>CM067174.1:37955988-38008488 GCA_034093135.1 Erigeron breviscapus | reverse complement strand
AATAATGGCGGTAAACTGAAATGTTAGAAGGAAAATGAAAAAGTCAAAAAAAAAAATTTGCAACGAAAAATTCGTTGCAAAAAATAATGGCGGGAAAATTTTTCCGCTACGGCGGGAAAAATAGAAGAGAAAAAAAACCGGGAAAAAATTTGTGACGAATATTTTCGTCGCAAAAAAGAATATATATAAAAGAAAATGAAAAAGTCAAAAAGCAAAAGTTTTTTTTTGTCTTTTACGTGTTTTTTGCAACGAATATTCGTTGCAAAAAAGAAATTTGACCAAAAAAGTCAAAAAGCAAAAGTTTTTTTTTGTCTTTTAGCGTGTTTTTTGCAACGAAAAATTTTCGTTGCAAAAAAATTCGTCGCAAAAAAGCATTTTTCTTGTTGTGCTTTTAGATTTATACCTTCCTAATAATAATTACTTAAATCTCGTAAATATATCCTAAATTGATCTTGTTAATGATATCATCATTGTCATACAGTATGTTATGCAGAGTTTACCCCTATTATTCGTCGTGCCTTCTGGCGGATTAGTAGGGGGTTTTCCCCCATCGGGTATTTAAAATAGGCATTTCTACTTTGAGGGAGCTCTCTAGCGCGGACCCGGTTAAGACAACGTATGCTAGACCTCCCGCTGTCGAATCGCGACACGAAGTTTCCAGCGAAATTCACCTTTCAAAAAAAAAAAAATTAATGGTATATATATTTATCTTGCATGAAATGACTTATTAGAAAATTAGAAAGAGCTTGCCATCAACTTTTCCCAAAGAGAGTCTAAACTTGTATTTGGACTCTAATCCATCAAACTATCATATACTATACATTGATAAGACGGAGATTATTCTTGCTCCCACCGATCAACGATAGAACCATAACATCAATTTACCTATGGCTATGGCTGGCCTCCTCTATTTAGTTGGATTAAGCCCCATGGTCAATATGGGTAGTAGTGTCATTGCCCTCCACCGCAATACGTTGTAGATGAACGACGTCAAGGTAAATAAGATAATTGATTCTTTTGCGCTAGAAGGACCAACAGCGTCGTTAGCAGCGTCATTAGCCTATTTTTTTGGTTCTTTGTTTTTTCCTTGAATCATAGATCATGATGTTTTTGTAGCATGCAAACCTCATACAATTGGCACCCTTTAATTAATTTGTATATATAGACTGTAGTTGTTGATAACTAGTATATTAACCCTGCGCTTCGCCGTGAGACTAAACATACGTGTTAGATACAAATAACTTTCGTAGCAAAAGTTAAAAAGTGAGAAGTTATGTGGTAAAAAGTAAAGAAAATGAAACTTTGGTGGTTGAAGTTGAAAAATTTAAAGTTATGTGGTAAAAAGTTAAGAATATGAAACTTTCTTAGCAAAAGGAAAAAAAATCCAAAAGTTATGTGGTGAAGAGTAAGGAAAATGAAACTTTCATAACAAAAGTTACAAAATTGAGAGTTATGTGGCGAAAACTCAATATTATATGGTAAAGTAAAGAAAATGAAACAGTCAAAAAGCAAAAGTTTTTTTTTGTCTTTTAGCGTGTTTTTTGCAACGAAATATTCGTTGCAAAAAAGAAATTTGACCAAAAAAGTCAAAAAGCAAAAGTTTTTTTTTGTCTTTTAGCGTGTTTTTTGCAACGAAAAATTTTCGTTGCAAAAAAATTCGTCGCAAAAAAGCATTTTTCTTGTTGTGCTTTTAGATTTATACCTTCCTAATAATAATTACTTAAATCTCGTAAATATATCCTAAATTGATCTTGTTAATGATATCATCATATGTTATGTTTTGATCTCAAAAGATAAAAACTTATACTATTAATCGTCGTGCCTTCGGGCGGATTAGTAGGGGGTTTTCCCCCATCGGGTATTTAAAATAGGCATTTCTACTTTGAGGGAGCTCTCTAGCGCGGACCCGGTTAAGACAACGTATGCTAGACCTCCCGCTGTCGAATCGCGACACGAAGTTTCCAGCGAAATTCACCTTTCAAAAAAAAAAAACCTAATAAGTGCGGTATATATATTTATCTTGCATGAAATGACTTATTAGAAAATTAGAAAGAGCTTGCCATCAACTTTTCCCAAAGAGAGTCTAAACTTGTATTTGGACTCTAATCCATCAAACTATCATATACTATACATTGATAAGACGGAGATTATTCTTGCTCCCACCGATCAACGATAGAACCATAACATCAATTTACCTATGGCTATGGCTGGCCTCCTCTATTTAGTTGGATTAAGCCCCATGGTCAATATGGGTAGTAGTGTCATTGCCCTCCACCGCAATACGTTGTAGATGAACGACGTCAAGGTAAATAAGATAATTGATTCTTTTGCGCTAGAAGGACCAACAGCGTCGTTAGCAGCGTCATTAGCCTATTTTTTTGGTTCTTTGTTTTTTCCTTGAATCATAGATCATGATGTTTTTGTAGCATGCAAACCTCATACAATTGGCACCCTTTAATTAATTTGTATATATAGACTGTAGTTGTTGATAACTAGTATATTAACCCTGCGCTTCGCCGTGAGACTAAACATACGTGTTAGATACAAATAACTTTCGTAGCAAAAGTTAAAAAGTGAAAAGTTATGTGGTAAAAAGTAAAGAAAATGAAACTTTGGTGGTTGAAGTTGAAAAATTTAAAGTTATGTGGTAAAAAGTTAAGAATATGAAACTTTCTTAGCAAAAGGAAAAAAAATCCAAAAGTTATGTGGTGAAGAGTAAGGAAAATGAAACTTTCATAACAAAAGTTACAAAATTGAGAGTTATGTGGCGAAAACTCAATATTATATGGTAAAGTAAAGAAAATGAAACTTTGGTGACTGAATTTGAAGCTATGTGGTAAAAATTGTTGACAAAAGTTAAAAAAATAAAAGTTATGTGGTAAAAAGTAAGAGAATGAAACTTTTGTGGCAAAAGTTGAAGAAACGAAAGTGATGTGGCAAAAAGTAAAATGACGAAAACTTTAGTAAATTTATGTGATAAAAGTAAAGAGAATGAAACTTTCGTAACAAAAGTTAGAAAAACGAAAGTTTAAAAAGTAAATAAAACAAAAATCTTGTGCCAAAAGTAAAAGAAATTAAAGTTATGTGACAAAAAGTAAAAGTTTAAAAGTTTCTGTGATAAAAAGTAAAGAGAATAAGAATTTCATGGCAAAAGTTAGAAAAACAAAAGTTTAAAAACTAAGTAAAACAAAATTTTCGTGGCAAAAGTAAAAGAAATTAAAGTTATGTGACAAAAAGTAAAAGGTTAAAAGTTTGTGTGATAAAAAGTAAAGAGAATAAAACTTTTGTGGCAAAAGTTAGAACAACGAAAGTTCTAAAACTAAATAAAACAAAACTTTTGTGTCAAAAGTAAAAGAAATTAAAATTATGTGACAAAAGATAAAAAGGTTAAAAATTTCGTGGTTGAATTGTGAAACAATCCAAGTATCTTGTAACTAAGGAGACTTGGATTGTTATATATAAAACAAGCATTTCTACCCGGGCGTTGCCCCGGGAGAAAAACAAAACTCTCGTGATAAAAGTTAAAAAACATTAAGTTGAAAACCAAATTTTCGTGCCAAAAGTTATGAAACTTTGGTGGTTAAGTTGAAAAATTTAAAGTTATGTGGAAAAATTTGTTGAAAAGTTAAAAAACTCGAAGTTATGCGGAAAAAAAGTAGCTAAGATTAAACTCTGGCGGCAAAAGTTTTAGACTTTTAGTTAGCTGTCTAATTACGGAGGCAAAAAGTATAAATTTTTTTATTTTTTTAAATAGTTTTGTAGAAAAGGGGAAAAAAATTAGAGAAAAAAAAAGAACCATTTCTACCCGGGCGTTGCCCCGGGAGAAAAACAAAACTCTCGTGATAAAAGTTAAAAAACATTAAGTTGAAAACCAAATTTTCGTGCCAAAAGTTAAGAAACTTTGGTGGATAAAGTTAAAAAACTCGAAGTTATGCGAAAAAAAATTAGCTAAGATGAAACTCTGGCGGCAAAAGTTTTAGACTTTTAGTTAGCTGTCTAATTACGGAGGCAAAAAGTATAAATTTTTTTATTTTTTTAAATAGTTTTGTAGAAAAGGGGAAAAAAATTAGAGAAAAAAAAAGAACCATTTCTACCCGGGCGTTGCCCCGGGAGAAAAACAAAACTCTCGTGATAAAAGTTAAAAAACATTAAGTTGAAAACCAAATTTTCGTGCCAAAAGTTAAGAAACTTTGGTGGATAAAGTTAAAAAACTCGAAGTTATGCGAAAAAAAATTAGCTAAGATGAAACTCTGGCGGCAAAAGTTTTAGACTTTTAGTTAGCTGTCTAATTACGGAGGCAAAAAGTATAAATTTTTTTATTTTTTTAAATAGTTTTGTAGAAAAGGGGAAAAAAATTAGAGAAAAAAAAAGAACCATTTCTACCCGGGCGTTGCCCCGGGAGAAAAACAAAACTCTCGTGATAAAAGTTAAAAAACATTAAGTTGAAAACCAAATTTTCGTGCCAAAAGTTAAGAAACTTTGGTGGATAAAGTTAAAAAACTCGAAGTTATGCGGAAAAAAAGTAGCTAAGATTAAACTCTGGCGGCAAAAGTTTTAGACTTTTAGTTAGCTGTCTAATCACCGAGGCAAAAAGTATAATTTTTTTTTAAAAAAATATTTTTTGTAGAAAAGGAGGAAAAAAAATTAGAGCAAAAAAAAAGAGCAAAAAAAAGAAAAAAAAAAAAGAATAAAAAAGAAAAAGACAAAATAAGCCGGTACTGTTCATGGCTCGAGCCGCTGAGCCGAGCCGAGCCGGTTACTATTCAAGGCTTGGCTTACTATTCCTAAGCCAAACCTTAAATGTTATATATATATATATATGGAAAGATATATAGTTAAAGTTTCAGAAGAAAAAAAAACAACCAAAACATGCGATGAATGAAATTAAAGCATCAATCCAAAATTGAATAAAATCTGAGGGGGTAAGGAGTGATGCAACGGTTTGGAGATTTTATGCTCGATACCGGCGGTAACACTGCCGCCGGCATCGAATTTATGCTCCGGCGGTTTGGTGAGAGGTATGAGAACCCGCTGCTCATAAAATCAAAAACGTGGGGACCATCTCCTTCTTTTGACCGTTGGAATGGGTTTGGAGTTTTTCATTTTTTTTTTAAACTGTGCTGTATATATGTATACACTGTGTGAGATCTTGGAGAAGATGAAACGCGTGCACAACACATACTTTCTTCTTTTTATTTTGTTTGTTAGTATTGTATTTGCAAAACATACCCTCAAGTATTATATATTTACAGATTATGTTAGTTTTTTTAAATATAATTTGTTTTAAATAATTTATTTAATTTAATTAATATAATGGTTTTTTAAGTTTAATAATAATATGTTTAAATTAGAAAAAATTGTTTAGTTTAATTTAAAAAAGAGAAAAGAAAAATGAGTTTTGGAGGGTTGAAAATTTATGAAGCACCAGTAAAAATGGTTAGAAGGATTGAAGGGTTAAATTGAGTTGTAAGGATTTTATTGGCTGGTTTTGGGAGGGTTGATAAAATCAACATACCTAGGGGTGTAAATGAGTCAAACCTACTCGCGAATTATTCGAATTCGATTCGGAAAAAGCTCGTTTCGAGCCGAGCCTAAACGAGCTCGAGTCGAATTCGAGCTTAACTATTGACTCGTTTACTAATCGAGCTCGAGCTCGAACTTCGAATACATAACTCGAATAAGCTCGCGAGCCTAAACGAGCTTTCATATATAATATAATAATATAATAGTATAATAATATATATGCATATTTTAATATATGTTAGGACCAGTTTTGCTGAAAACTGGCCAGTCTCCAGTTGCATCTGGAGACTAGAAGATTTGTCCAGAAATATATTGAAATCCAGTTGCAACGTACAGTTAACGCAACTGAAGACTTCCTCCAGTTGAGATCTGACCAGATGTAAAGATATTCCAATTGAAGTCAAAGACAACAAGTGGAAGACAAAGAATGACAATGGCAGCGAAGCCCAGTTGACATTCTACTCAGATATAAACTGGAGATCATCAGTGTAAAGTACTTACAAAGCTTTCACTGATTACGAGGAAGACCTTTATGCTTTATGTGCTATTAACCGGACAATAACAATTGTCTATGTTTAAAGTACAAAAGTACATAAAACAGGTTGAATAAAGTGACTTTATGTCATACTTTATACAACATTTAATTGGAAGTCGTATTGCTTCCTTAAATGCTCTCAACCATATTTGTACGATGAAGTTGGAATCCCAATGACAACTTTATCTATAAATAGAGGTCTTTGCACAACCAAGAAAAAAAACTTTGCATATTCAGACAATTGCATTTTCTTGGTGAACTTGTGCAATATTCTCTCAATCGCAAAAAGGAACATTTCACAACTTTAAGTGTTTCGATTGTTCAGAGAATTTCCAAGTATTAGATCGATTGTATTTCATAGGTTGTTAGGATATTTACTCTTTTGTATTATCTTGGTTCCGCAACAACCTGTAATTTATTTAAAGATAATAAATAAATTATACTTGAAAAATACATATCATCTCACCAATTTAATATATTGCATTGTCGATTACTTATTTATTATTGTCACCTTAATAAGTAATCTAACCAAGAACTTGGTATACATTCACTGCAACTGGTCGTCTCCAGTTCAGTGTCTATATTGCAAAGTCACCCCACCATTGACATAGAGGTGTCTTCAGTTAGTACCATCTAGTGAGTTGGGACTTACAAGTGGTATCAGAGCAGAAGGCTAATATATTTGCCTAGATCTGCTTAGATGATTACTACTGAAGGTGAGGATGGTTCTGGTCATGATGAAAACCCTCTTAACACACCACCTATTCAAAATGTTAATACCAACCATCCTCCTCCTCGTAATGCCCCTAACCATGTCCATGTTCACTACTCCAATACTCCTGTTCCCAAATTTGATGAAAACAGTGAGACCTTTGGAACATGGAAGGCCAGAATGCTCTTACATTTTGGTGGGATAGAGAGGTATATGTTAAAAATCCTTAAGGATGGACCATATATACCCATGTCTCTTGGGGTTAGTCCTCTTCTAGATCCTACTGGAAGAAGAGGCAGCAGAGAAAAGCTCGAAGACCATTGGTCTGATGAGGATCGCAGACTGGTTGACCTTGATACCAGACTGAAAAACATGATCCTTGGAGCCGTTCCTGAAGATCTAATTCCAACACTTGTGTTGTTCCCCAGTGCCAAGGCAATGTGGGATGAATTGGTTATTCAATTTGAAGGAGGTGATGACACTATTGTCACCAGAAATGTTGCCCTGAACAAGAAGTATGAATCCATCTTTGCTCTTCCCAATGAAAGTTTAACTGGTACTTACACCAGGTTTACTAGCCTCATTAATCAGTTGAGAGGCTTGGGTGTTGAGAAGGATAAGGATATTCTTCTTGAGAAGTTTTGTGATATTATTCCTTCCAAATGGGAAAACATGGTTCTTGTCTTAAGACAAGGTAAAACCCTGCACAGTTGTCACACCCCGTTGTAGCGGAAATACAGGGTTAACAAATAATTGCGTACTAATCAGAAGGTAAATAGAGATTACATCCATTAATGCCAATACATGTTCAATACAAGTACAATCGTTCAAATGTGGACCCCAAAATACGGATACAAGTCATCCTCATTTGGAACTGGGCCCACTGAATACGAGTTCAATAAATTGGACAGTCTAATACAATTAAAGCTAATAACATGAGAGTCCTCAAATGTCTGATGCTAATTGTACGTCCAATGTCAAAAGAATGGCCCTATAATGCCAAATACGATTCCAAGACTTACTGTTGGTCACCTGAAAAGCATGAAATTTGAGAGGATCAACTATCGAAATAGTTGGTAAGTTTACAGTGTGTTTGACTAAAAGACCAGTCGTCATTGGGAGCACACAATGACATGTAGTTATTAAGACAAGACAGTCGGGAGCAAGGTCCGACAATAAGACTAATTTCCCTCGCACAAGTCTCCCGTCTATAATGGGGTAAGGACCAGTATACCTCGCACAGGTCTCCCGTCTATAATGGGGTGCGGACCAAAACCAAGACAGTCAGGCACAAAAACTGACAAGACAACCATTAGGATCTCATAATGGTAATAACTACATAGGGGCAATATTTTAGTTCGTCAAACACAAAGAACAATTTAGTCAGCCGACAACATGGCAAGTCAAAGTCATTTAGTTCAATATTTCATAAGACATGTATACACATTTTCAGACAGCCGTCAACATGGCAAGACATAAGACAAATAATTTAATTTACCAAATCTCATGGCATAGACAAAGACAAATCATTTATAAAGTAGTCGTGTATACAGTACATGCTTTTCAGGCCCAAAGTAAATGGAAAAAAGGCGCCATAAACTCACCTTAGCGATCAAAGAGCTAAAAGGGCGAGCAAACTTGAGAATGAGCAAGTCTAGTCTCCACGTCTATCCAAAACCTAGGATATGAGTACCAATGGCGAGGATCAAATCTCACGACGACAAGTATCCTACGTACAACTACTCAGTTATCAACCCTAGAATGCCACGACCAAGAATGTGATTTAAACGTCCATTTTATTTGACTTAAATTTCTAATGTCATTGAAATTGTCATTATAAGGTAGTCTAAAGTACCAATTCGTATAAACGAAGTTCAAGATTTAAGTCGTCAAAAATCTGAAAATGTCAAACAGACAAAAATATCGCGGCGCGACCTAGGGTCTTCGCGGCGCGATTACCATTTTGCACTACATCGCGGCGCGATCTGGAGGGATCGCGGCGCGATGGCCGTTTTATACTATCTCGTGGCGCGACTAAAATCCATCGCGGCGCGATATATGACCTCAATGAGTAAAACTGCAGTTTTCGACCATTTTCGCCAACCCAAATCGTTTCCATTTCAAATCTTTTCATTTCAACAAGTACCAACATGTTCAATAACCTGGAAACAATACCATTTCGCTAATCATTTCACAAATTCAACCATTTTGATTTCAAAGAACCTAAACCTAAGTCAAAATTTCATTTATCCAACAAAACTAAAATCCATTTCATATTCATAGTCCAACAATCTAATTTACCAAACTAAAACAACCCTTTCATTGAATCAATTCAGAATCAAAGTTTAATTTAAAAAGAGAATCACTTACCAATTTATGTTCTTGAAGAAATTTGAAGGAAAAGATGAAGATGATGTCGATGATGATGAACTCCAACTTAGTATAGCTTCTAAAAACCTTAAATTCTTCCTTTGCCAAAAATCAGATTCTTGATGGAGAAGAGATTGAGAGATTTTGAAAGATTTGTGAATTGTGTGTGTGTGTTGTGTGTTTGATCTATCCAAAGAGAAGAAAAAGGGGGGGGGTTGGTGTTTCCCTCCCTGCCTTTCATTCCATTTTCAGCCCATGTGGCTTCTTTTGGGTATTTTTAATACCCCTAATTTGGTAAAATGCTTACGATTAAATATCGTTTGACCAAAAGGTTATAATTTAAAGTAAAGGTATTTTCCCTCGTCTCATTTTAGTTAAGACAAGTCAATAAAATTTCGTCAAAGTGAACTTTATAATATTAAGTCTAGACAGTCTATTTATTTTGTACAAGACATAACCTTTAAATATTCATTTAAAGTTATTTTTAAGACTCGGCATTCGTCTAGATAGCTAATAGTCTACGTCATCAAGATACGTCTAATTTGACTAAGTCAAAAGTCCAAAAGTCTGATAATTTCCACGTCTAATGACTGTCTAATTGAGATTAAGACTAACCCGATGTTAATTAATTACGAGTTGTCACAGCATCCCCGACTTCTAAGGATTTAGTCTCGAAATCAAGTCTTGCTCAGTAAAAAGATGAGGATAGTTATCCCTCATATAGTCTTCACGTTCCCAAGTCGAGTCGGGTCCGTGTCTTGAGTTCCAACGAACTTTGACCAATTTGATACGACTTCGTCTAAGTTGTTTGAGCTGTTGGTCTAGAATTTCAACAGGTTCCTCGACGAATTGAAGAGATTCGTTCACTTGCAGTTCTTCGACAGGTACGACTAATGTTTCATCAGTCAGGCATTTCTTAAGATTTGAAACATGACACGTGTGATGAACGTGTTCTAGCTCTTGGGGCAAATCAAGCTTATAAGCCACGAAACCAATTCTTTGAACAATCTCGAATGGTCCGACATAACGAGGACTTAGTTTTCCTCGCACGCCAAAACGTGCAGTGCCTTTCCAAGGTGACACTTTCAACATGACTTTGTCTCCCACTTGAAACTCGAGTGGTTTCCTTCTACGGTCGGCATAGCTCTTTTGGCGATCTTGAGCCGCCTTCAGCCGTGCCCTAATTTCAACAATTTGATCAGTAGTCTTCTGAACTAGTCCATATTTGTACAAACAACGTTCACCAGCATCAAGCCAACAGACAGGAGATCTACATTTTCGTCCATACAAAGCCTCATAAGGAGCACATTTGATGCTAGTGTGATAGCTGTTGTTATATGAAAATTCAGCTAACGGCAAAAAGGTATCCCAACTACCTTTGAAGTCAATGACACATGCCCGAAGCATGTCTTCCAAAGTCTCAATGGTACGTTCACTTTGCCCGTCCGTTTGGGGATGGTAAGCCGTACTCAAATTCAACTGAGTGCCTAAGGCGTCTTGAAAATGTCTCCATGACTGTGAAGTGAAACAACCATCTCGATCAGAGATAATAGACAAAGGAACGCCATGAAGTGATACGATCTTTTCAATATATAACTGAGACAATTTCCTTATCTTCCAATTCTCCCGTACTGGAATGAAATGAGCAGACTTCGTTAATCGATCGACAATGACCCAAATAGTATCGTATCCTTTTAGGGTTCGAGGCAGTTTAGTAATAAAGTCCATAGTAATCTGTTCCCATTTCCAATCAGGAATTTGGGGTTGTTGGAGCAGCCCAGAAGGCTTTTGGTGCTCCGCCTTGACCATTGAACAATTTAGACACTTTGAGACATAAGTGGCGATATCTCTTTTCATACCAGGCCACCAATAAAAGTCCTCTAGTCCATGGTACATTTTGTCAGCACCAGGATGGATTGAATACTTAGATCGATGACTCTCGTTCATTAAGAGTTCTCTAAGTCCATTGTACTTGGGAATCCACACTCTGCCCTTGACATGTCGGATCCCATCGCCATCCAATTCAAATAAACGTTCAGCATTCCACAATGCTTCTTTCTCGATACGCCCTGGCTGTAGGGCATCATTTTGATTGTCCAGAACTCTATCCCTTAATGATGAGCCAAGATAAGAACTTGCTCTTTTTATGACAGATAGGGAAATTCTATCTTTTCGACTTAGCGCGTCAGCAGCAACATTTGCTTTACCGGGATGATATTTGAGTTCACAATCATAATCACTGAAGTAATTCTACCCATCTTCTTTGTCTCATATTCAGCATTTTCTGATCGAAGATATGCTGAAGACTTTTGTGATCTGTGAATACCGTACACTTGGTACCATACAAGTAGTGCCTCCAAATCTTTAAGGCAAAAACAACCGCTCCGAGTTCGAGATCGTGGGTTGTATAATTCTTTTCGTGGATTTTGAGTTGTCTGAAAGCGTAAGCAATGACCTTACCTTCTTGCATAAGTACACATCCCATTCCCTGATGTGAGGCGTCACAGTATACCACGAAATTTTCAATGCCATTCGGTAATGCTAGAATAGGAGCATTACATAGTCTGTCTTTTAACGTCTGAAATGCCTTTCTTGGGTATCCTGCCAAATAAATTCCTTAGTCTTCTGAGTTAACAAAGTCAACGGTTGAGCAACCTTAGAGAAATTTTCAATGAATCTCCTGTAATAGCCAGCCAGTCCAAGAAATTGACGAATTTCTGTCGGGTCTTAGGGGCTTCCCACTTCTTTATTGCCTCGACCTTAGATGGATCTACATGGATTCCATCCGCATTCACCACATGACCCAAGAAGCGTACTTCCCTAATCCAGAATTCACATTTTGAGAACTTTGCGTACAATTCTTGATCCTTGAGCAGTTGTAAAATGGTTCTCAGATGACCTTCATGTTCGTCTTTAGTTCTTGAGTAAATCAGTATGTCATCAATGAATACAATGACAAACTTGTCGAGATACGGTCGACATACTCGATTCATTAAGTCCATAAACACAGCAGGTGCATTGGTTAAACCAAACGGCATAACCAAAAACTCATAATATCCATAACGAGTTCTGAAGGCTGTTTTAGGAATGTCCGTCTCTCTGACTCTGAGTTGATGATACCTAGATCTGAGGTCGATCTTGGAAAAATGTGATGCACCTTCCAGTTGGTCGAATAAATCGTCAATACGAGGTAGAGGGTACCTGTTCTTGACAGTCAACTTGTTCAATTCTCTATAGTCAATACACATGCGCATAGAGCCGTCTTTCTTCTTAACAAATAAGATCGGAGCTCCCCAAGGTGATGAGCTTGGGCGAATTAGTCCTTTTGCTAACAACTCTTGAAGTTGTTCGGACAATTCTTGCATTTCTGACGGCACAAGGAGATATGGTGCCTTGGCCACGGGTGCAGCTCCAGGGACCAAGTCTATTCCAAACTCGACTGGTCTATGAGGTGGAAGTCCCGTCAAATCTTCGGGAAACACCTCCGGAAAATCTTTAACAACTGGAATATCCTGAATGCCTTTACCCTCTGGTTTCCTTTCAACCACTAGTGCCAAGAAAGCAGGGTATTCTTTTGGTAAATATCTATTCGCTTTTATCGCCGACACTAAAATCAATTCCTTCCCTGACTTGTCTCCTTGCACTATCAATGTTTCGTCATTTGGAAGAGGTATTCTTACAACTTTCTCGTAACAACCAATATCAGCGCGAACTCTAGACAACCAGTCCATACCAACGATCACATCAAAACTTCCTAGTTCTATGGGAATAAGATCAATTTTAAAGGTTTTACCGGACAATGTCAAACTGCAATCTACTAAATGGTCTCTAGCAACATACTTTTGACCGTTTGCATATTCGACGATATAAGTTTCTTTCATGGGGATAGCTACTATATTAAATCGAGACTTAAATTCTAAGGATATAAAGCTTTTATCAGCACCAGAGTCGAATAACACAAAGACATAATGATTATTGAGTATGAATGTACCTATCACAACGTTGGGATCACGTCGTGCATCAGCAACATCCAAAGCGAAAACTTGACCTCTGCCTTGTCCTCCTTGATTCCTAGCTTGATTGTTCCCCGCATTGTTCCTCACGGGAACCATAGCATTGTTGTTCGGGTTTAGATTGAGTCGTGGACAAGCGGGTCGCATATGGGTTTTGCTCCCACACTCGTAGCATTGATTGGGTGCCTTCCCCTTACAGTATTTTATCAAATGTCCCGTCTTTTTACAACGGTGACAAGTAGGACAATTTCCCCTGTGATGGAGGTTACACCTATTACACTTGGGGTCTATGCCAGTGTACCTCTTGACGTCTTGAGCAACCACAGCAAAGTTTCTGGCAGTCCTAAACCTCTTGCCATTTCCACCGTCGCTAAAACCACTAATAGAGGCATGATCATTCCTTCTCTTGACAACCTCATTTCCAACAGAAGAACCAATGGTTCTTTTCAAGTCTATCACCATCCGGTTGGTTGCACTAACTGCCGCTTGAAGAGTCAAAGGATTAAAAGCGGCTACCAACCTTCGGACATCAGGTGACAAGCCATAACAGTATCTTTCGATCAATTTCTCCTCCGTATCTACCATACGAGGGACTAGTCTTGCTAACTCATGAAAACGAGTTGTGTATTTCTCGTTGTCTAGTCCAATTATACTATGATTCCAGAATTCACCTTCCATTTTCTGTACTTCCTCCCGAGGACAGTACTTTTCCATCAACATCCTTTTAAAGTTCAACCAAGGTATGCTATTAGCTGGCTCTAGACCACGAGTCCTTATCTGCTCGTTCCACCATGACAAGGCGTACTTTTGAAACTGAGTGGCTGCATATTCCACTTTGTGCTCTTCGGCACAACGGCTGATAAGAAGCACCGCCTCTATGCTCTCTAGCCAGTTGATTAGACCGACAGGACCTTCGGTGCCATGGAATTCCTTTGGCTTGCAATACGTGAAGGTCTTAAAGTCACTCCCTCGAAGATGAACTCGAGGAATAACTTGTTCAGCAGTAGGTTCAACGTTGTTACTATTGTCAGCATGATGATTATTATTGGCGTTCATGCTTGCCGTGATCTGAGCGACTAAAGTAGGCATAGCTGCCAATAACTGTTGTGTCACAAATGCCGCCATATTATTTTCCCCGCCAGTATTTGGGGTAGATCCAGGACCAGTGTTCACATTGGAAGCAGCAGCTGTCGGTCCTTGCTGGATCACAGGTTCTTCCTGCTCGGTTTCAGTATTTAAAGGAGTTGATCGAGTAACTCTCTTTGGAGCAGTTTTCTTACTTGGAGCCTTTTTCTGGATTTTGCTTCGCGTCTTGGGAGCCATAAGTCTATGACATGAACAAAAATGTCATTTAGAGATTTCCCTAAAAGGTAAATCGGAAAGTAGCTTTGCAAGACGGATGACAGTACCATGCAAGTCATAAATTATAAAATTTTATGAATTCAGGTACTAGACAAGACAAGAAATATGGAACATCATATTTTCTAGAGTTAAGAATAAGCAATTGACATAGTTTTGAACAAGTATGTAAGCCAAAAAGACGATCGTATTTCATTGAGGTCCAAAATTTACATAGTCTAACAGGTACGATTCAAAACATGTGGGAACTACATCCACAACGATAGACTACATAGTTAGAGTGATACGATCCAAAGACATGTGGGAACTACATCCACAACAGATAGACTACAACTCAAAGTCCAAAAGTGCGAGTTGTTATAAGTTCTGGGCTTACAATACATAACTACTACAAGATTACATCTTGAAAAGAACAACAACTAGCAAAGCCACAACCAAGGTCACCAAAACTAATAGCATGCAGACCAACATTCTAATAGTCTCCTTCCCCTCCTTAGCAACAGTCATCGCCTCAGAAGCATGAAGATAAGCTCCAGTCAACGCTTGACCTTGATTCTCTACAGCCTCCCTAGTACGGATGAAAGAATTGTTCATCCTTGACATTTGTCAGAGAGCATATTCCGACCTATCAGTTGCATCTGCAACTGGTATCCCATTAGCAGCATCGGGATTATAAACAGGCACTCTGGAGGGACCCGCAGCATACGGATCGCCCAGAAGAAATGAAGGACCAAACACACGGTTGTCCTGAACCGGTGCAGAAGGACCAGGAGCATTAGGATCTCGAGGAGCATAGGGTAGACGAGCTCCCTCGGTAGTCCTCCTCTGATATGGAGCTACCGGTGACAGAGATGGTTGAACATGAATAGATACATGTTCATTTCCAGATTCACTGGATGTTGACACCAGATTGATGGGGCGAGACTCATTGCCCGAAGCCTCAAATTGTTCCTCTTCAGAAGAGTGGGGAACACGAGGAATGGAGTTTGCTACAACTGGAACTTGAGGAGTACCAGGAACAACAGCATAAGAGCTAGCTCCGTCCGACATGACAAATCTGAAAGGATAGTCAAAGAATCCATATAAGTCTAATGGATGAGACAGTACAAGTCAAATGGATGTGACAGTACGCAGCATACGAATTTTTAAAGAAATCTTTGTCTAGACTATACACATACGATTTGGGTTTCTATTAACAATATACTTTCAATGCTTATATATAGGGTCACCCGCAGCCTTCCCACCACATTTACAGTATATTGTTAATATAATCCAAACTATCACGTATATAAGTCCCATGTATACACATACGATTTGGGTTTCTACTCCTAACATACCTTCAATGCTTATATATAGGGTCACCCGCAGCCTTCCCACCACATCTACAGTATGTTGTGAGTATAATCCAAACTATAACGTATATACAAAGTCTAAGATATTTATTTCGAGCCTTATATTATTTTACATAATCGGGACGTAGTTGATCAAGTTAGGTCTAATTATAGACAAATAATATAACTCTTGAAATAAGTATCCTAAACCTTAATAGACTTAGATTTCCTTTTGAAACGACAATGGCTATAGATTGAGTTTTTCCAGTGGAAAAACTATGTATTAACTATAACCTTATCTCTGATACCAATTTTTGTCACACCCCGTTGTAGCGGAAATACAGGGTTAACAAATAATTGCGTACTAATCAGAAGGTAAATAGAGATTACATCCATTAATGCCAATACATGTTCAATACAAGTACAATCGTTCAAATGTGGACCCCAAAATACGGATACAAGTCATCCTCATTTGGAACTGGGCCCACTGAATACGAGTTCAATAAATTGGACAGTCTAATATAATTAAAGCTAATAACATGAGAGTCCTCAAATGTTTGATGCTAATTGTACGTTCAATGTCAAAAGAATAGCCCTATAATGCCAAATACGATTCCAAGACTTACTGTTGGTCACCTGAAAAGCATGAAATTTGAGAGGATCAACTATCGAAATAGTTGGTGAGTTTACAGTGTGTTTGACTAAAAGACCAGTCGTCATTGGGAGCACACAATGACATGTAGTTATTAAGACAAGACAGTCGGGAGCAAGGTCCGACAATAAGACTAATTTCCCTCGCACAGGTCTCCCGTCTATAATGGGGTGCGGACCAGAACCAAGACAGTCAGGCACAAAAACTGACAAGACAACCATTAGGATCTCATAATGGTAAAAAATACATAGGGGCAACATTTTAGTTCGTCAAACACAAAGAACAATTTAGTCAGCCGACAACATGGCAAGTCAAAGTCATTTAGTTCAATATTTCATAAGACATGTATACACATTTTCAGACAACCGTTAACATGGCAAGACATAAGACAAATGATTTAATTTACCAAATCTCATGGCATAGACAAAGACAAATCATTTATAAAGTTGTCGTGTATACAGTACATGCTTTTCAGGCCCAAAGTAAAAGGAAAAAGGGCGCCATAAACTCACCTTAGCGATCAAAGAGCTAAAAGGGCGAGCAAACTTGAGAATGAGCAAGTCTAGTCTCCACGTCTATCCAAAACCTAGGATATGAGTACCAATGGTGAGGATCAAATCTCACGACGACAAGTATCCTACGTACAACTACTTAGCTATCAACCCTAGAATGCCACAACCAAGAATGTGATTTAATCGTCCATTTTATTTGACTTAAATTTCTAATGTCATTGACATTGTCATTATAAGGTAGTCTAAAGTACCAATTCGTATAAACGAAGTTCAAGATTTAAGTCGTCAAAAATCTGAAAATGTCAAACAGACAAAAATATCGCGGCACGACCTGGGGTCTTCGCGGTGCGATTACCATTTTGCACTACATCGCGGCGCGATCTGGAGGGATCGCGGCGCAATGGCCATTTTATACTATCTCGCGGCGCGACTAAAATCCATCGCGGCGCGATATATGACCTGAACGAGTAAAACTGCAGTTTTCGACCATTTTCGCCAACCCAAATCGTTTCCATTTCAAATCTTTTCATTTCAACAAGTACCAACATGTTCAATAACCTGGAAACAATACCATTTCGCTAACCATTTCACAAATTCAACCATTTTGATTTCAAAGAACCTAAACCTCAGTCAAAATTTCATTTATCCAACAAAACTAAAATCCATTTCATATTCATAGTCCAACAATCTAATTTACCAAACTAAAACAACCCTTTCATTGAATCAATTCAGAATCAAAGTTTAATTTAAAAAGAGAATCACTTACCAATTTATGTTCTTGAAGAAATTTGAAGGAAAAGATGAAGATGATGTTGATGATGATGAACTCAAACTTAGTATAGCTTCTAAAAACCTTAAATTCTTCCTTTGCCAAAAATCAGATTCTTGATGGAGAAGAGATTGAGAGATTTAGAGATTTTGAAAGATTTGTGAATTGTGTGTGTGTGTTGTGTGTTTGATCGATCCAAAGAGAAGAAAAGGGGGGGGGGTTGGTGTTTCCCTCCCTGCCTTTCATTCCATTTTCAGCCCATGTGGCTTCTTTTGGGTATTTTTAATACCCCTAATTTGGTAAAATGCTTACGATTAAATACCGTTTGACCAAAAGGTTATAATTTAAAGTAAATGTATTTTCCCTCGTCTCATTTTAGTTAAGACAAGTCAATAAAATTTCGTCAAAGTGAACTTTATAATATTAAGTCTAGACAGTCTATTTATTTTGTACAAGACATAACCTTTAAATATTCATTTAAAGTTATTTTTAAGACTCGGCATTCGTCTAGATAGCTAATAGTCTACGTCATCAAGATACGTCTAATTTGACTAAGTCAAAATTTCATTTATCCAACAAAACTAAAATCCATTTCATATTCATAGTCCAACAATCTAATTTACCAAACTAAAACAACCCTTTCATTGAATCAATTCAGAATCAAAGTTTAATTTAAAAAGAGAATCACTTACCAATTTATGTTCTTGAAGAAATTTGAAGGAAAAGATGAAGATGATGTTGATGATGATGAACTCAAACTTAGTATAGCTTCTAAAAACCTTAAATTCTTCCTTTGCCAAAAATCAGATTCTTGATGGAGAAGAGATTGAGAGATTTAGAGATTTTGAAAGATTTGTGAATTGTGTGTGTGTGTTGTGTGTTTGATCGATCCAAAGAGAAGAATAAAGGGGTTGGTGTTTCCCTCCCTGCCTTTCATTCCATTTTCAGCCCATGTGGCTTCTTTTGGGTATTTTTAATACCCCTAATTTGGTAAAATGCTTACGATTAAATACCGTTTGACCAAAAGGTTATAATTTAAAGTAAATGTATTTTCCCTCGTCTCATTTTAGTTAAGACAAGTCAATAAAATTTCGTCAAAGTGAACTTTATAATATTAAGTCTAGACAGTCTATTTATTTTGTACAAGACATAACCTTTAAATATTCATTTAAAGTTATTTTTAAGACTCGGCATTCGTCTAGATAGCTAATAGTCTACGTCATCAAGATACGTCTAATTTGACTAAGTCAAAAGTCCAAAAGTCTAATAACTGAGCGATGTTAATTAATTACGAGTTGTCACAACAGTCACACTCTTGCATCGCTCTATGGAGCCTTCAGATTCACTGAAGATAATAATGCAGCAAGACTGGTGGCTGAGCAGGATGCCTTGAACCATGCCCAGAGTCCCAAGGTTGCTAGTATAACTGAGCGACCTTGTGCTGCCTTAATGTCTGCAGAGAGTGTCCAGTCACACTCAATGAAGGAGATGTTAAACAGTTTCTTGAACTCTGGCCTGACCACTGAAATCAGTGATGGTTGTGATGAAACTGATGATGATGATCTGGTAGCCATGATTGCTAAAACCTTTAATAGGTTTAAGCATAAATCTAAAAGATTTAATGGCCCAAACAATGCTTCCAGCTCCAGCTCTCTGGATAAAGCCAATCTTACCTGCTATAAGTGTGGTAAGAAAGGTCACTTTATGAAGGAATGCAGATCTAGTCAGATGAACAACCAAACTGGTCCCTCTGTCCCAAATTTCAATCGGCCTAATGATAGCTATAAAGCCAAATATAAGAAGCTTAAGGCCCAGATTGCCCTCCTGTCCATGGAAAAAGAAAAGAATCAGTGCATGATGGCACAAACTGAGGGAAAGTGAGAGTACTCTGATGACTCATCAGTTGATGATGAAGAGGAAAGGGACATGTGTTTCATGGCCTTGGAGGATCAACAGCAACATGTGGCTGTAAGTCCCAACTCAATAGATGGTACTACCTGAAGACACCTCTATGTCGATGGTGGAGTTACTTTGCAATATAAACGCTGAACTGGAGATGACCAGTTACAGAGAGTATATACCAAGTTCTAGATAGATTACTTATTTAAGTGACAATAAGTAAAGAACAATGCAATAATATAAAATACTTGTAAAGTAAATTGGTGAGACAATATGTAATTTTCAAGTGTAATTTATTTATTAACTTTAAATAAATTACAAGGTTGTTGCGGAACCAAGATAATACAAGTATGTAAATATCCTAACAACCTATGAACTACAATTGATCTACACTTGGAATTTCTCTGAACAATCGAAACACTTAAAGTTGTGAAATGTTCCTTTTTACGATTGAGAGAATATTGCACAAGTTCACCAAGAATATTGCAGGTATGCAATGTGTGAAGTGTTCTCACTTGTTATTCTTGTTGTGCAATGACTTGTATTTATAGGCAAAGTTAACATTGGGATGTTAACTTTGGCCGTACAAATATGGTTGAGAACATTTAAGGAATAACATTTAATTCCTTAAAATGCTGTGTAAAGTTGCAGTATAAAGCAACTTTACTCAACCAGCTTTATATACCTTTTTGTACTTAAATAATAAGATAAATCTTATTATCCGGGTAATAGCACATAAAGCATAAAAGTCAATTCCTCGTAATCAGTGTAAAACTTTGTAAGAGCTTTCCACTGACGGTCTCCAGTCTGTAACTGACTAGAATGTCAACTGGGCTTCGCTGCCATTGTCATTCTCTATCTTCCACTTGTTGTCTTCGACTCCAACTGGAAGGATTCTTCAACTGGTCAGTTCTCAACTCGAGGAAGTCTTCAGTTGCGTTGACTGTACGATGCAACTGGACTTCAATATATTTCTGGACAAATCTTCTTGGTCTATAGGTGCAACTGGAGACTGGCCAGTTTCACTAAAACTGGTCCTAACAAATTCCCCCTATTTGTCCTGAAATATTGCCAAGTCTTTTTCAGTTCTTGTATCTGTACAAGTGTGAACTGGAGAGACTTGTTCGATTAAATCTATCTAAGTTTTCCAAGGCATTTTTATAGATCAATAAATGCCTTGGTTTTTTTTTTTTTTAAGTTTGTTAGATCTAATCTATTATCTACCTTGTGGTTACAAACTGGTAACTTCATTTATACAAGGAAAAGAAATTTACACAAGTTACAGAATGTAAATAAAATTACAAGTAGATAAATTGAAAAGAGAACTTAATTAGATGGCCCTTCGCCAGTTCGTCTTCTCTTTGACACTGAAGAGATAGGTTATGAGTCTTCAGGATCAATGTTCAACTTCAGCTCCAGATTCTCTTTGTGTTGAATCTTGCCCTTCAAGAAGTTGACCCATGCTTTCTCAAACCTATTCTTTTGTGCCTTTGCTTCCAAAAAGTTCACCATTTCCACCCATTCAGAGAACCCATATTGCATTGCACCAGGATTGTCAGTTTTAACCAGTGGCCCTCTGGCATAACTAACTTCAACATGAAAGTGCTTGGTGCCTGGCTTGATAGTAACAAACACACCATTAATTACCCCACGGTGTCTTCTGGTTTCCATGATCTGGGAGTAATACTCTCTTGCTTCAGATTCATTTGTTATTTTAATACTCCCAGCTCCAGCAGCCAGTACAGCAGACTTGATGTCATCATTCGACACATCGCCAGTTGGTTCTATGAATGTTCTAAGGTCAGCATCTCTGGTCAGTGGTTTTCTTGGTTGAGGGTTCCTCCTTGGTGGATTCAAAACCTTTTCACAACCTTCTTTACATTTTCAATCCTTTTCAAAATCCCACTGGCCCTGTTCTCCTTTGCCTTCTCCACTGATATATTAAAATTTCTGGCATCCAGTTCAGCTTCATCATCAGGATAGTGTCTGTCTAATTCAACATCAAGCATTTCTTTCAACATGTCAACTATCCTGGGATCATTCTTTACTCTGGCATACTCCTCCTTAGTGATTCCCAATAAATGAGCATCACTAATATCAAACAATCTTAATTTTGCAAGATGCTCTCTGGCTTCAACTTGGTTGGCTTGTTTCATTTTCTTTCTTTTTTTTATTTCATTACCAAGCCTTGCCAGACGCTTGCTATCACTTTCAGAAACTGGAGGAAGTACATCAGCATTGCCAGTTTCCAACATTGGTACATCAGTGGCCGGCTGGGCTACATCAGATGCTAAACCTTTACCTTTGTCAACAACATTCCCCCTATCACTTACATCACCAGTTTCATCAATTCTTTGCTCACCAGCTTCAGTACTGGCAGCCACAATCATTTCACTACCTGTTTGAGTTCCAGATGGATTACTTTTAGTTTGAATTTGTGCAAGAACTGCACTTCTTTCCCCCTTGGCAGCATCTAGACCTGCCCTAATAACTTCCCATTCAGAATGGTGAGCTGGCAATCGGTCAAGAGGCTGCCACGATTGCATGTTCTTGCATTCTTTGAATATGGTACACATCATCCTGAAAGATCTCCATAGGTGGTTGGTTTCTTTTGATTGGTTCAGAACATTTGCTGCAACTTTATCCTGACCAGTTTTCAGTTCATTCAAGGTCTTCGAATCTTCATCCAGACCAGAAACCACCTTGTCCTTCACCTCTTCATCCTTTTTCTTCAAATTATCCACTTCAGTTGTCAGTTTGTCAATAGACTGAGAGTGAATGGATACCTGGGTGTTTAAATTATCAATGCTGCCCCTCAACTGGTTGATCTCATTTGTGAGTGGGGCCAGATCAACCCGAGGAGTGGCCAGCTTGGTGATCTCAGCTATCACCTTTTCAATCAATTGTGTTTCCCTTGCACCCAGTGTATTATCAATTCTCTGACCAACTGAAGTCATCAACTGCTGCCCAAGCTCAGTCACATTTAGGCCAGGTTTTTCAACCAATTCCTTTACCTGCCTTTCAATCTCTTTCAAATCAACCTCTGATTGTCTTACAGTATTTCCCAGCAGGTTAGAGATTGAAGTAGTGACTCTTGACCGAGTAAGGTCGAAGGCTTCCTTTAGAGAAACAGCCAGATTGTTACAGCCCTCGACCAGCTCATTGAGCTTCTTGAATACTAAGTCCTCATTATTAGCAAACTTGTTTATCCCCAGATCAACAACTTTAGAATTTGTTGTTGTATCTTTGTTGTATCTGGAGAGGGACTTGGTATTTTTGTCAATTGCCTTTTGAACATCCTCCACCCTATGAATAAGATTTTGGATGTCGGCTTGAAAGGAGGCAAATTGAGTGTCCAGTGACGGGGAAGAACGTGTCACTGGACCAGCAACAGCTACTACTGGAGCAACTGGACGAGGCAAATTGAGAGAAGCCTCCCCAGTTGACATTCCAGCAGTTAAAGAAATAGTAGGAGTGGTGGTAGAAGAAAGGACTGGAAATTCAAATTGTTGGACATGCTAAGAATGCTCAGGTGTGTCCAACGGCGGCGGTGGTGGTGGCATTTCTCGAAGGAGTGAGAATTGCCCAGATGGTGATGGTGCCATACGTCTGTTTCCAGACATATAGTTATAAGTGGGAAAAGGAATATTTGTAGGCTCATTTTCTTGAGTTTGTGAAAGTGAAATTGAAGCATCTGGAGGCGAGACATGAGATGAAGGGTTTTGATCTTGTACAGAAGACTCAAAAATCTCAATGTCTGATGCAGTACCTTCTGAATCCGAAGACTCAATAAGGATTTCCTCGTCATTAACACCCATGTCCAGATCCATGAATGTAACTGAGGGCTGACCAGATGGGTCAGTCTCCAGATGACCTTCTCCAGTTTCCTGGAAGGTTGCATCTGTTGGAGGATCAGATACCGAGGTATCTTCACCAGGGATAGAGGTCACTGGGTTGCCTCAGTTATAATTGCTCTATCCACAACCATAACATCATCGGCCGAAGAGTTGGGAACCTCAGTCTCCAGTAGTGACTGGCCAGAGACTTCGTCAGTTCGTGCAATAGAAGTGTCAGAAAGGCCGTGGACACTTTGTGCTGACTCAAACTCTATTCTGGGTTGGGGTAGCCCAGTTTCATCTTCACCACCCTCTCCTACAGAAATTGCAAGGGTGGCTGCTTGCGGTTGTCCCATTTGACTTTCTCCAGGTTCCTGTTGGGAGGAAACTGGAGGGCTGGTCAGGTTTCTACTGTCAGTGGCAAGTGCTGACATGGTCCTAATGCGATGTGTTCTTGTTGCCTTTGGAACTCCTGAAAGACCTGTTGGGAGGTCTCCAGGGAAAATGGTTGTGGGGACAGACACGCTGGAGCTGGAGGGGTTAGACTGTTGCCCGGGCTCGGCAATGGTCACAATTCCAGCAGACGAACTGGTGGGTCCTTCATTATTTTGAGGCCCGCCCAGTTGTCTTTCCGACTCACCTTGGACTGGTGCATCGGTTTTTGTGAATGCCAGCCGCATTCTATCTGGAATCTCGACCTCTCCAGCTTCAGATACTAGAGAGTCAAGATTCCTCAACAAATCTGGGACAGTGTAAAGTGAATCTGTGCTTAAATAAGCTTCACTGCCCAGAATTTGTAGAAAACAAAGAGAGAGAAACCTGGAAAAGGGGATACATAGTCCCCTGGTGCCCTTTAGTTTTTGAACCAGGCTTCTGAAAAGGATATCAGCAAAATCCACTCTCAATCCATTCCACAAGCAGTATGCCATCTCTGCCTGTGCGGAGTTAATCTGGTCAAGTCCACCAGAACTCCCACCCATACTTTCCACAAGGTGGATGAAAAAGTACCTCCATGAAGGTGTAAGACCCTTCATGGTCATCGCACCTTTAGTTTTCAAAACCCCTTTCTCCAGGCACTTCTTATGTCCCATATCAAGGAGGACCTGGCGAAAATTAATGTTTGGGGAGATGACAACTGGAGATTCACCCTCTCTCCAGTAGTTGAGGTGTAAAGCATCCCTCAACACATCTGCTGATAAGGTACACCGGACTGTTCCACCTTTTAATGTGAAAGTGATGGAAGAACAATCGGAAGAAAGAGAAGCAGTGTACCATAACTCACACAAGTAGTCGTGAAACATCTTGCGTGGGTTTAAAGAGAATGAGGGTCCAATTGGAGAATCCTTCAAAAATCTTTGGATTCTCCCAATAAGGGTATTGGACCCTTGGGTTCCTTGTAAACTCGCCATCGGATTATTCGGATTTAATTTGATGAGCGTAGTGTTACCAGGAGCACCAGATGCCAGTTTGACATCTGGTGACGGAGCATATGGGACAGATAAGAGATTTACATCTCTTGAACGGGATGATTTAGGTGCCATTGGAAAATGAAATTGAAATTTTGGAATTAGGGTTCTTGATTTATGAAGCAGAGAGAGAAAAGAAGCAATTTTAGATGATTGGGAAGTAAATGAAAAGAATGTAAAGGGAAGTAAATGTGATCGGAGTAAATAAGGGTATTTATAAGGAATTCAAGATCCCAATGAAATACCAAAAATTATATTTTATTTAACAAAATCAATTTTGTAGATATTTTTACAAAATAAGTTTGAATTTTGAAATAAAAACATAATTTACCGTGTCAGCATTAAATGCTACGACGGCTTAACTTACCCACGCGCCCACTAATTTTCATTTTCCCAATAAAAACAGTTGTCATTTACCAAAATGTCTTTAAACACGTCAGATGACGATATCAAGTGGTTTAAAACACTCGAGTACAATCACGTGTCACAAATATTGACCAAGTATTTTCTAACGTGATGAAAAATTTAGACAAGACTGAACCTGGTCACTGGAGGACTAGTCCAGCGCCAGTTTCCAACTGGAGAGTTCTCTAGTTGCCATTTTCAAACAAAACGAATTTTAGTCAGAAAATTATTTTGAGTCTTTCCCCCTAAAATGATGATCCAGAAATCGATTAGTGCCAGGATAGTATCATAAAGGCGTTCGATAGCCTGGCGAGCAAAGATTATCTGGACCTCCTTAACTGGAGAACTTCATCAGTGTCACTGACGCGTTCATAACAAAAATCTCCAGTTTTAAGGATTTAACATTCCCAGTTCGCTGATGAGATTTTTAAAGGTTTTCTCATCAAGAGGTTTTGTAAAAACATCAGCGAGCTGTTTGTCAGTGGGGATGAAATGTAATTCAATGTCTCCTTTCATAACATGATCGCGAATAAAATGATACCTGATGTCAATATGCTTTGTCTTGGAGTGCATCACTGGGTTGTGAGATATAGCAATTGCACTGGTGTTGTCACAAAAGATTGGGGTCCTTGTATACTTTTGACCATAATCTAGTAACTGGTTCTTGATCCAGGGAATTTGGGCACAGCAACTGGCCGCAGAAATGTACTCTCCCTCAGCAGTGGACATAGAGACTGACGTCTGCTTCTTACTGGTCCAACTTACCAGTTTTCCTCCAAGGAAATGACAACCACCAGTTGTTGATTTTCTATCTATCTTACAACCTGCATGATCTGAATCTGAATAACCCATTAGATATAACCTTGAGCCTTTGGGGTACCAAAGACCAAGATTAGGACACCCTTTCAGGTATCTAAAGATACGCTTAACAGCATGTAAATGTGATTCTTTAGGGTTAGCCTGAAACCTGGCACATAGACATGTTGCAAACATTATATCTGGTCGACTGGCAGTTAAATACATCAGTGAACCAACCATACCACGATAGTCAGTGATGTTCACTGGTTTGCCAGTTGGGTCAGAGTCCAAATTTAATGGTGCTGCAATAGGTGTGTTTTTCGATGGGATTGAATCAGATTTGTATTTTCTTAACAAATCTCTGACATATTTTCCTTGGTTTATGAAAATTCCATTTTC
This sequence comes from Erigeron breviscapus, assembly GCA_034093135.1. NCBI lineage: Eukaryota > Viridiplantae > Streptophyta > Magnoliopsida > Asterales > Asteraceae > Erigeron > Erigeron breviscapus. The sequence goes on along the minus strand of CM067174.1, from coordinate 37,981,909 downwards.
AGTTTGCTTAATCTGAAGACCTAAGAAAAATGTTAATTCTCCCATTAAACTCATTTCATACTCAGATGACATGATTTTAGAAAACTTTTTACACATTGCATCATTAGTTGAACCAAATATAATGTCATCAACATAAATTTGTACCAATAAGATATTACCTTTTTCTTTCAAGATAAATAAGGTATTATCTATTGCACCTCTTTGAAAGCCATTTTTAAGAAGATGTTTAGTTAAAGTATCATACCAGGCTCTTGGGGCTTGTCTAAGACCATACAAAGCTTTGTTCAGTCTATAGACCCAGTGAGGATGCTTCTCATTGATGAAGCCTGGAGTCTGCTTAACATACACAACTTCTTCCAATGTTCCATTAAGGAACGCACTTTTGACATCCATCTGGAAGACTTTAAACTGCAGATGGGCTGCATAAGCCAGAAAAATTCTGATGGCTTCAAGTCTTGCAACTGGAGCAAAAGTTTCATCAAAGTCAACGCCTTCTGCTTGACAATAACCCTGGGCAACTAATCTGGCCTTGTTTCTTACAACATGGCCATCTTCATCCATCTTGTTTCGGTAGACCCATCTTGTACCAATGGGTTCTTTCTTTAACCCTGGTGGACAAGGAACAAGCTCCCACACATTATTCCTTTCAAACTGGACGAGCTCTTCTTGCATAGCTTCCACCTAGCTTGGGTCTGCCATAGCCTCGTCAATCTTCTTCGGTTCAATTAGTGATAAGAAGGTGACGTTTATGCATTGCTCACTGGTGGCTCTTCTAGTCTGAACCCCACTATTTGGATCTCCCACAATCTGTTCAATTGGATGTGCTCGAGTCCATCTAGTGTATTGACTAGGCTGGTGAATTACAATATCAGTGCAAGTCACCTGTCGATCTTCTTCAGTTACAGCAGCTTCTGGAGGAGGATCAGTCCAAACTACTTCTACATCCTCATCAAAGTCAACGAGGTCACGATTTGCATCATGAAATTCTTCATTAAAAGGCATTTCTTGAAGAACTGGAGAAGTTGGAGTTTGAACTGGTGCTGATATTGGAGTGGCACATACATCAGATCCAATCACCAATTCCTGTGGTAAATTGAAATTGATGGAGGGATAGAATGAGGTGTCACTGGTGGTGCTTTTCTTCTTAACTGGTTCCAATTTGTTGCAACTGGAAACATCTTTTGGTGAAACAACTGACTGATGAACCTGGTCAGTTTTACCAAAATTTATTGGAACAACTGGAGAAATATCAAGGCTTGGTCTCTTGTTGATTGCTTCAGTTGATTCGTCGAATGTGACATGAATTGTCTCATGAACCTTTTGGAGTCTATAATTATAAACTCTAAAGGCCTTTCGAATATCTGAATAGCCTAAGAATACACCTTCATCAGCTTTTGCATCAAACTTTCCAAGCTGACTGGAATCGTTTAAAATATAAACTGGACAACCAAATACATGAAAATATCCAATATTTGGTTTACGATTCCTGAGTACTTCATAGGCAGTCTTTTTATGTCTCTTGATGTAGACTGACCAGTTTTGGGTGTGACAAGCAGTTGCAACTGCTTCAGCCCAGAAACTGGTGGGAAGACCTGATTCAGATAGCATACTTCTGGCTGCTTCTATCACTGTGCGATTCTTTCTTTCCACAACTCCATTCTGCTCTGGAGAGTGTGCCGATGAGAAGTTTTGAGAGATGCCAGTGTCATTGCAAAATGTTTCAAGTACCTTATTTTGAAATTCAGTACCATTATCACTTCGCAACTGACAGACTTTTCGAGTATACTTGAGTTCAATTCTTTTGATGAGAGAGATGATTTCAGCAGGTGCATCACTTTTGGATCTAAGGAATACCACCCAACAGTATCTGGTGAATTCATCGACCACAACTAGAGTGTATTTCTTCCCAGCTCTAGTTTGAACATTCACTGGACCAAAGAGATCCATATGTAGCATATGATGAGGTTCAGTGATGCTAAAGTTTTGCCTAGTTTTGAAACTGGCCCTTTTCTGCTTGCCCATCTCACACCCTGGACATGGCTTTTCTTTATTAAAAGAAATCTGTGGTATCCCATCAACCAGTTGTTTGCGAGACAACTTGTTAATATTTTTGAAATTAAGATGGGATAATCTTTTATGCCACAGCCAGTTGGTGTCTTCATCAGCCTTGGTATAGAAGCACTGCTATTTTGGAGCTGGTTCCATATCCATGATGTACACATTACCTTTTCTTGGTGCAACCATCACCACTTTCCAATCCTTGTTAAATATGGTGCCTTGAGCAATATCGAACAAAACTCTGTAGCCATCATCACAAAGTTGGCTGACACTGATCAGGTTGTATTTCAAACCATTCACAAATGCAACTCTCTTGAATTCGACCTGTCCGTTATTGAGCACACCATATCCTTCAGTCTTTCCATTTTGATCATTACCAAACGTCACTGCCGGTCCATCTTGGACAGTGAACTCTTCAAGCAGGGGCTTACATCCAGTCATAGTCCGGCCAGCAGCGCTATCCAGATACCAGATATTCTTCTTTCGATCGCCCTGCACACCCACAAAAATCATCAGTTATTTTTGTGAACCCATCTTTTCTTGATGGGTTCACTGGACTTCTCTACAGAAGTCACAGTTGATTGTTGTGGTAGTAAATTGAAGACTACATCTGGATCTTTTTTACCAGATCCAGGTGCAGGAGTAAAAACAATTGGTATTTGATACCTGCTCCCCTTTTTCTAATCAGATTTAGTTCCAGATGGAACATTCTTTTGTTTTGGTTTTGAAGGGGGTTTAATATTTTGTTTTAAAACTGGAGGTGATGAACCTCCTTCCAGATTTTTGATCCAGGCAGTACAACTCTGAACCTGTCGAGACAAAAGTTGGAGTTGACTTTCCAGTTTAAACAAAATATTGTTTTCATCAGGCTCCTGAACCTTGGACCTTGGTTCAGCTGGAGTTTTAGTCTTTTGGGTCTTGGGCTCCTTAGACTTCTGAGGTAAGGGCTTGTTACCAGTGGCCTTTTTAACTGGAGCACTAGCCTGTTTGGCTTCGGGTTTAACCTCAATGGGGGTGGTCTCAATGGGTTTAGTTTCAACAGCTTCAGGTTGATCATAAGAAGTTTCAACCCTGAGAGCTGGAGGCAATGCATGAAGATCTGGTATGAGAGCTGCCATTTCCAGATCTCCAGATTTCCATGCATTTTTCTGGGCATCAATTGTTCTAGAAAATGCATCATAGTTCTTTCCAGATGCTTTTACCCATGACCTTATAATCATTTGTTCTTTTTCAAGATCAGAAATTAATTTTTGATTATCAAATTCCAAAGCCTCAATTTTTAAAACTGACTCCTTGAGAGCCAACTGGACACTTTGTAAATCATTAAGTTGTGGCTTAACATTGTTTAGTTCAATTAAGATAGTGTCCAGATATCTTTCACTATCTGCTCTAACAGTTTCTACAAAAGCCAAATCACCACTTAATGATTCAGCAAGGTCCAGTTTCAGTTTTGGATCCACTTGATTGTCATAATCACATACCTTCTTCAAAATGATGTCCACCCATCTTCCAGTGATGACATCTTCTTTTGCCACATGCTGCTGTTGATCTTCCAAGGCCATGAAACACATGTCCCTTTCCTCTTCTTCATCAGCTGATGAGTCATCAGAGTACTCCCATTTTCCCTCAGTTTGTGCCATCAAGCACTGATCCTTTTCTTTTTCCATAGACAAGAGGGCAATCTGGGCCTTAAGCTTCTTATATTTAGCTTTGTAGCTATCATCAGGCCGATTGAAATTAGGGACAGAGGGACCAGTTTGGTTGTTCATCTGACTAGATCTGCATTCCTTCATAAAATGACCTTTCTTACCGCATTTATAGCAGGTAAGATTGGTTTTATCCAGAGAGCTGGAGCTGGAAGCATTGTTTGGGCCATTAAATCTTTTAGATTTATGCTTAAACCTATTAAAGGTTTTAGCGATCATGGCTACCAGATCATCATCGTCAGTTTCTTCACAACCGTCACTGATTTCAGTGGTCAGGCCAGAGTTCAAGAAACTGTTTAACATCTCCTTCATTGAGTGTGCCTGGACACTCTCTGCAGACATTAAAGCAGTACAAGGTCGCTCAGTTACACTAGTAACCTTGGGACTCTGGGCATGGTTCATGGCATCCTGTTCAGCCACCAGTCTTGCAGCATTATTGTTTTCAGTGAATCTGAAGGCTCCATAGAGCGATGCAAGAGTATGGCTGTGCAGGGTTTTACCTTTTCTTAAGACAAGAACCATATTTTCCCATTTGGAAGGAAGAATATCACAAAACTTCTCAAGAAGAATATCCTTATCCTTCTCTACACCCAAGCCTCTCAACTGATTAATGAGGCTAGAAAACCTGGTGTAAGTACCAGTTAGACTTTCATTGGGCAAATTAAAGAAGGATTCATACTTCTTGTTCAAGGCAACCTTTTTGGTGACAATAGTGTCATCACCTCCTTCAAACTGAATAACTAATTCATCCCACATTGACTTGGCACTGGGGAACAACACAAGTGTTGGAATTAGATCTTCAGGAACAGCTCCAAGGATCATGTTCTTGAGTCTGGTGTCCAGATCTACAAGTCTACGATCCTCATCAGACCAGTGGTCTTCGAGTTTTTCTCTGGAACCTCTTCTTCCAGTTGGATCGAGAAGAGGACTTACCCCAAGAGACATGGGTATATACGGTCCATCCTTAAGGATTTTCAGCATATACCTCTCTATCCCACCAAAATGCAAAAGCATTCTGGCCTTCCATGTACCAAAGGTCTCACTGTTTCCATCAAATTTTGGAACAAGAGTGTTAGAATAATGTACATGGACGTGATTTGGGGCAGTAGGAGGAGGAGGGTTTGTATTAACATTTTGAAAAGGTGGTGTATTAGTATTCAAAGGGTTTTCACCTTGACCAGAACCATCTCCACCTTCAGTAGTAGTCATCTAAGCAGATCTAGGCAAGTTTATTAGCCTTCTGCTCTGATACCACTTGTAAGTCCCAACTCAATAGATGGTACTACCTGAAGACACCTCTATGTCGATGGTGGAGTTACTTTGCAATATAAACGCTGAACTGGAGACGACCAGTTACAGAGAGTATATACCAAGTTCTAGATAGATTACTTATTTAAGTGACAATAAGTAAAGAACAATGCAATAATATAAAATACTTGTAAAGTAAATTGGTGAGACAATATGTAATTTTCAAGTGTAATTTATTTATTAACTTTAAATAAATTACAAGGTTGTTGCGGAACCAAGATAATACAAGTATGTAAATATCCTAACAACCTATGAACTACAATTGATCTACACTTGGAATTTCTCTGAACAATCGAAACACTTAAAGTTGTGAAATGTTCCTTTTTACGATTGAGAGAATATTGCACAAGTTCACCAAGAATATTGCAGGTATACAAAGTATGAAGTGTTCTCACTTGTTATTCTTGTTGTGAAATGACTTGTATTTATAGGCAAAGTTAACATTGGGATGTTAACTTTGGCCGTACAAATATGGTTGAGAACATTTAAGGAATAGCATTTAATTCCTTAAAATGTTGTGTAAAGTTGCAGTATAAAGCAACTTTACTCAACCAGCTTTATGTACCTTTTTGTACTTAAATAATAAGATAAATCTTATTATCCGGGTAATAGCACATAAAGCATAAAAGTCAATTCCTCGTAATCAGTGTAAAACTTTGTAAGAGCTTTCCATTGACGGTCTCCAGTTTGTAACTGACTAGAATGTCAACTGGGCTTCGCTGCCATTGTCATTCTCTATCTTCCACTTATTGTCTTCGACTCCAACTGGAAGGATTCTTCAACTGGTCAGTTCTTAACTGGAGGAAGTCTTCAGTTGCGTTGACTGTACGATGCAACTGGACTTCAATATATTTCTGGACAAATCTTCTTGGTCTCCAGGTGAAACTGGAGACTGGCCAGTTTCACTAAAACTGGTCCTAACAGTGGCAAAAGATGATGTTATCACTGGAAGATGGGTGGACATCATTTTGAAAAGGTGGTGTATTAGTATTCAAAGGGTTTTCACCTTGACCAGAACCATCTCCACCTTCAGTAGTAGTCATCTAAGCAGATCTAGGCAAGTTTATTAGCCTTCTGCTCTGATACCACTTGTAAGTCCCAACTCAATAGATGGTACTACCTGAAGACACCTCTATGTCGATGGTGGAGTTACTTTGCAATATAAACGCTGAACTGGAGACGACCAGTTACAGAGAGTATATACCAAGTTCTAGATAGATTACTTATTTAAGTGACAATAAGTAAAGAACAATGCAATAATATAAAATACTTGTAAAGTAAATTGGTGAGACAATATGTAATTTTCAAGTGTAATTTATTTATTAACTTTAAATAAATTACAAGGTTGTTGCGGAACCAAGATAATACAAGTATGTAAATATCCTAACAACCTATGAACTACAATTGATCTACACTTGGAATTTCTCTGAACAATCGAAACACTTAAAGTTGTGAAATGTTCCTTTTTACGATTGAGAGAATATTGCACAAGTTCACCAAGAATATTGCAGGTATACAAAGTATGAAGTGTTCTCACTTGTTATTCTTGTTGTGAAATGACTTGTATTTATAGGCAAAGTTAACATTGGGATGTTAACTTTGGCCGTACAAATATGGTTGAGAACATTTAAGGAATAGCATTTAATTCCTTAAAATGTTGTGTAAAGTTGCAGTATAAAGCAACTTTACTCAACCAGCTTTATGTACCTTTTTGTACTTAAATAATAAGATAAATCTTATTATCCGGGTAATAGCACATAAAGCATAAAAGTCAATTCCTCGTAATCAGTGTAAAACTTTGTAAGAGCTTTCCATTGACGGTCTCCAGTTTGTAACTGACTAGAATGTCAACTGGGCTTCGCTGCCATTGTCATTCTCTATCTTCCACTTATTGTCTTCGACTCCAACTGGAAGGATTCTTCAACTGGTCAGTTCTTAACTGGAGGAAGTCTTCAGTTGCGTTGACTGTACGATGCAACTGGACTTCAATATATTTCTGGACAAATCTTCTTGGTCTCCAGGTGAAACTGGAGACTGGCCAGTTTCACTAAAACTGGTCCTAACAGTGGCAAAAGATGATGTTATCACTGGAAGATGGGTGGACATCATTTTGAAAAAGGTATGTGACTATGACAACCAGGTTGATCCAGAACTGAAACTGGACCTTGCTGAATCATTAAATGGTGATTTAGTGTTTGTGGAAACTATTAGAGCAGACAGTGAAAGATATCTGGAAACTATCTTAACTGAACTGAACAATGTTAGACCACAATTAAATGATTTACAAAGTGTCCAGTTGGCTCTCAAGGAGTTAGTTTTGAAAATTGAGGCTCTTGAACTTAAAAATCAAAAATTTAAATCTGATCTTGAAAAAGACAAATGATTATCAAGTCGTGGGTAAAAGCATCTGGAAAGAATTATGATGCATTTTCTAGAACAATTGATGCCCAGAAAAATGCATGGAAATCTGGAGATCTTGAGATGGCAAGCACTCATACCAGATCTTCATGCCTTGCCTCCAGCTCTTAGGGTTGAAACTCCATATGATCAACCTAAAATTGTCAAAACTGAACCTATTGAGACCACCTCTACTAAGGTTAAAACTGGAGCTGAACAGGCTAAAGCTCCAGTCAAAAAGGCTGCTGGTGATAAGCCTTTGCCTCAAAAGTCAAAGGAGCCTAAGACTCAAAAGACTAAGACTCCAGCTGAACCTAGGTCCCAGGTTCAGCAGCCTACTGAAAATAATATTTTGTTAAGACTAGAAAGTCAACTCCAACTTTTGTCTAGGCAGGTTCAGAGTTGTACTGCCAGAATTAAAAATCTGGAAGGAGGTTCATCTCCTCCAGTTGAAAAACAAAATATTAAAACCCCTTCAAAACAAAAACAAAAGAATGTTCCATCTGGAACAAAATCTGATAAGAAAAAGGGGAATAAGTATCAAATACCAATCGTTTTTACTCATGCACCTGGAGCTGGTGAAAAAGCTCCAGATGCAGCCTCCAGTTCAACACCACAACAATCAACTGAGACTTCTGAAGTGAAGTCCACTGAACCCATCAAGAAAAGATGGGTTCACAAAAATAACTAATGATTTTTGTGGGTGTGCAGGGCGATCGTAAAAAGAACACCTGGTATCTGGACATCGCAGCTGGCCGAACTATGACCGGATGTAAGCCCCTGCTTGAAGAGTTCACTGTCCAAGATGGACCGGCAGTGATGTTTGGTAATGATGAAAATGGAAAGACTGAAGGATATGGTGTGATCAATAATGGACAAGTCCAGTTCACCAGAGTTGCATTTGTAAATGGTTTGAAATACAACCTGATCAGTGTCAGTCAACTGTGTGATGATGGATATAAGGTATTGTTTGATATTGCTCAGGGCACCATATTTAACAAGGATTGTAAAGTGGTGATGATTGCACCAAGAAAGGGAAATGTGTACATCATGGATATGGAACCGGCTCCAAAAGAGCAGTGCTTCTATACCAAGGCTGATGAGGACACCAACTGGCTATGGCATAAAAGGTTATCCCATCTTAATTTTAAGAATATCAACAAGTTGTCTCGCAAACAACTGGTAGATGGGATACCTCAGATTTCTTTCAATAAAGAAAAGTCATGTCCAGGGTGTGAGATGGGCAAGCAGAAAAGGGCCAGTTTCAAGACCAGGCAAAACTTTAGCATCACTGAACCTCTTCACATGTTACATATGGATCGTTTTGGTCTAGTGAATGTTCAAACTAGAGCTGGAAAGAAATACACTCTAGTTGTGGTTGATGAATTCTCCAGATTCTGTTGGGTGGTATTCATCAGATCCAAAAGTGATGCATCTGCTGAAATCATCTCTCTCATCAAAAGAATTGAGCTCAAGTACACTCGAAAAATTTGTCAGTTACGAAGTGATAATGGTACTGAATTTCAGAACAAAGTACTTGAAACATTTTGTAATGACACTGGCATCTCTCAAAACTTCTCATCAGCACACTCTCCAGAGCAGAATGGAGTTGTGGAAAGAAAGAATCGCACACTGATAGAAGCTGCCAGAAGTATGATATCTGAATCAGGTCTTCCCACCAGTTTTTGGGCTGAAGCAGTTGCAACAGCCTGCCATACCCAAAACCGGTCAGTCTACATCAAGAGACACAAGAAGACTGCCTATGAAGTGCTCAGGAATCGAAAACCAAATATTGGATATTTTCATGTATTTGGTTGTCCAATTTATATACTAAATGATTCCAGTCAGCTTGGAAAGTTCGATGCAAAAGCTGATGAAGGTGTATTTCTAGGCTATTCAGATATTTGAAAGGCCTTTAGAGTTTATAATTATAGACTCCAAAAGGTTCATGAGACAATTCATGTCACATTTGACGAATCAAATGATGCAATCAACAAGAGACCAAGCCTTGATATCTCTCCAGTCGTTCCATTGAATTTTGGTGAAACTGACCAAGTTCATCAGTCAGTTGTTTCACCAGAAAATGCTTCCAGTTACACTCAACTGGAACCAGTAAAAACAAAGAAAACCACCAGTGACACTTCATTTTATCCCTCCATCAGTTTCAACTTACAACAGAAACTAGTGATTGGATCAGATGTTCGTGCCACTCCAATATCAGCAGCAGTTCAAACTCCAACTTTTCCAGTTCTTCAAGAAATGCCTTTAAATGAAGAATTTCATGATGCCAATCGTGACCTCATTGACTCTAATGAGGATATTGAAGTAGGTTGGGCTGATCCTCCTCCAGAAGTTGCTGCAACTGAAGAAGATCGCCAGGTGACCTGCACTGATATTATTGTGCACCAACCTAGTCAATACACTAAATGGACTCGAGCACATCCAATTAAACAGATTGTTGGAGATCCAAGTAGTGGGGTTCAGACTAGAAGAGCCACAAGTGAGTAATGCTTGAACGTCACCTTCTTATCGCTGATTGAACCGAAGAAGATTGACGAGGCTATGGCAGACCCAAGCTGGGTGGAAGCTATGCAAGAAGAGCTCATCCAGTTTGAAAGGAACAATGTATGGGAACTTGTTCCTTGTCCACCAGGGTTAAAGAAAGAACCCATTGGTACAAAATGAGTCTACCAAAACAAGATGGATGAAGATGGCAATGTTGTCAGAAACAAAGCCAGATTAGTTGCCAAGGGTTATTGTCAAGCAGAGGGCGTTGACTTTGATGAAACTTTTGCTCCAGTTGCAAGACTTGAAGCCATCAGAATATTCTTGGCTTATGCAGCCCATCTGTAGTTCAAAGTCTTCCAGATGGATGTCAAAAGTGCGTTCCTTAATGGAACATTGGAAGAAGAAGTGTATGTTAAACAGACTCTAGGCTTTATTGAGTAGCATCCTCACTGGGTATATAGACTGAACAAAGCTTTGTATGGTCTTAGACAAGCCCCAAGAGCCTGGTATGATACTTTAACTAAACATCTTCTCAAAAATGGCTTTCAAAGAGGTGCAATAGATAATACCTTATTTATCTTGAAAGAAAAAGGTAATATCTTACTGGTACAAATTTATGTTGACGATATTATATTTGGTTCAACTGATGATGCAATGTGTAAAAGGTTTTCTAAAATCATGTCATCTGAGTATGAAATGAGTTTAATGGGTGAATTAACATTTTTCTTAGGTCTTCAGATTAAGCAAACTGAAAATGGAATTTTTATAAACCAAGAAAAATATGTCAGAGATTTGTTAAGAAAATACAAATATGATTCAATCCCATCGAAAAACACACCTATTGCAGCACCTTTAAATTTGGACTCTGACCCAACTGGCAAACCAGTGAACACCACTGAATATCGTGGTATGGTTGGTTCACTGATGTATTTAACTGCCAGTCGACCAGATATAATGTTTGCAACATGTCTATGTGCCAGATTTCAGGCTAACCCAAAAGAATCACACTTGCATGCTGTTAAGCGCATCTTCAGATACCTGAAAGGGTGTCTAGCCTTGGTCTTTTGTATCCCAAAGGCTCAGGGTTAGATCTAATGGGTTATTCAGATTCAGATCATGCAGGTTGTAAGATAGATAGAAAATCAACAACTGGTGGTTGTCATTTCCTTGGAGGAAAACTGGTAAGTTGGACCAGCAAGAAACAAACGTCAGTCTCTATGTCCACTGCTGAGGCAGAGTACATTTCTGCGGCCAGTTGTTGTGCCCAGATTCTCTGGATCAAGAACCAGTTACTAGATTATGGTCAGAAGTATACAAGGACCCCAATCTATTATGACAACACCAGTGCAATTGCTATATCTCACAGCCCAGTGATGCACTCTAAGACAAAGCATATTGACATCAGGTATCATTTCATTCGTGATCATGTTATGAAAGGAGACATTGAAATTCATTTCATCCCCACTGACAAACAGCTCGCTGATGTTTTTACAAAACCTCTTGATGAGAAAACTTTTAAACATCTCATCAGCGAACTGGGAATGTTAAATCCTTAAAATTGGAGATTTTGTTATGAACGCGTCAGTGACACTGATGAATTTCTCTAGTTGAGGTGGTCCAGATAATCTTTGCTCGCCAGGCTATCGAACGTCTTGAACCAATCGATTTCTGGATCATCATTTTAGGGGGAAAGACTCAAAATAATTTTCTTACCAAAATTCTTTTGTTTGAAAAATTTGCGACTGGAGAACTCTCCAGTAGGAAACTGGCACTGGATTAATCTTCCAGTGTACATGTTCAGTCTTGTTTAAAACTGGTGGTCAACCAGATTTCATAACGTTGTAAAATACTTGGTCAATACTTGTGACACGTGATGGTACTCGAGTGTTTTAACCCATTCACTATCGTCATATGACGTGTTAAGGTCATTTTTGTAAAAAGAAACACTTTTTATTGGGATTATGGAAAGTTAGTGGGCGCGTGGGGAAGTTAAGCCGTCGTAGCATTTAATGCTGACACGGAGAATTAAATTTTTACTTCAAATTTCAAATTTTCATTTACAAAATATCTTGTAAAATTGATTTTTGGTATTAAAATATTCTTGGTATTTCATTGGGATCACAATTTTCCTTATAAATACCCCTTATTTACTCCGAATAAGGGGTGTTGAAGACAAAAGGACCCATGACCATGAAAGGTCTCTCTCCATCTTGGAAGTATTTCTTCATCCATCTGGTGGAGAGCATGAGTGGGAGTTCTGGTGGATTAGACCAGATAAACTCCACACAAGCAGAATTGGCCTACTGCTTGTGGTACGGACTCAGAGTAGATTTTGCCGATATCCTGTTCAGGGCCTTGTTCAAAAGCTGAAAGGCACCAGGGGACTGTGCATCCCCTTCTCCAGGTATTTATCCCCTTGTTTCCTTGAAAGTCTGGGGAGTGTTGAATATCACAACACTCAATCTTCGTACACTGCCCCAGAAATGTTGAGGAATCTTGACTCCCTGGCATCAACAACTGGGGAGGTTGATATTCCTGAAAGAATGTTGTTGGCATTCCGTAAAACTGATGCACCAGTCCAAGGTGAGTCAGAAAGACAACTGGGCGGGCCTCAAAACAATGAGGGACCCACCGGTTCGTCTGCTGGAATTGTGACAGTTGCCGAACCTGGGCAACAGTCTAACCCCTCCAGCTCCAGTGTGTCAGTCCCTACAACTGTCACTGGAGACCTCCCAACAGGTCTCCAGGGTGCTCCAAAGGCAAGAAGAACACGTCGCCCTAGGAATCAGTCAGCCACTGCCACTGACAGTAGAAACCTATCCAGCCCTCCAGTTTCCTCCCAACAGGAAGCTGGAGATAGTCAAAGGATGAACCGCAAGCAACCACCCTCGAAACTTCTGTAGGAGAGGGTGGTGAAGATAATACTGGGCTAACCCAACCCAGAGTAGAGTCCGTGTCTACACAATTTGAGTCTAGCCAAATTTCTGACACTGCTATTGCACGAACTGACAACGTCTCTGGCCAGTCACAGCTGGAGACTGAGGTTCCAAACTCTACGGCCGATGATGTTATGATTGTAGATAGAGCAATTGTAACTGAGGAAACCCCTGTGACCTCTGTCCCTGGTGAAGTTACCATGGTAACTGAACCTTCAACAGATGAAACCTTCCAGGAAACTGGAGAAGGTCATCTGGAGACTGATCAACCTGATCAGCCATCTCTATCATTCATGAATCTGGGCATGGATGTTGATGAGTTCCATCTAGAGTCTTCGGATTCTGAAGGAACAACTTCTGATCAAGAGATTGTTGATGCTTCTGTACAAGATCAACACCCTTCATCTCTTGATCCGCCCCCAGAACAAACAACAGTTTCATCTCCAGATATGCTTACTAGAATTCCACAACCACAACAACGATCCCTTATATCTTCACTCTTTGTGCCTAGAAATAGGCACATGCCACCACCGCCGTCGTTGGACACACCTGAGCATTCTCAGCATGTCCAACAAATTGATCTCTCTAGACGTCCTTCCTTTCCCACTCCTGGTTCTATTTCTCTTGCTCCCGGTCAGTCAACTGGCGAGGTTTCACTTAATGTGCCTCCTCCAGTTGCTCCAGTGGTGCCTGCTGCTGGTCCAGTGACAACTTCCCCTCCGTCACTGGACACTCAATTTGTCTCCTTCTCAGCCGACATCCAAAACCTGATCAAACGGGTGGAGGGTGTTCAAAAGACAATTGAGCAAAACTCCAAGTCCCTCTCCAGATACAACAAGGATACACTTACAAACTCTAAAGTTGTTGATCTGGGGATTAATAAATTTGCTGCAAATGAGGACTTGGTGTTTCAGAAGTTGAATGAGTTAGTCACTGGCTGTAACAATCTGGCCACTTCTTTAAAGAAGCCTTTGACTTAACTCAAACCAAGGTCACCACATCTATTTCCAACCTGCTGGGTAACACTGTCAGATCTTCAGAGGTTGAGTTGAAGAAAATATAAAAGCAGGTCAAGGAACTGGTTGACAGACGTGCATTAAATGTGACTGAACTTGGGCAGCAGTTGGCCACTTCAGTTGGTCAGGTGATCAAGGATACCTTGGCAGAGAGGGAAGAAGCGTTAATTCAAAGGGTGATGTCTGAGATCACCAAGATTACCCCTTCACCAGTTGACCTGGCCCCAATCACTACCCAGGTTGATTTGTTGAAGGGTAGTCTAGATAATATGGCTGCCAAGGTGTCTGAACATTTAATTGCCATAGATAAACTGGCAACTGAAGTTGGCAAGGAAAAAAAGAAGGAAGTTGTGCAAGAAAGAGAACCTGTTGCAACTGGGCTTTCTACAGATGATCTCAACCTTTTGAATGCCATCAAGACTAGTCAGGAAGAAACATCTGCCAATGTTCTGACTCAGTCTAAAGAAGTGAATCATTTGTGGAGGACAGTTCGCATGATTTGTGGGGTATTCAAGGAATGCAAGGACTTACAGTCGTGGCAGCCTCTAGATCGCTTGCCTTCTAGTCAGTTGGATTTTGATGCTGTTCGTCAAGGACTAGAAGCTGCCAAGGGGGAAAGGAACGTCCTTGCACTTGCACCAAGATTGCCAGGTGCAGGAACAAGAAATCTGGTGGAAAGGCAGGTTGTTATTGTTGGTTCTGGTACTGATGCCAGTCAACAGATTGAAGAGTTTGAAGATATTGGTGATAGGGGGAATGTTGATAAGGGCAAAATGATTGCAACTGATGAATCTGCCCAGCCGGCCACTGATACACCCTTGTTGGAAACTGGTAATGCTGATGTGCTTCCTCCAGTGTCAGATAGTGATAGCAAAAGACTGGCAAGAATTGGTGATGGCATTAAAGAAAGAAAGAAACAAAAACAAGCAAACCAATTGGTTGCCAGAGGTCAACTAGAGAGAATGAAGATACTTGATGCAAGTGACTCCAACCTGTTGGGCATCCCACTTGATCAATATCTGAAAGTCAAGCATGATGCAAGGATAGTTGGTATGTTGAAGGAAATGCTTGACATTGAACTGGACAAATACTATCCTGACGATGAAGCTGAGTATGATGCCAGAAACCTTAACATAACAGTGGAGAAGGCTAAAGAGATTAGAGCTGGTGGAATACAAAGGAGAATGGAAAATGTCAAGAAAGTGGTCAGGAGAGTACTGAATCCACCCAAGTCCAAAGGAAAACTGAAGCCACTGCCAAGAGATGCAGATCTAAGGACTTGGGTGCAACCAAATGAACCTTCAACTGAAGATATCCGAGCTGCGGTGCAAAAACTGAGCACTGGCCAGATTCAACTGGCTAATGAATCTGAAGCATGAGCATACTTAACTGAAGTGCTGCCGCGAAGATACAATCCAGGCAAGATCGTTGATGTGAAAGTATCGATCAGGCCTGGATCTCAACACTTTATAGTTGGGGTTCAGTACTTCAACGGACCATTGTGCTCAACTGAAAATCCTGACATCCATAGGTATGGCCATTCTGAGCATGTGGAGATGTTGAAATTGTTGGAAGCCGGGCAGCATGTAACACCCCAAATTTAATAAGTAATATTATAATCTATCTACAATATTATTCTATCAATATTAAGTTTAGTTTTATAAAGTTGTTTATTAAATAAGTTGTGGAGGTTGAAAATCTAGTAGTATATTTTAAGTATTTGAGACTAGAGGGGCCAAGGATGTAAATATTCATCTAAATATAAATTAATATATTTTAGATATATAGATAATCATGTATATATATTTATTATTATTCCTAAACATCTAGAAAGAAAAAGAAAGAAGCAGAAGAAGAACGAGAGAGAGAGAGGAAGAGACGAGAGAGATTGGGAGAGAAAGAGAAAGAGATCATGGAAAGAAATGGAAGAATAAGAGAAGGAGGTTAATTTACTTCCATTCTAAGCTTTAGGGATGATTGACCTTATTAATCTCATTTCCAATCCAAGGTAAAATTCCTATTTCTTGAATATTTAACCTAACAAGATTATTTTGGGGATTGAGATGAGGATAGTGATTATATAAGTTATGATTAGGTCATAATTCGAATTACATGTATAGATTATGATTATCATTGACTTTGAAGATTATGGGTTAGTAAGAGAAGTAGATTTTTGATGAAATAAAAGATGGGTTATGTTTCTATAATGTTGTTATGTATATATAATCATGATTATGTATATAATTATAAAAAAAGAGTTTTTGATAATAAAAGATGGGTTATGTTTCTATAATGTTGTTATGTATATATAATCATGATTATGTAAAAGTGGGTTTTGATAGAAAAAGGATTATTAGTGATTTTATTAAGTTCAAGGAAGTTATTACTTAATATTAATCATGATTGAAGTGAAATTTTAGTAGCAAATTGCTATAGTGGATTATAGACAAAATTAGTAGTATTGTATGACCCTTTGACTTTAAAAGTCAAGCTAGTCATGTGGAACTAAATAAGCTAAATTGACTAAGAAAAGTAGTTATTGTTTTTATATTGATGATTTTACATGTTAATATTTATAGGTGACAAGAGTTGGAAGCTATATTGTTAATAATATCTTTGGAGTTGCGCAAGGTGAGTATTATAGGGATTAAACGGGTTGTATGGCACTGGATTACATCCGTGTAAGAGGTGTCATATAATCAAGTGGAGTTTTCATTGTATATGTTATATACTAACCATTTTAGTTGTTTTGCATCATAGGGATATTCTAGCTTCGTGCTAGATTTCAGTTGTTAAGTGCTACTATGATCGTATGCTAATGTGGTTATGTGCTTGAGTTGTTATATGTCTAAGTTGTTAGTTGTTGAAGTTGAATGGATCCGTTACAGTTGTAATTTGGAATCCCTATGATTGCTAGTGGAGATATTTGATACTAGCCATGTGTTGGTTAGTTGATAAGTTGTTACTTGTTTAGTTGCTATATTACTCACTAAGCTTTGTGCTTATTCCTTTAGTTGTTGTACTCTAATAGGTGCAAACCGATCGGGTGTTAAGAAAGATCAAAGAAAAAGAAAAGGAGACAAGAAAGCTTAGTGTGGATTTACTTGGATTGTACATATTGTAAGTTTCCTTAAATTGCCGAGTTGATGCATTACTTGAAGTAAATCGCCCATAAAAGAAAAGATTAACTAGTATTGCGTCGTTGAGTCATTTTGTGGTTTGTTGGAAATGGTTGGGATACAACCATGTTTTGTACCCAATGTATGAGCTTAAACTAATGTGTCAATTCTATAAAAGAATATGTATTAATATGGTCAAAGTAATGAGGATATGTAGTTTGTGAAAAGAATGTGTCGACTTTTACCCGTTTTGTACACTAGTTGGGTAAATGACCAATTTGTGTCGTCTCATGGGCTAAAAGGTTAACTTTGAGTCAAGTATGTCCTAAATATAGAGTAAATATGGTATGCACCTTAGTGGAATAAGTGGTGGTCGTTTGATGCAAATGTAGTTAGCCAAAGTCTTTTTAAGTCATAAAATGTGCAGTTGGCCCGTTTGGCCCATTTGAGCCCGAATTCTGGAACTAAAGGTTCAATCACGTCGCATACAGTATTTTATTAAATTCTGGACGTTTTAGTGCTTTAAAGTTGAGTTTTAGTCGTTTTGGGAGTCGTCGCTCATTTTGGAAAAAAATGTTAAAAATGACTTTCGGGCCTACTTTGAAGGCCTCTAATTCTCTAACGGTTCAGTTCTGGAACCAATGGCCTATTGGGTTGGAAAGTAGACTTCAAGGGCTTCAAAGCGGAATAGGATATGTCTAGGTTTGTCCAAGGAAAAGTAGTTTAAAGTGGGTCTTTAAACAGCAAGCTGGTGCTGAATTTGTAACAGCAACAGCAGTAGCTGAATTTTCAGCAACCAAAAAGGAGCCTGGGCAGTTTTTGAAAAGCTGTAACTTTTTGTGTATACTGTTTTAGCTGAAACCAAAAACAGGTTTTCAAAGTATCTTGATAGCTCTTTCAAATGGTATAAGATTTGTGGAATTTGGATGTGTGTAAGTGAGACAAAACTGGGTCACAAAACAACATGTTGGAGCAGTTTGCTAGTATTTCAATTGAACCTAAAAAGGTCATAACTTTCAAACGGTAACTCCATTTTTGACGAATGAGCTATTCACGGAAAGGGGAAAAAGTCTACTTTCTAATGGTTGTGGTCTTGAAGTCTATACCAGGTTTAAATTTCACCTACTAAGCTGTTACATGATTGCTGCTAGGGTCGTTGACCCTTTTTAGTTTATTTAAGAGTCGGGACCTATTGTACACGTATGTATTCATAAGAATACATATGTTTATGTTATTAAACAATGTTTTTATTAAAAAAAAAGTTGGGCGTTTCACAGCAGAAGAACTGTTAAGACTAGAATTCGAGCTTTAGTGTGTGTTTTAGTGTGTGTTAATGGAGGTTTCTAGTGAGAGAAAGTAGAGAGAGAGTAGAGAGATGTCAGGGAAAGATTAGCTTGTATTATGTGTTCAAAGGTTACAAATTACATAAGGGTGGGGGTTTATATACATAAGAGCTATTTACACTATGCCCCCTTCCATATTAACAAGTTTACATTCTAAGTACAAAATGACATAAGGTATACAAATCAACTACTACATTTATATTTCTAACAATCTCCCCCTTAGTAGTGATTTGTGAAAAATATCCAGTCTTGTCTTTCTTTAAGCTCTTGTATTTGGTCTTCCTTTGTTTGGATGCCAGAACCAATTTTCTCCTTCGGGTCTATCATCAGGAACAACCATGTTGTCTGCAAAGTTTCTTGGAGGAATGTTCTGTGGACCTGGAAGATGACCGGGCGCATACTTGATCCAACAACCTCCTCTTCGACGTACGACGTACTTAGACTTCTGAGCATTCTTTGCTTCTCTCATCATTCTAATGCTGTCTCTGTACTCGAGTCTTTGATTAATCTTGGAGATTGCTTTGTCAAACACTTCCTTTTTCTTTTCATCTTGCTCGTCATCTTGCAGGCACAACAACACATTCTTACAAAACTCCAACGTTCCATCAGAATAGGAAGCAAGTTCATCCATGCGAATGAAAATCTTCTTCTTTCTGCTATTCAAAAGACAACACCGAAGGATGGTTCTTCAATGATATGACCAATACTTAGCTGTTCAATATCTGCGGTGTATAGACTTTGATCTGGATACGGCACATTAATCTTTCTCTTTACAACTTCAAATCCTATCTGAAAATCTTCCAATGAAGCATATTGAATGCAGCTTGACATATATCTTTTAACAGCTTCAAAGGCAATAACATCTTCACGATATCTCTGCATAGCATTCACAAAATGATTGTAGAGAAAGATAATGTCATCAACTGGCAGCAGCTTGAACTGTGTTTCAGTAAATCTGTAGCTCTTGCCATTATCTCTTTTGACATGAAAACTTGGGATTGAGATAGTGTTTCTTTTAACCAAAATGACTCTGATCAGCACCAAGATTTTGTGATTTCTTTGTTCCTCAAGGAGCTTGGGATTATATTGCTTGGTGAGTTTAAGAAGCTCTTTGTATTCTTCTACTTGTCTTGCTTCCTTAAACTTGTACATTGACTCCAACTCAGGTCTTTTGGTTTTAGTAACTTTGGAAGCTCCACAAAAGATTGGAAATGCTCTTTCCTCCAAAAATCTAGACTTCTTAGCTGCCTCCTTTGGCTTAACACCCAGCGCAACCATTCTTTCCTTATCCCTCAAGAAGTATCTCCGATTAATGAACCTTCTTTGTTCATCAGTTCATCATCATCATCATCATCATCATCATCATCATCATCATCATCATCATCATCATCTCTTCTTCTTCTTCTTCTTCACCTTCATACACATCATCATCATCATCATCATCATCATCATCATCATCATCATCATCATCATCATCATCATCATCATCATCATCATCATCATCATCATCATCATCATCATCATCATCATCATCATCATCATCATCATCATCATCATCATCATCATCATCATCATCATCATCATCATCATCATCATCATCATCATCATCATCATCATCATCATCATCATCATCATCATCATCATCATCATCATCATCATCATCATCATCATCATCATCATCATCATCATCATCATCATCATCATCATCATCATCATCATCATCATCATCATCATCATCATCATCATCATCATCATCATCATCATCATCATCATCATCATCATCATCATCATCATCATCATCATCATCATCATCATCATCATCATCATCATCATCATCATCATCATCATCATCATCATCATCATCATCATCATCATCATCATCATCATCATCATCATCATCATCATCATCATCATCATCATCATCATCATCATCATCATCATCATCATCATCATCATCATCATCATCATCATCATCATCATCATCATCATCATCATCATCATCATCATCATCATCATCATCATCATCATCATCATCATCATCATCATCATCATCATCATCATCATCATCATCATCATCATCATCATCATCATCATCATCATCATCATCATCATCATCATCATCATCATCATCATCATCATCATCATCATCATCATCATCATCATCATCATCATCATCATCATCATCATCATCATCATCATCATCATCATCATCATCATCATCATCATCATCATCATCATCATCATCATCATCATCATCATCATCATCATCATCATCATCATCATCATCATCATCATCATCATCATCATCATCATCATCATCATCATCATCATCATCATCATCATCATCATCATCATCATCATCATCATCATCATCATCATCATCATCATCATCATCATCATCATCATCATCATCATCATCATCATCATCATCATCATCATCATCATCATCATCATCATCATCATCATCATCATCATCATCATCATCATCATCATCATCATCATCATCATCATCATCATCATCATCATCATCATCATCATCATCATCATCATCATCATCATCATCATCATCATCATCATCATCATCATCATCATCATCATCATCATCATCATCATCATCATCATCATCATCATCATCATCATCATCATCATCATCATCATCATCATCATCATCATCATCATCATCATCATCATCATCATCATCATCATCATCATCATCATCATCATCATCATCATCATCATCATCATCATCATCATCATCATCATCATCATCATCATCATCATCATCATCATCATCATCATCATCATCATCATCATCATCATCATCATCATCATCATCATCATCATCATCATCATCATCATCATCATCATCATCATCATCATCATCATCATCATCATCATTATCTCATCATCATCATCATCAGAATCATCACCAAAAACTTCAACTAACCTTCTTCTAATCTCATCATTCAAAGAATCATTCTCAACATTTTCAACATTCACACCCTCGGCTCTTTCTTCCATCACCACATCTCCAACATTTCCTTCAACTCTTGCCGAAGTATTATCAATGTTCGTTTGACCTTCTCCTTGGTTCTCCCCCTCGGGGTGATCATCAGAATCAGGATCATCCCGACGAGAAGGAACCGAGGCCGGTCGGTAAGACTCTAACGCCAACAATCTCAATTCAAAAGCAGCAAGCTTTGCATCATATTCAGCCTTTTGACGTTCTACTTGAGCTTGTAACTCTTTCACTCTTCTTTCAGTGGCTATTTCTCTTTCTCGCACCTCAAGAGCATTCAACACCCCTCTTTCAGTTACCGTCAACAAATCACCCTCAGACCTTAAAATATTCAATAAAACTTCACAAGCAGCGTCTTTTGTAGGTAAATTTGTTGAGGTTGATGGAATTTCATTTGGTGTTGGTGTTCTTTGTGTTTGTGTAGGAGGTGGAGTAGCCAACCCGGGGGTTGTTGGCACACTTGTGGTGTGACCTAAATTCAGCGATGCTGATTCAGGATTTCCTGCGGATCCTCGGGTTATACCCTCACTAGCAGTTTCAGATTCATGGGCTTTGCAACCCGAATCAATTGGTGTCCTAGACTGTGATAAATCATTGTCCTGGACTTGTTGTTGGGCAACACCACTAACAACACCGGGGTCACTGAGAATGCCCGTTAATACAGTCTCAGGTTGATCCTGAGGAACAGCAGTGTCACAACGGCGTTCATACTGCTCCCCAGTCTCGGTCTGAGGACTGTTACCTGCGGCTAAAGCTGGCGTGATGTTAGCTAAGGCAGGATTTCCAAGTTGTCCTTGAGGGTCACACAAAGTGGGTCCCTCTCTGCTTGTTCCGGCTCCAGTACTCAACTGGGCTTGTGAATCAGTGTCCCTAGGGGATCTAGACTCTTGTGCAAGAACTGAAGGCGAGAGGTGGGGCTGGTCCTCTCTAATTTCAACACTCTCATCCTCCAAATGAGGAGAGTGTGGTGAGCGTGGTTTATCCCCGTGTATTTCTAAGACTAACTCCTGTTGTGAGGAGTCAGAATGGCTGGGAGAGGTTGGTGCAAACGAGAATGGGCAGTTCTCGATTTCTACCCTAGGGTAAACAACCCGGCTAGACACATTTGTTTGAACTAATGGAGGGCCATCGTTTTCTTTTTGCCCTTGTCCTAACCCGGACCACACATCCTCTCTGGTATTTTCAACTCCTCCCTCAGTCCCGCCTTGTTCCTCCTGCACAACATCATCTCCAGTGCAAACATTCTCAGGCTCAATCTCAGATTCAACATTATGCACAATTTTTGTTGCTTGTTCAACATCAAACTCCGCTGAGGCACCAGGTTGGTCATTCACATCTGCTGAAGAAGATTCTAGTCTTTGACTTGCAGATCTAGACAACTTATGTTTTCTTTTTGATTTCTTCTTCTTTGAAGTCTGCTTTAGAACACTTCTAGTAGCCATTTTAAGTCGTCTACCTGGTGGTGGAGTTGGTTCAGCAGGTATTATTGAAGCAATTGAACGAGGTGGTGTTAGAATTGGTGGATTCGGTGAAACAACGGATGGTAAAGGTGTCGATTGCGAAGGTGAAGATTGTGAAAGGGGAACGGTTGGTGTAGATTGTGTAGATTGTGAAGGTGATGTTTGTGATGTAATGTTGTGGATTGTGAAACAGGTGATGAAATAGGTTCAGGTGAAGCAACATCCTGCTGAAACATAACTCTTTTAGACTTTCTTTTCCTCTGCTCAGAGGCCCCTTCATCACTAACCCCTCTTTTTCTTTTGACACACTAGGACCCTCACTTGGCGACCTATGTTCAGCTTGGGAAGGAGTCTGTCGGCTATCAGACCCCATCGCTGAGACTAACCACTCAAGATAAGCCCTAAGGTGAGGACTCTGAGCAGGAACCAGGTTTATCAAAAACGGTGGAATCGAAAAAGGTCTTACGGTTTCACAACTTGTGCCTCTCAAGTTGGATTTATATAAAGCAATCACACATTTAAAGCTGTCTTCCAATCTTGGAATTTCTTCTGCATTATCAAGAACATCTTCGATAACCAGAGTGAAAAATCTGATGAAGGGAATGTACTTTCGGTCTTGTTTATCCTTTCCCTTAACAACTTGAATCAGCTTTTTCCATATTATCGCCGCAAAGTCACACTGCACATTGTGAGTGACTGCATAATAGATTGCCAAAGAATCTTTGTCATCAGATCAATTCCTTTCTGTGACGGCATCAAGCAGGTTGAAAGAATATTGTACATTGTATGCCAGAGAGTTGCTACATTACTTCTTCTGAAGTCTCTCATCGTTGTCAAATCTCCTGCATACCCCAACGAATGAACTCCTGCCAACATTTCTTCTACAGATGGGAGTTTTTCGTATTCTTCTAGAACAGGAAATCCAATAATTGTTCTAAATTCATCCAGAGTTAATCTACAGTTGAAGATTTCAGCTTCTGATTCTAGTGAGAATTTGAAGTATTCTGCTGTGTTGTGCCTTTTACTTCCTCGCACATATTCAATTGATTCCCACAGCTCGAAGACATACTTCTCAGGTACAAGTGCACCTCCAGTTAAAGCATCATTTAGTGGATGATAGCTGAGAATCTCTGGAATGATAGGAAATTTGCAAGCAAAAGGAATATGTAGTGCTTGATTAGCTTGCATTTTCATCGAATCTCCTTCTCTGAACATTGCCATCTTTGTTCTTTATTATTTATTTTTTTTTCTGTTAAAGACAAACTGACCAAAGTATTTGACCAGAAAAGACATGTTAAACACAGAAAAAAAATATACCAACTTTTAAGAAACACATTTATTACACAGACAATGTTTTGCATATATATTAAAAATGAGAGAACAAAGTAGTACACAAAGGCGTTCGATACCTTGCATCTCACCCAAATATATATACAAAACATGACAATATATAGAATCACATAAGTATTAAAAGATAAGAAAACAAGGTAGTACACAAAGGCGTTCGATACCTTGCCTCTCACTCTAAACACTTATGAAATACTATATATTTACATACACAATACACATATACAAATAAATATTTTAAAACACAGCACAAATAATAATAAAAGAAACATAGAATAAAATAAAGAATAAAAAAAATAAAAATTGAAATTCTAATTTGTATTGGAGTTGAAACATGTAAATGCAGAGTTCAAAGCTCTGCAAATGAGCTGTTCAGATTCACTCCTTTGAAATGTATGAAATTTTCTTATATTGAACAACAAAAATGTTGTCAATTGATAAAGAACAATTTCAATGAGGAAAATTTCAATTTGTACTGTTTGCCGAGCAAAATGCTCTGCAAACAGTTGATTTTAAAAAACTTGGTGAAAAATTTTCACTTTGTACTGTTTGCCGAGCAAAAAGCTCTGCAAACAGTTGAATTTAAGAACTTTGTGAAAATTTTTCCATTTTGTTCTGTTTGCCGAGCAAAAAGCTCTGCAAACAGTTGTTTTAAGAAAACTTAGGTTAAAATTTTCACTTTGTACTGTTTGCCGAGCAAAATGCTCTGCAAACAGTTGATTGTAAAAAACTTGGTGAAAAATTTTCACTTTGTACTGTTTGCCGAGCAAAATGCTCTGCAAACAGTTGATTTTAAAAAACTTGGTGAAAAATTTTCACTTTGTACTGTTTGCCGAGCAAAATGCTCTGCAAACAGTTGATTTTAAAATACTTGGTGAAAAATTTTCACGTATTTGCCGAGCACATGCTCTGCAAATGGATGGTTCAAGTCTTAACAAAATAAAAAAAAATCCAATTTGTACTGTTTGCCGAGCAAAATGCTCTGCAAACAGTTGTTCTAAGACTTGGAACAAAAATTTGGACAAAAAGCACTGTTTGCCGAGCAATGAGCTCTGCAAACAGTGGTTTTTAAGGCTTGAAAGACTTGGAAATAACAAATGCCTGTTTGCCGAGCTCAAAGCTCTGCAAACAGTTGAATTTAAGACTTGGATCCATTTTGAACAAAATGCACTGTTTGCCGAGCAAATTGCTCTGCAAACAGTTGATTTCATACTTGGAAAAAAAAATTTGGAAATCAAAATGGCATGAATGCCGAGCAAAGTGCTCTGCATTATGTTGTTTTAGGACTTGGTGGAAAAACAAATTTGGTTTGATAAAAACAAGTATTTGCCGAGCAAAAAGCTCTGCAAATGACACTTTTGATCCAAAAATTTGTTTGAGATTACCAAGTACATGTTAAACAATCTTTATGATGATTTGACGATGATCAAGAACAAAGTACCCATTTACCGAGCAAAATGCTCTGCAAATGGTACTTTTCATCAAAACTTAATATATACCCAGCCCTTCTACCAATCAAATCCAGAAAAACTCAAATTTAAGCATATAAATCCATTCAGAACCGATTAACAACAAATATAAACCCTAAACATGCATCTACGATCATCAAAACACACAACAAATTGTCACAAATCATATCAAACACTAACAGTTTATCTCGGCATTTAATCAAACAGTTGGTGTTCATAAAAAAAAACAATGAGT
>CM067174.1:37783236-37954988 GCA_034093135.1 Erigeron breviscapus | reverse complement strand
ATCATGCTTTTCAACCCCGCAAGTAAAACATATAAAAGAGTTTGAAAGGGGGCTATGACTCACCTTGATATGCCGCATATTATATTCACTTATCCAAAATGGGTACTTCCCATCTATCGCTTCCTTGATCATATATCCGTCATATTCCTCAGTCACATTTCGAGCCAAGACTATCCCTACGATAGGACTAATATACGTAAGTTCCTATCTTAAGCCATCACTTAGAAATGCCACTATCATTAAGTTGTCATCAATTAAGGAATTCAAGTGTATTGCTAATACTCGTATCTTTTTACCCTACCTTTTTTTATGACACTAAAAAATGCGTGTCATAAACCCTTCAGATTTTACAAATTATGACAGTATTTTTATGACTACTCACGTTTTTGCTTGTCATTAAAATGCGTGTGTCATAATTTAGGTGTCATTAAAGGCTATTCTTCTGGGAGCAATCAATACTACTTCCAGTCCTTGTTGAATACAATGCCCTGAGCAATATTGAATAGAACTTGATAGCCATCATCACACAGTTGACTGACACTGATCAGGTTATATTTCAAACCATTCACATATGCAACTCGTCTGAATTTGACTTGTCCATTGTTCAGAACACCATACCCTCAGTTTTTCCACAACCATCATTTCCAAAAGTAATGGAGGGTCCATCAGAAATTATGAACTCCTCCAGCAGGGTCTTACATCCGGTCATTGTCCTGCCAGCTGCACTGTCAAGATACCAGATAATTTCTTTCGATCGCCCTGCACATCCCCCAGATATATCAGTTAGATTTGGGAACCCATCGACTGATGGGTTCACTGGACCCTCCCTTATAGGTCCCTGGAGGGATCTGGTTGAGTTCACTTTCTTCAACAGTAGTCTTAGTTGAAAAGACCACTGGGGTTGATAGTTTTGAAACCTTTTTCTTTTTCTCAACTAGAGAAATATATTTATCTTTCTTGGAAAAAGGTTTGTATTTTGTTTAGGGCCAGATGAAGTACCCTCAATAAATTTTAATCTTGCATTAAAACTTTGAAATTGACGAGTCAGTAATTGAAACTGGCTCTCTAACCTTAACAAAATACATTCATCAGATGACACCTGAGCCTTTCCAGTTGACTGGACTCGAGGCTTAGGTAGGGAACTGGTCTTTTTCTGTTGAACCTGGGGTTCTTTAGAAGCGGACTGAGGCAAAGGTTTATTCCGATTAACCTTTTTAACTGGAGCAGTCATCTGGAATGCTCCAGTCTTAACCTCTGGGGATTGAACTGGGAAAATATTGGCCTTAGGAGTTACAGGCTCATCATAAATGGTAATGTGCCTGAATCCCTCTGGTAAATGATCAATTACTGGTATTAATGATGCAACATAAGTATTTCCATCTAAATAAGCACGTTTTTGAGTGGGAAATTGATTTACTCCAGCATCATATGGCTTTCTGGTTTCAAGCCATGATTTAATCACCAGTTTTTCTTTTTCTAAAATGACTTCAAGATCTTGTTTTTCTTGAATCAGTTGTTCAGTTACCAGAACCTGGGCTTGAAATGCCAATTCAATATCTTGAAGTTCCTTTAATTTTGATTTTAAAAACTGTAATTTCAGAAAAATCTGTTTCTAGACCATTTACACAGTCAGATCTAACAGTTTCAACAAAGATTAAATCAGAATTAAGAGCTTCAGCAATGTCCAATTTTAGTTCTTGGTCAGTTTCCATATCATAATCACTAACCTTTTTAATAACAATGTCCACCCATCGTCCAATGTGACATCTTCCTTCACCAGGTGCTCTTCGTCTGCCAGAGCCATGTAACAGCAATCTCTTTCTTCTTCTTCATCAGCAGATGAATCATCAGAAGGAACCCACTTCTCTTCAGTTGTTGCAATCATGCACTTATTATTTTCCATTTGTTGTGCCATGAGAGCAATTTGAGCCTTAAGCTTTTTATATTTAGATTTATAGCTATCATCAGGCTTTTTATTTGAAGTAAATGGACCAGGCTGGGATACAAACTGACTGGACTTGCAATCTTTCATGAAATGACCTTTTCTGCCACACTTAAAGCATGTCAAATTGGTCTTATCAGTTGAAGAACTGGATGCAAATTGTCCAGATGGCCTATTTGCTCTTGCTTTGAAACGGTTAAACGTTTTAGCAATCATTGCAACCAGGTCATCATTTTCAGATTCATCACAGTCTGGAGAGATAAGACTAGATTCTCCAGATTTCATAAATTCAGACACTATCTTCTTCATAGAAAATACATTCTCAGAAGATATTAGTGTTGTACCTTGTGGTTCAGTATGACTAACCACACTAGGACTACTGGAGGCATGGTTATAGGCATCTTGTTCTGCCACAACTCTCTGAGCCTGATTTTCTTCAGTGTATCTGAAGGCTCCATATAAAGTTGAAAGAGTGTGAGTGTGCAGAGTTTTACCTTGTCTTAAGACCAGGATCATGTGAGACCATTTGGTGGGTAAGAATATCACAAAATTTCTCCAGAAGTATATCCTTGTCTTTCTCAACCCCCATTCCTCTCAACTGGTTAATGATACTCATAAATCTGGTGTAAGTACCAGTGAGAGACTCATTGGCTGAGCAAAAAATGACTCATACCTCTTGTTTAAGGAGACCTTTCTGGTGACAATGGTGTCATCTCCTCCTTCAAAATGGTTCACTAGTTCATCCCACATGGTTTTAGCACTGGGAAAAAGTACTAGTGTGGGAATTAGAGTTTCTGGAACAGCCCCGAGGATCATGTTTTTGAGAAGGGTATCTAGATTTACCAATCTCCTCTCCTCTTCAGACCAATGTTCCTCCCTCTTTTCCCTGCCTCTTCTAGATCCAGTTGGATCAAGAAGAGCATTGAGAGGTGATGTGGGGACATAAGGTCCTTCATTTAAAATTTCATCATGTTTCTCTCAATACCAGTGATATGCAATATCATCCTAGCCTTCCACGTACCAAATTCATCACTGTTCCCACTGAATTTAGGAACAGGATTGTTTGAATAGTGCACATGCACATGTGGAGAAGCAGGAGTAGGAGGAGGAGGTGGTGGGTTATTTTTTTGAACGGGTGGATTAGTGTTAATGACAGGTGGTGGTTCATTATTTTGATCATTGATATTAGGATCAGGACCAAAATTAAAACCTCCTTGTGTATTTTCTTGGTTAGCCATCAAAGAAACAGATCTAGGCAAGTTTGTTTAGCCTTCTGCTCTGATACCAATTGTGAGGTCCCATTGATGGTTAACCCAGTGTAAAATACAACAAGTCTAATATGCACTAGATTGGACTAGTATTACTTGAATATAAATGCAAGTATATAAACAAAGTAATACAAGACTACAATAAAGTAAAGGTGGAACACAATGTAATTTTTCAAGTGTATTTTATTTATGATGTTAAATAAAATACAAGGTTGTGCGGAATCAAGATAATACAATTATGTAAGTATCCTAACAACCTATGAATTACAAATGATCTATATTTGCCAAATAAACTCTTTGGATCGAGATACTTAAAGTTGTGAAGTATCCCTGTTACGATCGAGAGTATTTAGACAAATTCACCTTAATGCTAAAAAGTATTTTTATCAAGGAAATGACTTTGTATTTATAGGCAACAAATTCACCAGTGAATTTGTGCCGTACAAATATGGTTGCATGCATTTAATGAACCGACAAGGTCATTAATTGCATTGGTTAAAGTACAAGGATAAAGTCACATCAATATGATTTTATTCTTTTAACCAACCACCTTTACACACGTATGTACTTTAGTAAAGAACAAGTGGAATGTTCTTTGAAAAGTGTGTAAGGCAAAAAGTCAATTCCTCGTAATCAGTGTTCAGACTTGTAAGGTCTAGAACCCTGACAAACCTCCAGTCGTAGATCTGGTAAGACTTCCAGTGGACTCCGCCATTTGTCAGTCTTCTTTATTCTAACTTCAGTGAGAATGTCTTCAGTAGAATAGATCTGGACTGGGGTGAAGTCCAGTGAGCTAATCTGGAGGATTCCAGATTTCCTATACAAGTAAATAGCTCACTGGTCTTCTATTATTTCTGGACAAATTTTCAGTGTCGCTCCAGTCTTCAAGTCTGGAGTGGGTCCAGTAAATATTATTCTGGACAAGTCTTCAGAGACTCTCCAGTATTCAAGTCTGGAGCGAGTCCAGTAAATCTGGACCTAACTTGTGCAATATTCTCTCAATCGCAAAAAGGAACATTTCACAACTTTAAGTGTTTCGATTGTTTAGAGAATTTCCAAGTATTAGATCGATTGTATTTCATAGGTTGTTAGGATATTTACTCTTTTGTATTATCTTGGTTCCGCAACAACCTTGTAATTTATTTAAAGATAATAAATAAATTACACTTGAAAAATACATATCATCTCACCAATTTACTTTATAAGTATTGCATTGTCGATTACTTATTTATTATTGTCACCTTAATAAGTAATCTAACCAAGAACTTGGTATACATTCACTGCAACTGGTCGTCTCCAGTTCAGTGTCTATATTGCAAAGTCACCCCACCATTGACATAGAAGTGTCTTCAGTTAGTACCATATAGTGAGTTGAGACTTACAATATATTATAGACTAACGAGTTTTTTTCACGAACTTTTGATAATCGAGCTTAGTTAACTTACCGAGCTCGAGCCCGAGCTCGAACTTGTAGAGTTTTTTTGACAAACGAGCCGATCTCGAGTCGAGCTCGAACTTTTTTAACACATCGCGAGCCGAGCTCGAGCACTTAAACCAATTTCTGATACCAACTTGTAACACCCGACGTTTAAAAATATGGGTTTTCAAAAACTTTCACCTAACGGTGTTAAATTGCGGAAGAAAAGACTTTAAAAGTCAAACCGATAAAAACATTTCGGTTTCTACGTTTTATTGGTGTTACATGCCATATCAAACATTAGTTCAAATGAAAACCAACGGTTGCCCAACATTAAACAACCGTTCACACATTATTACATAAATTCGACATCAAAATGAAATGTATTCAAAAGTCTCCATAATAAGCAACTATGGGTAGCTAAGGCTCCTTCATTGCATCTACCCAAGCTCATAAGTCCTGCGTCACTAGTTCATCAAGCTAAACCTGAGGGAACAACCACATTAAGAAACAAGTGTTAGCTATAAGAATAGCTAAGTAAGATCACACTTAATTTAAAAGCATTTGTCCAATTAAAACATTTCTCCATTATTAGACAAGCTCATTAAGCACAACGCACAACACACAAAACTGCATAACAACTTCATATCAATTAGGATGAATCACCCTAAATGTGCCTATCCTGCATTACTTCATTACACACGTTTAACCACATAACTGCTTTACTACATTAACTGCTTTACTACGTTATTAACTGCGTTAATGTGTAACATAAGTTTCACCCGACTAGATGACAAACCCCACACGGTTGTACATCAAGCGTCGTTAAGGAATGGCAAGCCAATCCAAGAGTAATCCGTATATGGAGGTTGGTCAGACCCCTCGTATTACTCGCCCTGCATTATAAAGACCATGTTGCAAGGAGCCACCCAAGCAACAACTACGTCAACGCACTTAGCCGGGCTAGGCAAGTACGGGTTAAGCTTAACACTTTCCTGCATCAAAGTTTAACGAGCTCGATCCTGCATTATTTAGTTTAGGAGACTGCATTACCTAAACATTTTCTACGTTTACTGCTTTTACGTTTTGGGCCCTTAAACGTGCACGTGTCATGGCAACTTAACGAGTCTAGTGTACTAGTTGAGCAAGCCATACAATCATGCACATATCAACAATCAACAACATACACTACATCTCAAAGCATCACAAGCTACTTCGTAATACTACATAAACTTCATAACAATATACTACATTAAGCAATACTTCATTTCACTACGATAGGGTCTGCATTTCAGGTCTCATGGTCAACTACATATCCCATAATGCCTCCCGTGTAACCCGAGATACCCACACATATCATAAGTTACCGTTAAGGAAGTTATAAGTATGAAACCTTTGCTTGTTGAACCCTCAGCGTGACAAAAGTAGTGTATGGGACTGTGAGGGGAGTGGGGGTTTGAGGGATGGAGGGGAATGGGGGTAGTGGGGGCGGTGGTAAGGGGGGTGGAACGGAAGCGTGACAAAGTATTGTAATCTTTACCCACCCCGTCGATACGGTTTTAACAATAAGCTACAAGCACAATACAACGATGACTAGGTGTCTCCAATAACCTAGAACAAGTATAAGATCGAAATATAAGCTAAGCGACACATTTTGTGAAATCTGGGCATATGGTGCGCCGCACTTTCCACATGTGGCGGTCGTACCAATCTTCATGGACGTTTTATCAATATGGATTGCGCCGCACCTACCCTGTGCGTCGCACCAATCCTTCCAGGGAATTTAGATTAAGACAGGTGCGCCGCACCAGCCCTTGGTGCGTCGCAAAACGGGGTGTACCAAAATCAAAACTGGCCAGTGGTGCGCCGCACCTCCCACACGGTGCGTCGCACAAACACTCCAGAAACTTATATCCTCATTGGGTGCGCCGCACCAGCCCTTTGGTGCGTCGCACCAGGGGTGCAGACCAGCAACTAACTTTTACACTTTGATTACACGAATTCCATACGAACCCCTACCCCAAATCCAACTTGGGGACTTAAAATTAATCCTTTTAATTGCACTTTCATCATCTGTTAAACGGTGGGGAAGGGGCATAAGAGGTGGGAGGGGGGTAGAGTGTGGGGAGGTAGAGAAAGGGGGGGGGGTGGGGACAAATACTGGGGGGTGTTAGAGGGTGAGGGATGATTTGAGAGGGGGGCATGGTAGCCGTCAACGGGAAGTATGGGAGATTGGGGAAGCACTTTAACCATATTATAATCCTTTAATCATTAACATCATAAACCAACCATTTAATCATTCGAATAACATCAAATTGATGAACGTTTAATCAAATAACCCAACCCAAACCCTTATGGCCTGGATTAAGACTACTATAAGACTCACACAATCAATTCTCAACTGAGGAATACCTATATTACCTGTATTTGGTGATAAAGATCCAAGATCTAAGCAATACACGATCGATTCGGCTCCAAAATGAATAAGATCTAGGGAGAAACTAGAGAGGGAAGGGAGGGGATCAACTAGGGCTTGTTTGAGAGGAAGAAAATCTGCATAAAGCTCTCAATGACAACCCTTAAACCTCTAAACCCGTTTTTGACTTTGCACACATGTCAAAACTAACCCCTAAGCTTCCTAATCCTTCATTAGTGGTCACAAACTACTTTATTGACCACATTCAACATTAATCCTTCATTAAATGTCACTACATAGACATTAACCTTCATATTACACACATTTATACTACATTAACATTTAGGCTTACAAGCCTCACACATACACACATTAGCTACATATAAATTAAATCTAAAATAGACTTAACGACACACACAATATTGACTTAACGGCATTAGTCAACTAGTAAAGAAAAGTTTGGGATGTTACAATTACCTCCCCCTTAAGAGGATTCCGTCCCCGGAATCTCTTCATTAAGGAACAACTCGGGATACTTTTCCTTCATTACTGCTTCAGTTTCCCACGTTAAGCTTTCTCCATGATTATGCTTCCACTTTATCAACACGAGGTCAATCACTTTTCGGCGTAACTTCTTTTGCTTTCCTCCAAGTATCGCTACCGGTTCGTCTACTATTCTCTTCATTGGGTCAATACTCACGTCTTTAATAGGAATCACACTTGACTCCTCAGCTAAACATTTCCTCAAGTAGGATACATGGAAGGTGTTGTGAATTCCATCCAATTCGGGAGGTAATTCCAACTGATATGCCACATCTTTAATGCGCTTCACAACTTTAAAAGGTCCAATGAAACGTGGACTCAACTTTCCTCTTTCCAAATCGAATAACTCCTTTCCAAGGTGATACTTTAGCATCACTAAATCACCCATTAAACTCAATCGGTCTCTTTTCTTATCTGCATATGTTTTCTGCCTTTCTCTTGCCACACGTAAGGCTTCTTTAGCTACATTAACCTTTTCAGAGGTAATTTCAATAATTTCGGGACCGGTTAACTGCTTTTCACCGGGCTCCATCCAACAACTTGGAGTCCTACATCTCCTTCCATATAACATCTCAAATGGTGGCATTCCAATGCTTGCATGGTGACTATTGTTGTAAGCAAACTCAATCACCCTCAAATGATCATCCCATGCTCCACCGTATTCAAGTACACACGTTCTCAACATATCCTCCAAGGTTTGAATGGTTCTCTCACTTTGCCCATCAGTTTGGGGATGATAGGCGGTACTCAAATTTATTCTACTACCCAATTCCCGTTGAAGACCCTTCCAAAGTTTGACACAAACCTCGAGTCTCGATCTGAAACAATAGATAAAGGAACTCCATGTTTCGCAACTACTTCATCAATGTACATCTTTGCCATCTTCGTTAAAGGCACATCTTGTCGGGTAGCTAGAAAATGAGCACACTTCGTCAATCTATCTACAATCACCCATATCATATCATTCCCTTTCGGCGTTTTTAGGTAGCTTCGTTACAAAGTCCATGGTAATATGATCCCATTTCCACTCGGGAATTTCTAATTGGTGCAACAAACCATACGGCTTTTGATGGTCCGTCTTCACTCTTGCACACGTCAAACACTTTGCTACAAAATGAGCTACTTCTCCTTTAATATCCGGCCACCAATAAATCGGCTTCAAATCTGCATACATTTTGGTGACACCGGGATGAACCGAATATCTACTTCTATGGGCTTCTTCAAGGATCAATTCTCGGTTACCACCAAGCAATGGCACCCAAATTCGACCCTTGTATGTTTTGAACCCACGGCTATTAGTCTCCATCACAAGACGTTTCTTCTTCCCAATGCTTTCATTGTCAATGTTATCCTTCATCAATGCCCTCACTTGTGCTTCCTTAATTCGATCAAGTAGCCCCGACTTGGCTTGAACTTGCATGCTCATCAACTTACAAGAAGAACTTTGCACCTTCCTACTTAGTGCATCCGCCACTACATTGGCTTTTCCCGGATGGTATTTGATTTCACAATCGTAATCCTTAAGTAATTCCATCCACCTCCTTTGTCTCACGTTCATCTCCTTTTGATTAAAGACATACTGCAAACTTTTATGATCGGTAAACAAAGTGCATTTTGTACCATAAAGGTAATGTCTCCACAATTTCAATGCAAATACAACTGCGGCCAATTCAAAATCATGGGTAGGGTAATTCTTCTCATGTGGTTTCAACTGGCGGGAAGCATAGGCGATCACCTTGTCCCTCTACATCAGTACACCACCCAAACCCGTGATAGATGCATCACTATACACAACCAAATCATCGGTACCTTCAGGCAAGGCAAGTATAGGAGCTTCACACAACTTCTTTTTCAACGTTGAAATGCATTCTCCTGCTTATCGGTCCACTCAAACTTTACTCCTTTCTTTGTTAGTTCAGTCATGGGCTTGGCTATTCGGGAGAAATCCTGAATGAACCTTCTATAATATCCAGCCAAACCAAGAAAACTTTTAATCTCAGTAGGAGTCTTTGGCTGCTCCCACTTTGAAACAGCTTCAATCTTTGAAGGATCCACTTTTATACCTTCCGATGAAATAACATGACCAAGAAACTGCACCTCTCGAAGCCAAAACTCACATTTAGAAAACTTGGCGTACAACTTCTTCTCCCTCAACACCTCCAAAACTGCTTTCAAGTGCTCACGGTGCTCATCTTCTGACTTAGAATAGATCAAAATATCGTCAATAAACACAATAACAAAATGATCTAGAAAGGGACGGCATACCCGATTCATTAATCCATAAACGCGGCTGGAGCATTAGTCAACCCAAATGGCATGACCAAGAACTCATAATGACCATATCTAGTCCGGAAAGCTGTCTTTGCTACATCCTCCTTCTTAACCTTCAATTGATGATAACCGGACCGCAAATCTATCTTTGAAAAATATGAAGCACCATGTAGTTGATCAAAAAGATCATCAATTCTCGGGAGAGGATATTTATTCTTAACCGTTCGCTTATTCAACTCACGGTAGTCTATGCACATGCGCATAGACCCATCCTTCTTTTTAACAAAGAGAACCGGAGCTCCCCAAGGCGAGGAACTAGGTTGTATGAAACCTTTGTCAAGTAATTCCTGAAGCTGAGCCATTAACTCTTTCATTTCTGTAGGAGCTAATCGGTAAGGTGCTTTAGCAACAGGTGTAGCACCGGGAATAAGATCTATCTGAAAAGTAACTTCACGATCGGGAGGAATACCGGGTAGATCATCGGGAAACACATCGGGAAAATCGGATACCACATCAATACTAGCGATAGAAGGCTTCTCCTTTCTCACATCAATAACATAGGCCAAGAAATGATTCTTATTCTTCCTTATACATTTAATAGCCTTCATCATACTAATGATCCTTATTCCCCCTCTCTTCTTATCTCCATAGACCGTTACCACATGTTAGGTCCAGATTTAGTCCAGACTTACTGGACTGGCTCCAGACTGGACTACTGGAACCTTACTTAGGTTTGTTACGAAAACTTGTTTTGCTGGTCTCGCTCCAGACCCGACTACTGGAGCCTCACTGAAGATCTGACCAGAAAACATTTTTCTACTGGACCTACTCCAGACTTGGAATCTGGAGTCCCTCTGAAGATTTGTCCAGAAATAATTGAAGACTAGTGAGCATTTACTTGTACAGGTAATCTGGAGCATTCTCCAGATTAGCTCACTGAAGACTTCACCCCAGTCCAGATCTACTCTACTGAAGACATTCTGACTGAAGTCAAAGACTGAAGTCTGAAGGAAGAAGACTTAACAAATGGCGGAGTCCTCTGGAAAGTCTTACCAGATCTGCACACTGGAGGATTGTTAGTGTTCTAGATCCTGCAAGTCTGAACACTAATATCGAGGTTTGACTTTAGCCTTTAACACACTTTCCAAAGAACAATCCACTTGTTCTTTAACAAAAGTATACGTGTGTTAAGGTGGTTGGGTTATAAGGATACACTTGCACTTGATGTGACTTTATCCTTATTCTTATCTAATACATTTAATGTTCTTGTCGGATCATTAAATGTATGCCAACCATATTTGTACGGCACAAATTCACTGGTGAATTTGTTGTCTATAAATACTAAGTCATTCCTTGAACAAAAATACTTTTTAGCATATACTTTGCAAGAAAGTGAATTTGTCTAAAATACTCTCGATCTTAAACAGGGATACTTCACAACTTTAAGTATCTCGATCCTAAAGAGCTATTTGACAAATATAGATCATTTGTAATCATAGGTTGTTAGGATACTCACTTAATTGTATTATCTTGATTCCGCAACAACCTTGTATTTTATTTAAACATCAATAAATGAAATACCCATGAAACATGCATAATGGTCCACTTTATTTGTTTATTGCTTTAAGTCTTGTATTACTTTGTTTATATATCTTGCATCTTTATTACAAGTAATACTAGTCCAATCTAGTGATTATTAGACTTGTTGTATTTTACACTTTCTATTGGTTAACCATCTCGTTAATTAAGGGACTCACATTTGGTATCAGAGCAGAAGGCTAATCATTGCCTAGATCTGTTCTTGATGGCTAACCAAGAAAATACACAAGGTTTAGTCTTGGTCCCGATCCTAATGTAAATATGCATGATCAAAATGAACCACAAAACGTTAATAACACTAATCCTCCACCTCCTCCTCCTCCTCCTACTCCTGCTTCTCCACACGTGCATGTGCACTACTCGATAATCCTGTTCCTAAATTCAGTGGGAACAGTGATGAATTTGGTACGTGGAAAGCTAGGATTGATTTTGCATGTCACTGGTATTGAGAGGAACATGATGAAGATCTTAACGAAGGTCCATATGTACCTACATCACCTCTCAATCCACTTCTTGATCCTTCTGGATCTAGAAGGGGAAGGGAAAAGAGGGAGGAACATTAGTCAGAAGAGGAGAGGAGATTGGTGAATCTTGACACCCTCCTTAAAAACATGATCCTCGGGGCCGTTCCAGAAACCCTAATTCCCACACTAGTTCTTTTTCCTAGTGCCAAAACCATGTGGGATGAGCTAATTAACCAACATGAAGGAGGAGATGACACCATTGTCACCAGAAAGGTCTCCTTAAACAAGAGGTATGAGTCATTTTTTGCTCAACCTAACGAGTCTCTCACTGGTACTTACACCAGATTTATGAGTATCATAAACCAATTGAGAGGTCTTGGGGTTGAGAAGGACAAGGATATACTTCTGGAGAAATTTTGTGACATTCTGCCCACCAAATGGTCTCACATGATACTTGTTTTACGACAAGGTAAAACTCTGCACACACACACTCTCTCACTCTATATGGAGCCTTCAGGTACACTGAAGAAAATCAAGCCCAGAGAGTGGTTGCAGAACAAGATGCTTTTAACCATGCCTCCAGTACTCCTAATGTGGTTAGTTATTCTGAACCACCAAGTACAGCACTGATATCTTCTGAGAATGTATTTCTATGAAGAAGATGGTGTCTGAACTTATGGATTCTGGAGAGTCCAGTCAAATCTCTCCAGACTGTGATGAAACTGAAGATGATGACCTTATTGCAATGATTGCTAAAACGTTTAACCGTTTCAAAGCAAGAGCAAATAAGCCATCTGGACAATTTGCATCCAGTTCTTCCACTGACAAGACCAATTTGACATGCTTTAAGTGTGGCAAAAAGGGTCATTTCATGAAAGAGTGCAGGTCCAACCAGTTTGCATCCAAGCCTGGTCCATTCTCTTCTAATAATAAGCCTGATGATAGCTATAAAATGAAATATAAAAAGCTTAAGGCCCAAATTGCTCTCATGGCACAACAAATTGAAAACAATAATAAGTGCATGATTGCTACAACTGAAGAGAAGTGGGTTCCTTCTGATGACTCATCTGTTGATGAAGAAGAAGAAAGAGATTGCTGTTACATGGCTCTGGAAGTTGATGAGCACCTGGTGAAGGAAGATGTCACATCTGGACGATGGGTGGACATTGTTATTAAAAAGGTTAGTGATTATGATAATGCAACTGACCAAGAACTAAAACTGGACATAACTGAAGCTTTAAATTCTGATTTAATTTTTGTAGAAACTGTTAGATCTGATTGTGTAAATGGTCTAGAAACAGATTCTTCTGAATTAAATGCTTTAAAATCAAAATTAAAAGAGCTTCAAGACATTGAACTGGCATTTCAAGCCCAGGTTCTGGTAACTGAACAATTGATTCAAGAAAAGCAAGATCTGAGATCATTTTAGAGAAAGAAAAACTGGTAATAAAGTCATGGCTAGAAACTAAAAAGCCATATGATGCTTCAGTTAAACAATTTCCTGCTCAAAAACGTGCATATTTAGATGGAAATACTAATGTTGCATCATTAATACCAGTAATCGATCGATTACCAGAGGTGTTAAGGCCCACAACTGTTTATGATATGCCTGAAACACCCAAGACCAATTTAGACCCAGTTCAATCCCAGAGGTTAAGACTGGAGCTGTCCAGATGACTGCTCCAGTTAAAAAGGTGAAGCAGAATAGACCTTACCTCAGACCAATCCCTTACCAAAGCCTTTGACTGGAAAGGCTAAGGTATCATCTGAAGAAAATATTTTGTCCAGGATAGAGAGCCAGATTCAAATTCTGACTCGTCAATCACAAAGTTTTAATGCAAGATTAAACTTTTTTGAGGGTACTTCATCTGGCCCTAGACAAAATACAAACCTTTTTCAAAGAAAGACAAATTTATTTCTCCAGTTGAGAAAAATGAAAAGGTTTTAAAACCATCAACCCCAGTGGTCTTCTCTTCTAAGACCACTGTTGAAGTAAGTGAACTAGACCAGATTGCCCCAGGGACCTATAAGGGAGGGTCCAGTGAACCCATCAGTCGATGGGTTCCCAAATCTAACTGATCAATATCTGATGTATGTGTAGGGCGATCGAAAGAAGCTTATCTGGTATCTTGACAGTGCAGCTGGCAGGACGATGACCGGATGTAAGACCCTACTGGAGGAGTTCACCATTTCTGATGGACCCTCCATCACGTTTGGAAATGATGGTTGTGGAAAGACTGAGGGATATGGTGTTCTGAACAATGGACAGTCAAGTTCAGACGAGTTGCATTTGTGAATGGTTTGAAATATAACTTGATCAGTGTAAGTCAACTGTGTGACGATGGCTATCAAGTCTTATTCAATGTTGCTCAGGGCATCGTATTCAACAAGGACTGGAAGGTAGTGTTGATTGCTCCCAGAAAAGGGAATGTGTACGTGATGGATATGGAAAGCTCTCCTTCAGAGCAGTGTTTCTATACTCAAGCTGATGAAGACACAAACTGGTTATGGCATAAAGGTTATCCCATTTAAACTTCAAAAACATTAACAAGTTGTCCAGAAAACAACTTGCAGATGGGATACCTTCAGTCTCCTTCAAAAAGGAAAGACCATGTCCAGGATGTGAGATGGGTAAGCAAAAGCGTACCAGTTTCAAGACCAGACAGAATTTCAGCATTACTGAACCTCTTCACATGCTTCATATGGATCTTTTTGGTCCAGTGAACGTTCAGACTCGTGCTGGTAAAAGATACACCCTGGTGATCATAGATGAGTTCTCCAGATATTGTTGGGTGATCTTTCTGAGGTCCAAAAGTGAAGCTGCTGCTGAAATCATCAGTCTTATCAAGCAAATTGAGCTCAAGTACAGTCGAAAAGTGTGTCAGTTAAGAAGTGACAATGGAACAGAATTCCAGAATGCAACTCTGGAGTCATTCTGTACTGACACTGGCATCTCCCAGAACTTCTCTTCAGCCCGCTCTCAGAGCAAAATGGAGTTGTGGAAAGGAAAAATCGAACGCTGATAGAAGCTGCCAGAAGTATGCTTGCTGAATCTGGACTGTCTACCAGTTTCTGGGCGGAAGCAATTGCAACTGCTTGCCACACCCAGAATCGATCAGTGTACATCAAAAGACACAAAAAAGACAGCCTATGAAGTCTTAAGAAATAGAAAACCAAACATTGGTTATTTTCACGTTTTTGGATGTCCAGTTTACATCCTGAACGACTCCAGTCAGCTAGGCAAATTTGATGCCAAAGCTGATGAAGGGTATTTCTTAGGCTATTCAGCCATTCGCAAGGCCTTCAGAGTCTACAACAAGAGACTGGAGAAGGTCATGAGTCAATTCATGTAACATTTGATGAATCAAATGCATCAATCAACAAGAAGCTAGTCCCTGTTACTCCCCCAGTTACACCAATTGTCTTTTGTGAATCTGATCCTATAAACGACAAATTTGAAGATTCACCAGACACAGTTTCCAGTCATCCTGATCTGAACCTGTTCAGAAAAAGAAACTCTCCAGTAGTACTCCATTCTATCCCTCTATTATTTTCAAACTACCCTCTGAAATTAATATTGGTTCAGATGTGCGTACTACTCCAGTATCAGTGTCAGTTGAGAATTTACCAGAAATGTCTTCTGGTGAAGAATTTCATACTGAACCAGTACTCCAGGAAATGCCTTCAAATGAAGAATTTCATGATGCAAATCGTGATCTAAATGACTCAGATGAAGATACTGAAGTAATTTGGCAAGACTCCTCCTCCAGAATCAACTCCAGAGGAGACTCAACTGAATTCTTGCACTGATATTGTTGTCAGTAACAATCCTGGTCAGTACTCCAGATGGACAAAAGCTCACCCTATTGATCAAATCTTAGGTGACTCCAGTCGTGGTGTTCAGACCAGAAGAGCCTCCAGTAATCAATGCTTATACGTCAGTTTTCTATCTTTGATAGAACCTAAGAAGATTGACGAGGCTCTGGAAGATCCAAACTGGGTGACTGCTATGCAAGAAGAGCTTCACCAGTTTGAAAGGAACAAGGTCTGGTATCTGGTTCCTTTCCCAGTTGGAAAGAAAGAACCAATTGGAACAAGATGGGTCTTCAGAAACAAAGTAGATGAAGATGGCCACGTAATAGAAACAAGGCCAGACTGGTAGCACAAGGCTACTGCCAGT
Source organism: Erigeron breviscapus (assembly GCA_034093135.1). NCBI lineage: Eukaryota > Viridiplantae > Streptophyta > Magnoliopsida > Asterales > Asteraceae > Erigeron > Erigeron breviscapus. Next base: position 37,938,888 of record CM067174.1, on the reverse strand, counting down.
CAGATGTCGACTTTGATGAATCTTTTGCTCCTGTGGCTAGACTTGAAGCGATCAGAATTTTCTTAGCATTCGCTGCTAATCATCAGTTCAAGGTCTACCAGATGGACGTAAAAAGTGCTTTCTTGAATGGGAAGCTTGAAGAAGAAGTTTATGTCAGACAACCTCCAGGTTTCGTTGATGACAAGCATCCACATTGGGTATATCGTCTGGACAAAGCTCTATATGGCCTCAGACAAGCCCCACGTGCCTGGTATGATACTCTGACTAAACATTTGTTGAAAAATGGTTTTAAACGAGGTGCAATTGACAATACCTTGTTCATTCTTCATGAGAAAGGTAATCTGTTAATGGTACAAATTTATGTTGATGATATAATTTTTGGGTCTACTGATGAAAACATGTGCCAGAAATTTTCTAAAATCATGTCCACTGAATATGAAATGAGTTTGATGGGTGAATTAACATATTTTCTTGGACTCCAGATTAAAAAAACAAAGATGGAATTTTTATTAATCAGGAAAAATATGTTAGAGATCTTTTAAAGAAATTCGATATGAATTCTTCACCATCTAACCAACTCCAATTTCTGCACCACTGACACTGGACTCGGATCCAGATGGCAAACCAGTGAACACCACTGTCTTTAGAGGCATGGTTGGTTCATTGATGTATTTAACGGCCAGTAGACCAGATATTATGTTTTCAACATGTTTATGTGCCAGATATCAGTCTAATCCAAAGGAATCTCATATGCTCGCTGTAAAGCGCATACTGAAGTACCTAAAAGGTGCTCCCAGTCTAGGTCTTTGGTACCCCAAAGGCTCTGGAATGGATCTAATGGGTTATTCAGATTCAGATCATGCAGGTTGTAAGATAGATAGGAAATCCACAACTGGTGGATGTCATTTCCTAGGTGGCAAACTGGTCAGCTGGACCAGTAAGAAGCAAACTTCAGTTTCTTTATCCACTGCTGAAGCTGAATACGTGTCTGCAGCCAGTTGTTGTGCTCAGATACTCTGGATGAAGAGCCCGTTGCTTGATTATGGTATTAAATATTCAAAAACTCCAATCTTTTGTGATAATACCAGTGCCATCGCTATCTCCAACAATCCAGTCATGCACTCCAGAACCAAACACATCGATCTAAGGTACCATTTCATTCGCGATCATATTATGAAAAACCACATTGAACTCCATTTTATTCCCACTGACAAACAACTCGCTGACATTTTTACTAAACCACTGGATATAAAAACTTTTGAATATCTTGTTGGTGAGTTGGGAATGTTAAACCCTTAAATCTGGAACCTTGGTATTGAACGCCTTTGTGTACTACTAAGGATCTTTGATTTAAAGATTCATAAATTTATTTCTGGATCAACATTCCAGGGAAGACTTGAAAAATATTTTCTCTTAAAAAATGTTTAAGTTCAGGGGGAATTAATTTTCTCACTGGACAAATTCTTCAGAAAATATTACTGGTGCTTTGTAAATATGTCCCTCTCACTGGTATGGATAAGTTGAAGTGCGTGTTTGAGTTGACTTATGTCTTCTTGTAAATGTGTCCCTCTCATTTGTCTGTATTAGTTGACGTGCAAGTTTAAGGTTTCCAGTCTTTCAAAATTGGTTGTTCACTGGTACTTTACTGGAGTGTCCCTCCAGTGTACCATCAGTACATGCTTCACTGGACTAATCCACCAGTGATACTGGACGGTCCTGTCAACCTCCAGATGTACTGAAATAATGTCATAATATTTTCAAAATACTTGATCGTTGTATGTGCCACGTAAGCAAACTTTTTCAAAGATATTTATCTTATAAATCCTATGTGGCATAGATATTTTTCAAAACAATGATGGTCTTTTTACTTTGGGAAAACAAAAAGGTACAAGTTGGTTAGTTTTTGTGGGCGGTGAACCATCAACCATTTATGGGTGATGTGATACAATTAAATGCGGATCTCAAAACACGATCAAAAATGTTATTTGATAAATTCAAATTGAACGTTTGAAATCCACATTATCTCTCCTATATATACCCACTTTCACTTTCAACTTACATTTACTTCGAACATTTACTCCCAAATTCTCAAATTCCTTCATTCAATTCAATTTCTTCATTCATTTTCCAATCATAAAACTCTCATATTAACTGCTATTCATTAAATTCTTCATAAACCTTATATATATTCATTCAATTTCATCTTCTTCTAAATATTAAATGGCTCCTAGACAATCAAATTCACCACGAAATCTACTTTCTGCCGCATATGTTCCAGCAGCAGATGTGGTTAGAGCACCTCATATCTCTCTTGATGCTAATATCATCAGGATGAATATGAACAACTGGATGGCAAAGTTAACGCTATCCAGTATCCATGATTCTCAATCCATAATTGGGAGATTAAACGGCTTTTTTCTCTCATGTCCTCTTTATGGTGCTCTGACCTTAAATCCAGAAAAGATGTACCATGATTACTTATGTGAATTCTGGTATACTGCCACATATGATGAGGCAAACTCCTGTATTGTTTATTCTCTTGAGCAAGGGACCAGACCCTTGACTCTTTCAGTACATTCTCTCAGAATGGCTCTCCAGTTGAATTATCTGGATGAGAATGAGCTGGCAATGCCACTCCCTTCTGGTATTAATTTCAGGGAGGTATGCAGATTGATGGGGCATACGGAGATTGTAGATGAAAATGGTCAGTTATTGAGGAAAGGGACCATTTACATGAGCAGACTGACGGACTCGTGGAGATACTTTTTCACCCACATCGTCGAATGTCTTGGAGGTAGTTCTGGAGGACTGGATCAAATAAATCAAACACACCTCCAGATTGCCTATTGTCTTTGGTTTGGGCTAAGGGTCGATTTCGCCCAGATTTTCTTTGATGATCTGGTGGAACGCATAAAGGCAAAGGGGAGAAAGCCATTCATACCATATATTCGCTTTCTCTCTCTTATATTCAGAAATGCCCTTGGAGCCGAGTATGATTTTGAGACTACTCATTTTTCAATAAGTGAGTACATGAGGGACCTGGCAAACCTAAGGTCCAGAGATGGAGAGGTAGATATTCCTCCAGCAATGCTGAATCTTCAACGAATTGAAGAGAATGTGGCACCAGTAAGGGTACAAGTTGTTGATGTACCTACTGGTAGTGAAGATGTTCAGATTGTTGAAATGGTTCAACCAATAAGTCAAGTGGCTCCAGTGGAAAGCGTGCAATCAGAAATTGAGCTTTCCAGACGACCAAGATCTCATAGGCGTCTAGTAAGAATTGGAGCCCAGGTAAATCCATTAACCCATCCTGGTGATATTATGAATATTGATGGGTCTCCATCTTTGAAGAGGAAAATATTGATCCTTCTGTACAAACTGAACAGAGAGTGGACACTGAAGTCCAGACTGTTGTACATGAAGATGTGGCCCAAGTTGTTGAAGAGACAGTTGAAGTTGTTCAGACTGAAGAACAAGCTTCTGGTATGCAAGAGGCTGAACTGGATTTAAATGTGGAAGTTCAGCAGGTTGATGTAGTTGGTGCTTCATTTTGGGAAGAGGCTGACTCTCCAATGTCTGGAGGTCAGAACATAGATGTGAATATGGATTTCTTGGGTGAAGATGTACAGATTGAAAATTCACCAGAAATGCCACCTCCACCAGAAACCGAATCAGAAAACCCAACTCCTACACCAGATATGCCACCACCAGAAACTTCAATGCCACCACCACCACCACCATCAATTCCTCAAACAACATCATACTTCACTCCACTCATTCCACCAACACAAACTCAATCACCACCAGTACACCAAACTGAACCAAGTGTGCCAGTCTCTACTGCTGAAATTGAAGAGGACTGGACACAAGTGCCAATGATGACCAGAGTGTCATCTCATCTGGAACAACCCAGTGGTCTCTCCACTTCTTCTTCCACCGAGGTCCAAGGCCTTCTTAGTAGGGTGGCGGACCTGGAGAGATCACTCCAGTCATCATCCCAGGTCATCTCTGACTTCAAATCTATGTTGTCAAATAATCTTGCGTCAGAGATGAACCTTTTTGCAGGGAATGAAAGGTTAGTGTTTGATAAACTGGACGAGCTGGTACAGGCCACTAATCAAAACTCTAGAAACATTAGAGTGGCAGTCCAGGCTTTGGAGTCCAGACTGGTGAATGCTGTTGAGACTGCAGTGGAGAATAAGGTTGTGCAACCACTGGCAGGTCTTAAAGATGAGGTTGAGAAGATTGTGACAAGGGTTAGTGCTCTGGAAAGCAGGCCTTCATTTGACCAGACTGAACTGGTCAACACCCTCAGTGAAAAAAAAAAAAAAAAAAAAAAAAAAAAAAAAAAAAAAAAAAAAAAAAAAAAAAAAAAAAAAAAAAAAAAAAAAAAAAAAAAAAAAAAAAAAAAAAAAAAAAAAAAAAAAAAAAAAAAAAAAAAAAAAAAAAAAAAAAAAAAAAAAAAAAAAAAAAAAAAAAAAAAAAAAAAAAAAAAAAAAAAAAAAAAAAAAAAAAAAAAAAAAAAAAAAAAAAAAAAAAAAAAAAAAAAAAAAAAAAAAAAAAAAAAAAAAAAAAAAAAAAAAAAAAAAAAAAAAAAAAAAAAAAAAAAAAAAAAAAAAAAAAAAAAAAAAAAAAAAAAAAAAAAAAAAAAAAAAAAAAAAAAAAAAAAAAAAAAAAAAAAAAAAAAAAAAAAAAAAAAAAAAAAAAAAAAAAAAAAAAAAAAAAAAAAAAAAAAAAAAAAAAAAAAAAAAAAAAAAAAAAAAAAAAAAAAAAAAAAAAAAAAAAAAAAAAAAAAAAAAAAAAAAAAAAAAAAAAAAAAAAAAAAAAAAAAAAAAAAAAAAAAAAAAAAAAAAAAAAAAAAAAAAAAAAAAAAAAAAAAAAAAAAAAAAAAAAAAAAAAAAAAAAAAAAAAAAAAAAAAAAAAAAAAAAAAAAAAAAAAAAAAAAAAAAAAAAAAAAAAAAAAAAAAAAAAAAAAAAAAAAAAAAAAAAAAAAAAAAAAAAAAAAAAAAAAAAAAAAAAAAAAAAAAAAAAAAAAAAAAAAAAAAAAAAAAAAAAAAAAAAAAAAAAAAAAAAAAAAAAAAAAAAAAAAAAAAAAAAAAAAAAAAAAAAAAAAAAAAAAAAAAAAAAAAAAAAAAAAAAAAAAAAAAAAAAAAAAAAAAAAAAAAAAAAAAAAAAAAAAAAAAAAAAAAAAAAAAAAAAAAAAAAAAAAAAAAAAAAAAAAAAAAAAAAAAAAAAAAAAAAAAAAAAAAAAAAAAAAAAAAAAAAAAAAAAAAAAAAAAAAAAAAAAAAAAAAAAAAAAAAAAAAAAAAAAAAAAAAAAAAAAAAAAAAAAAAAAAAAAAAAAAAAAAAAAAAAAAAAAAAAAAAAAAAAAAAAAAAAAAAAAAAAAAAAAAAAAAAAAAAAAAAAAAAAAAAAAAAAAAAAAAAAAAAAAAAAAAAAAAAAAAAAAAAAAAAAAAAAAAAAAAAAAAAAAAAAAAAAAAAAAAAAAAAAAAAAAAAAAAAAAAAAAAAAAAAAAAAAAAAAAAAAAAAAAAAAAAAAAAAAAAAAAAAAAAAAAAAAAAAAAAAAAAAAAAAAAAAAAAAAAAAAAAAAAAAAAAAAAAAAAAAAAAAAAAAAAAAAAAAAAAAAAAAAAAAAAAAAAAAAAAAAAAAAAAAAAAAAAAAAAAAAAAAAAAAAAAAAAAAAAAAAAAAAAAAAAAAAAAAAAAAAAAAAAAAAAAAAAAAAAAAAAAAAAAAAAAAAAAAAAAAAAAAAAAAAAAAAAAAAAAAAAAAAAAAAAAAAAAAAAAAAAAAAAAAAAAAAAAAAAAAATAACACACGAATGAAAAAATAAAAAGAAACTATATATATAATAAAAAAAAAACACAAAACTGATAAAAAAAAAAAAAAAAAAAAAAAACTAAAGGAAAAGAAAAAATGGCGTCTGGTGAAGAACAAGAACAAATTGTTGAAGATGTGGACAATGAAACGTCCAGGAAACTACAACAACAGTGTATCATGATAGAGATCTTCAAGACTAATCAAAAGAATGAACTGCTGGCCCATCATAGGGATATGGCACAAATGGGTACTCTGGACTCCTACAACGCTGGCAGGTTAGGCGTAAACATTGAAGTTTTTAAAAGGATGAAGGAGGATCCCAGAGTTCATCAATGTCTTGATGCACTGAACGATGTACATATACGCTCATTTTATGCTGAAGAAGAGCAGGTGTATGACTCGTTGATCTATGGTGTAACCATTCCAGAGTTGATCAGACAACGAAAGGAGGAGCTGGTAAGCCTCCAGAAAAAGATCAGAAAGAATGCTGGTGCTCTGGAAGTGGAATACAGAAAGAGAATGACTGGTCTGCCAAGCTAACTGCAAAGCAACTGAAGGCAATCAAAGATGGTGATCTAAGCAACTTTATTCCACTGGATACTACTCTCAGAATTAATCAACACCAGTCCACTGAAGGACAGCAGAGTGGTGTATCCAGGGAAACTGAAGAAATGATCCAGTTGGCTAAGCAAAGGGCGAAATATGATGAAATGATGATGTTCAGGGCCAATGCAAGGAAAATTGTTAATGCTGAAATAACATTGGCTGAAAATCACCAAGGGATGACCAGGTTCAATGTGAAGTTGACCAGGGAGGGTAACTTCACTGATGAAAGGAAGGACACTTCAGTCCAAGCTTTTGGATGGAGTGAACTAAAGGAGATTGGATTAACCTTCAAAGGCAAGACTGATCTCTCTCCAGATGTAAAGGCTTTTATGAAAAGAATTGAGAAGATCTGGAAAAGAATCCAAGAAATGGAAGCTGTGTTGGGTCTGAGACCACCAGTGTCTGTTCCATTACCATCTCCAAAGAGGAAGGCTTCTGAAGATGCACCAGGGCATTCATCAAGAAGAAGGGCCTGAACTCTTACTACATTGTACTTGTTGTAATTATTTTTTTTATGAAAGTTGTAATTATTTTCCTTTTTGATGAAAGTAATAATAGTTACAAGTTTTTACTTTTACAAGTAGAATGACCAGATTTAGTCTAAGTTAGAACTTAAAAGATGAAACTGAAAACACTCATGATCTATAAAGTGTTTTCCAGTAACTTAGATTAGACTTAAATCGACCAAGTGTTTTCCAGACATACAAATTTGTATATCTATAAGTCTGAAAAATACTTGCATTATTTCTAAACAAATAGGGGGAATTTGTTAGGTCCAGATTTAGTCCAGACTTACTGGACTGGCTCCAGACTGGACTACTGGAACCTTACTTAGGTTTGTTGAAAACTTGTTTTGCTGGTCTCGCTCCAGACCCGACTACTGGAGCTCACTGAAGATCTGACCAGAAAACATGGGGGGGGGGGGGGGGGGGGGGGGGGGGGGGGGGGGGGGGGGGGGGGGGGGGGGGGGGGGGGGGGGGGGGGGGGGGGGGGGGGGGGGGGGGGGGGGGGGGGGGGGGGGGGGGGGGGGGGGGGGGGGGGGGGGGGGGGGGGGGGGGGGGGGGGGGGGGGGGGGGGGGGGGGGGGGGGGGGGGGGGGGGGGGGGGGGGGGGGGGGGGGGGGGGGGGGGGGGGGGGGGGGGGGGGGGGGGGGGGGGGGGGGGGGGGGGGGGGGGGGGGGGGGGGGGGGGGGGGGGGGGGGGGGGGGGGGGGGGGGGGGGGGGGGGGGGGGGGGGGGGGGGGGGGGGGGGGGGGGGGGGGGGGGGGGGGGGGGGGGGGGGGGGGGGGGGGGGGGGGGGGGGGGGGGGGGGGGGGGGGGGGGGGGGGGGGGGGGGGGGGGGGGGGGGGGGGGGGGGGGGGGGGGGGGGGGGGGGGGGGGGGGGGGGGGGGGGGGGGGGGGGGGGGGGGGGGGGGGGGGGGGGGGGGGGGGGGGGGGGGGGGGGGGGGGGGGGGGGGGGGGGGGGGGGGGGGGGGGGGGGGGGGGGGGGGGGGGGGGGGGGGGGGGGGGGGGGGGGGGGGGGGGGGGGGGGGGGGGGGGGGGGGGGGGGGGGGGGGGGGGGGGGGGGGGGGGGGGGGGGGGGGGGGGGGGGGGGGGGGGGGGGGGGGGGGGGGGGGGGGGGGGGGGGGGGGGGGGGGGGGGGGGGGGGGGGGGGGGGGGGGGGGGGGGGGGGGGGGGGGGGGGGGGGGGGGGGGGGGGGGGGGGGGGGGGGGGGGGGGGGGGGGGGGGGGGGGGGGGGGGGGGGGGGGGGGGGGGGGGGGGGGGGGGGGGGGGGGGGGGGGGGGGGGGGGGGGGGGGGGGGGGGGGGGGGGGGGGGGGGGGGGGGGGGGGGGGGGGGGGGGGGGGGGGGGGGGGGGGGGGGGGGGGGGGGGGGGGGGGGGGGGGGGGGGGGGGGGGGGGGGGGGGGGGGGGGGGGGGGGGGGGGGGGGGGGGGGGGGGGGGGGGGGGGGGGGGGGGGGGGGGGGGGGGGGGGGGGGGGGGGGGGGGGGGGGGGGGGGGGGGGGGGGGGGGGGGGGGGGGGGGGGGGGGGGGGGGGGGGGGGGGGGGGGGGGGGGGGGGGGGGGGGGGGGGGGGGGGGGGGGGGGGGGGGGGGGGGGGGGGGGGGGGGGGGGGGGGGGGGGGGGGGGGGGGGGGGGGGGGGGGGGGGGGGGGGGGGGGGGGGGGGGGGGGGGGGGGGGGGGGGGGGGGGGGGGGGGGGGGGGGGGGGGGGGGGGGGGGGGGGGGGGGGGGGGGGGGGGGGGGGGGGGGGGGGGGGGGGGGGGGGGGGGGGGGGGGGGGGGGGGGGGGGGGGGGGGGGGGGGGGGGGGGGGGGGGGGGGGGGGGGGGGGGGGGGGGGGGGGGGGGGGGGGGGGGGGGGGGGGGGGGGGGGGGGGGGGGGGGGGGGGGGGGGGGGGGGGGGGGGGGGGGGGGGGGGGGGGGGGGGGGGGGGGGGGGGGGGGGGGGGGGGGGGGGGGGGGGGGGGGGGGGGGGGGGGGGGGGGGGGGGGGGGGGGGGGGGGGGGGGGGGGGGGGGGGGGGGGGGGGGGGGGGGGGGGGGGGGGGGGGGGGGGGGGGGGGGGGGGGGGGGGGGGGGGGGGGGGGGGGGGGGGGGGGGGGGGGGGGGGGGGGGGGGGGGGGGGGGGGGGGGGGGGGGGGGGGGGGGGGGGGGGGGGGGGGGGGGGGGGGGGGGGGGGGGGGGGGGGGGGGGGGGGGGGGGGGGGGGGGGGGGGGGGGGGGGGGGGGGGGGGGGGGGGGGGGGGGGGGGGGGGGGGGGGGGGGGGGGGTTTATATATATCTTGCATCTTTATTTACAAGTAATACTAGTCCAATTCTAGTGATTATTAGACTTGTTGTATTTTACACTTTCTATTGGTTAACCATCTCGTTAATTAAAGGGACTCACAGACTTGGAATCTGGAGTCCCTCTGAAGATTTGTCCAGAAATAATTGAAGACTAGTGAGCATTTACTTGTACAGGTAATCTGGAGCATTCTCCAGATTAGCTCACTGAAGACTTCACCCCAGTCCAGATCTACTCTACTGAAGACATTCTGACTGAAGTCAAAGACTGAAGTCTGAAGGAAGAAGACTTAACAAATGGCGGAGTCCACTGGAAAGTCTTACCAGATCTGCACCCTGGAGGATTGTTAGTGTTCTAGATCCTGCAAGTCTGAACACTAATATCGAGGTTTGACTTTAGCCTTTAACACACTTTCCAAAGAACAATCCACTTGTTCTTTAAACAAAAGTATACGTGTGTTAAGGTGGTTGGATAATAGGATACACTTGCACTTGATGTGACTTTATCCTTATTCTTATCCAATACATTTAATGTTCTTGTCGGATCATTAAATGTATGCCAACCATATTTGTACGGCACAAATTCACTGGTGAATTTGTTGTCTATAAATACTAAGTCATTCCTTGAACAAAAAATACTTTTTAGCATACACTTTGCAAGAAAGTGAATTTGTCTAAAATACTCTCGATCTTAAACAGGGATACTTCACAACTTTAAGTATCTCGATCCTAAAGGGCTATTTGACAAATATAGATCATTTGTAATCATAGGTTGTTAGGATACTCACTTAATTGTGTTATCTTGATTCCGCAACAACCTTGTATTTTATTTACACATCAATAAATAAAATACCCATGAAACATACATAATGGTCCACTTTATTTGTTTATTGCTTTAAGTCTTGTATTACTTTGTTTATATATCTTGCATCTTTATTTACAAGTAATACTAGTCCAATTCTAGTGATTATTAGACTTGTTGTATTTTACACTTTCTATTGGTTAACCATCTCGTTAATTAAAGGGACTCACACTTAACTTTTTAAATTTTTGCAAATAGCTTCATTTCGAGATCAACCAATCCATACCAATCACTACATCAAAACCGGCTAAAGTAGTAGGCAATAACTGGACTGGAAACAAACGACCTTCAATCTCAATGTCACAATCATCATATCCCACACGTATATCAATAACCGTACCATTAGCAATTTCCACCTCTATCGAGCAATCTAAAGGGGGAGTGACTCTTCCTAGCTTAGGAGCAAATAAAGTAGACACAAACGACCTATTTGCACCCGAATCAAATAAAACAGAAGCAGGTTTTGAATTAACAAGGAAAGTACCACTTATCCACCTCGTCGTTGTTCTTAGCATCATCAACAGTCATCTGCAAGGCTCTCACTTTTGTTGCTGAAGTGGCTGCTTTCTTCCCGTCATTCTTCATTTGTGGGCAATCGGCAATAAGATGACCCGTTTCTTGACACTTGTAGCAACGAATCTTGTCCCTACATTCTGTTGCAAGATGTCCCGACTTCCCACACTTATGACACCTCCTTGTCTTATCGGAACATTTACCTTCATGAACATTCTTGCAAGAAGCACACCAAGACCCGTTCTTCTTTTTATCTCTGTCACCACTTGAGCTAGAATTCCCACGAAACTTCTTATTATTATTGTAGTTAGATGACCAATTTGACCCTCTTTTGAACCCTGCTTTCTTGTCATCAACCTTCACCACAACTCTCTCGCCTTTGAAGTCATCATCCAACCTCTTTGACTCCTTAATAGCCGCTGATAAAGTCACATGTTGTCTACATAATCCACGATAACTAGCGGGAAGACCATCACAATAAGCCTCAATTTGATCCTCTTGCCTTCGAACCAAATGTCCAACAAACTTCAACTTCTCCATAAACGAGTGTGCATATTCAGAAATTGCACCGGGTTTAGCAACTAACGATCTAAACTCTTTTTCAATCAACCTTAACTCCCGCGTCCCTACATACTCCTCTAGAAATTTCTCCTTAAACGTTCCCCAAGGCATAGCTGCAAGTACCTCAGGAGCCATAGACACTATAGTAGCCCTCCACCAATTACGGGCATTCTTCTTCAACATCCTACTAGCACACAAAACCTTCATATCATCCGGACAATAGCAAGATGCAAAAACTACCTCAATGTCCTCGATCCACTCCATAGCTCCCACTGCATTTTGGGTACCATCAAATTCCTTGGCACCACATTTTTGAAAACTTTCGTATTTGAAGTTATTAACACGAGGTGCATTAACAACTCCATGTCCTCCATTATTAACTCCATTAGCCCCCACGGCTGCCATGGATGGTTCAGCACTTTGGGAGGGATTAGAGTAATTCCCTTCCGAACGCTCACCCCTTTGTTCACTCCATCCTTTCTGCATTTCTTTCAGCCCTCATTGAGCTAACTCTTCTTCATTCTCATTAAGAGAGCTCGAATAGCTCTCAATTCTTCATGTAGTTGGGCTTGATTAGGAACCTGCTCTATAACCGGGTTTGCCCTATCTACTTCAGAGACAGTTGGTGGATCACCAAGACGACGATTTTGTGCACGGGGTGGCCTTTGCTCTACTTCATTTCCAGCCCCGTTTCCATTAGGAGGAACACCACCACCATTCCTCCTGCTCTCTGATTACTAGCTCTAGTGTTTGCCATTAACTCTACAAAGCAACGACGACGGTTAGCAAGAGTTAAAGAGTGACTACATATGTTAAGGCTCTACTACATATAACTACATTATCACACACAATAAACAAGCCTTAAATCACACTCTTACTCACTCCCCAACCCGTCCTAGAGCATTCCACTTCATTAGCTAGGCATCCTACTTAAGCCTAACCTACTCTCATCGGTCTAAGTCCAAAATCCTACGGCATAAGTCGAATTTTGGTTCACTTAAACCAATTCTCTGATACCAACTTGTAACACCCGAACGTTTAAAAATATGGGTTTTCAAAAACTTTCACCTAACGGTGTTAAATTGCGGAAGAAAAGACTTTAAAAGTCAAACCGATAAAAACATTTTGGTTTCTACGTTTTATTGGTGTTACATGCCATATCAAACATTAGTTCAAATGAAAACCCAACGGTTGCCCAACATTAAACAACCGTTCACACATTATTACATAAATTCGACATCAAAATGAAATGTATTCAAAAGTCTCCATATTAAGCAACTATGGGTAGCTAAGGCTCCTTCATTGCATCTACCCAAGCTCATAATCCTGCGTCACTAGTCCATCAAGCTAAACCTGAGGGAACAACCACATTAAAGAAACAAGTGTTAGCTATAAGAATAGCTAAGTAAGATCACACTTAATTTAAAAGCATTTGTCCAATTAAAACATTTCTCCATTATTAGACAAGCTCATTAGGCACAACGCCACAACACACAAAACTGCATAACAACTTCATATCAATTAGGATGAATCACCCTAAATGTGCCTATCCTGCATTACTTCATTACACACGTTTAACCACATAACTGCTTTCTACATTGACTGCTTTACTACGTTATTAACTGCGTTAATGTGTAACATAAGTTACACCCGACTAGATGACAACACCCCACACGGTTGTACATCAAGCGTCGTTAAGGAATGGCAAGCCAATCCAAGAGTAATCCGATATGTGGAGGTTGGTCAAACCCCTCGTATTACTCGCCCTGCATTATAAAGACCATGTTGCAAGGAGCCACCCAAGCAACACTTACGTCAACGCACTTAGCCGGGCTAGGGCAAGTACGGGTTAAGCTTAACACTTTCCTGCATCAAAGTTTAACGAGCTCGATCCTGCATTATTTAGTTTAGGTGACTGCATTACCTAAACATTTTCTACGTTTACTGCTTTTACGTTTTGGGCCCTTAAACGTGCACGTGTCATGGCAACTTAACGAGTCTAGTGTACTAGTTGAGCAAGCCATACAATCATGCACATATCAACAATCAACAACATACACTACATCTCAAAGCATCACAAGCTACTTCGTAATACTACATAAACTGCATAACAATATACTACATTAAGCAATACTTCATTTCACAACGATAGGGTCTGCATTTCAGGTCTCATGGTCAACTACATATCCCATAATGCCTCCCGTGTAACCCGAGATACCCACATATCATAAGTTACCGTTAAGGAAGTTATAAGTATGAAACCTTTGCTTGTTGAACCCTCAGCGTGACAAAAGTAGTGTATCTTACCTCTATACGAGTTAACAACAAGCTACAAGCACAATACAACGATGACTAGGTGTCTCCAATAACCTAGAACAAGTATAAGATCGAAATGTAAGCTAAGCGACACATTTTGTGAAATCTGGGCATATGGTGCGCCGCACTTTCCATGTGGTGCGTCGCACCAATCTTCCAGGGAATTTTTTATCAATAAAGGGTGCGCCGCACCTACTCTCTGGTGCGTCGCACAAATCCTCCAGGGAGTTTAGATTAAAGACAGGTGCGCCGCACCAGCCCTTGGTGCGTCGCATATCGGGGTGTACCAAAATCAAAACTGGCCAGTGGTGCGCCGCACCTCCCACACTGTGCGTCGCACAAACACTCCAGAAACTTTATATCCTCAGTGGGTGCGCCGCACCAGCCCTTTGGTGCGTCGCACCAGGGGTGCAGACCAGCAACTAACTTTTACACTTCGATTAAACGAATTCCATACGAACCCCTACCCCAAATCCAACTTGGGGACTTAAAATTAATCCTTTTAATTGCACTTTCATCATCTTTAACCATACTATAATCCTTTAATCATTAACATCATAAACCAACCATTTAATCATTCGAATAACATGAAATTGATGAACGTTTAATCAAATAACCCAACCCAAACCCTTATGGCCTGGATTAAGACTAATATAAGACTCACACAATCAATCTCAGATGAGGAATACCTATATTACCTGTATTCGATGATAAAGATCCAAAGTCTAAGCAATACACGATCGATTCGGCTTCAAAACGAAGAAGATCTAGGAAGAAACTAGAGAGGGAAGGGAGGGGATCAACTAGGGCTTGTTTGAGAGGAAGGAAATCTGCATAAAGCTCTCAAAGACAACCCTTAAACCTCTAAACCCGTTTTTGACTTTGCACACATGCCAAAACTAGCCCCTAATCTTCCTAATCCTTCATTATTGGTCACAAACTACATTATTGACCACATACAACATTAACCCTTCATTAAATGTCACTACATAGACATTAATCTTCATATTACACACATTTATACTACATTAACATTTAGGCTTACAAGCCTCACACATAACACACATTTAGCTACATATAAACATTAAATCTAAAATAGACTTAACGACACACACAATATTGACTTAACGGCATTAGTCAACTAGTAAAGAAAAGTTTGGGATGTTACAGAGCTCGAGCTCGAGCCCGAGTTTCTAAAACGAATTCGAGCTCAAGCTCGAGCTTGGCAGTATTCGAGCTCGGCTCGTTAACACCCCTAAACACACCCCACTCCTGGTCCCCTCATAACCAACCATAAAAAGAATTACCAAACACCAGTATTAACATCCATTAAAAGAATAAATTTAATAACCTAGAAATTTGCAAAAAAAAGAAAGAAATTTGGGAGGGTTGGAAAAGAAAGAAATTTGGGAGGGTTAAAATTTATGGAAAGTAAAAAGGGTTGGGAGGGTTGGTTGGTTAAATTGAGTTGTAAGGATTTTATTGGTTGATTTTGGGAGGGTTGATAAATTTATCCCCTCCCACTCCCCCCCCCCCCCCCCCCCCCCCCCCATCCCAAGAATTGGTCAATATCATTTTTAGTCCTCATACTTTACTTATTACAATTTACTTTTATTTATTTTAGTTTAGTAAATGTCCTAATTAAATACCACTCAATAACTTTATTAACCAAATCTTTATAATAATGATACTCCTTATTCTTTAATGTTATAACTTATAAAATAAAATCATTTATTTAGCGGGTGATGGTGGCGACGATTGGAGGTGGTGGCGACAACGAGTAATATAGGTAATTGATGTAAAATGGATAATATAGTTATTTTAGGATTTAAGGATAAATGTAAATTAATTTTATAAAGAGCGTTATAGGTATTTCAACTTGATATTATAGTTTTTTAGATGGAGATGCTTAAAATAATGAATAATACGGTGAGACATTTTGAGTTATCAACTACGAGTACTTAATTAGAAAAAATTACACAATTAATCGTGTTTGTGTTTGGAGAAAATGACACGATTAGTTAACCGTTCGTGTTCATTGTTGACCTTAACATGTTCATGTCTTATTTAACCTGTTATGTCAATTGATATATGACAAATACCCTTAATGAAATATTGTATAACATCTATTGATCAACCCGTAAAATAATTACACTACCATCTTTTACTTAAATTACACCTATCATCGCCTTTACCATTACCGCACTTAAGAAAGCTTTTAGTTTATACGTATGTATGTATAGGTACACTACGACAATGATAATATAACAAATTACATGGGTTGGTGATTCATTGGTAAGGTCTTAGACCTTAGAGAAATTTATTAGAGTTCGAATCCCACTTTTTACATTTGTAGAATTGGATTATTGGGGGTTTTTAATGATAGCTCTAAAGAATACGAGTATAATAAAAAAAAATGCCATGTTTATTAAAATGATGATGATGATGAATCTTATCTTCTTTATATATAACTAAGAGAGGATATGAAAAATCTTATGTGGCTATCCTATTTTTTTAACAAATAAGCATTTTTCATATGTGGAGATTTTCTATCTATTTCTCATTTAATATTGTCATATTATATTCCAATTCATCATATTCTAATCCTAATCACCAACAAATCAATAATAAATAAATATTTTATCAAATATATTAATCATTTATATATCAGTTTCCTTATATTTATCAAATATACATAATTTTTTTTAAAAAAAGAACTTATCATGTATAATTTGGGATATGGATTACGGTTAGGCTGTTTTTGAATTATTATAGATTAATTAATTAATATTATTTTAATATGGTTAGATATGTATTACGGCTAACCTAGGATCATTAAATTTTGTTGTACTTAATAGAATTCAAATAAGTTTTATAACTTTGGTTTTTTAACAATATTTTTGTTTATGTATCTATAGTTAATTTATTTAATTTTTTTGTATATTTAGTATATGTGAATAGTTTAAGGCTAATGTGATTTAAGTCATTGAATGTCAACTAAACTTTTTTCTTATTTTTCATTTTTTTTCTTCCTATTAGTATTTTGTTATATTATCCAAAGGAAATACTTAGTCAAATTGTTTAGTGAATAATTATATAATGAATAAAAACTTTCAACTTTTAAACTTACTTGCGTATTTATTTATATACATTATTTTTTCATTTCTTTTGTTGTTACATGTTTGCATGATTTAAAATATATTCATTTATGATTTGACTGTCTTTAATAAACAAGTTTATATTCGAATATGTTGTTGGTACAATATTTAACATATTTTTAAAACAAAAATTATTCACCATGCAACGCATGAGTTTAATCTAGTATCTACCAATATACTAAAACAGGATTATAACATTCTGTGTGCGACACATGGCGTTTTGTTTGATCGACACGTGTATTTTTAATTCATTAATTAATTAATTTTTAGTTGTTTTAAATAAACAATCCATATTTGATATATATTAAGTTTCCTTAATATCTTATATTTATAAGTTTCGACCATTCTTTATATGTATTTAAGTCCAAAAACTATTTTAATAAGACTAATATTTATTACTTTATAATCTATATCAAAAATAAATGTCGTTATCTACTTGGTTATACAGCTAGATTATTAACCTATTCTTACTTTTGAATTTAGTTTTACTGGGTTTTTATTTTATATCTTTTGTCTTTAGAAAACTTCTTATATAATTATCAGTATCATATACTCTTAAAACAATATATATAATAAATCTTACCAACTCCACTTAGGTGAGTTAGTCAGGGGTATCTTTTAAATCCACTATGTGGCCCGGAAGTGAGTTTTTCCCAAGGTCTCGGGTTCGAGTCTTGGGTTTCTCATCTCAAGGTATTTTCCATGAGAAGAGGGTTGAAGGTCCAACAAATCGCTGGTTAAAATTGTTTCCAACACGTCTTAATCGAAACTAACTTTACAAAAAAAATATATCTGCCAATAAACTAAAACAGGATTGAGATGTTCTTGAAACGACACGTGGCGTAATCCTTAATCGACACGTGTCCTTTTAATTTATTTATTTTATTAAATTAGCTTTTTTAATTGTATATAGATTCAATTTCCTTATTAGACTTAGATATAAACTCTAACTCTTGGCTTATAGATACAAACATATTATAACCTTATTTGATTGATTTTTTCTCATTAATAAAATTGTTCTTTTTCTTTCTCAATTCTTCAACTCCTATTTCTTATAATATAATAATAAGTTATTAACATGAAGACTTAAAAAATTTGAGTTTACGATTCACAAGGCTATTTGTCGTCATCCACTATGCTTACAAGTTCCGATTTTGATGTGATTGTAAAAATAGTAAATCCAAAACTCTAACTAAACATATATTTATATTTATATATATATATATATATATATTATAAACTCATATCAATATATATATGTTATATCAAGTGTTATATAACACAAACAAAAATATTTACGGTCAAAGTTGGAAGAAAAAGACTCAAAAAGTCAAAATAGGACACTTAATATGGGACGGAGGGAGTATTATATTTATTATTACTGTTTATTATAATTTAGTTTTGATAATCGGTTTATTTTAATCACAATTTATCTCATACACACGAATCATGTATGTGGCATATTCGAATTTTTTGATGATACATTGTATATAGCTACCGTATATCGTACGGGTATCAGGACTAGTATATTCTAAAATTGTAAGCCTGAAATCAATGCTGAGGATTAAGTATTGATTAGGGCTTTTAATTTATTTACTGTGAGTTTAGTATGTTATTGCGCTTTTTGATTCGTATTGGTTGTGATTGAGTTAATCGGAGTGTGCTGCAGTAAATCTAGGATAATGATGCATATGAGGTTTGTAATTAATATTTGATGGTTTGTTATTATTACCGCTATAGATTTATGTGTATGTATGTATTATATTATATTGAATTAATTACAGAAATCGTCCCTGTCGTGGACCTCTACTTGCAGCTTTCGTCCCTAAGTTTCATAAATTACAGTTTTAGTCCATAAAACTTTGCTCCGTCAACACTTTTGGTCCTGACCATAAACGTCCGTTAAAAAGAGGTCACGTGTCTGGCACGTGATGGGTAATCTCGTAATTTGGCTTCGAGTTATTTACAGAAATCGTCCCTATCGTGAACCACCACTTTCAGCTTTGGTCCCTAGCTTTTAATAATTAATTTTAAACCAAATTAGTTAAACTAAATCTAAAAATCCAAAATCCTATAAACATATATTAAACTAAATCTTATATACACTTTTAGAAATGACATACACAAACTTTTAAAAATCACACAAACTGCTCGTGAGCCACGACAAATGAAAAGGGAATGAGATGTGACTATGTAAATGCTACTATAAATACATGTGTGCGTGAGGAAATTAGGAAAGCATGAAACAAATTGAAGCTCGTGTCTCCTAATAACTTCGAAAGCGGATTCAAGTGAGTGATGGGGTTACTATGGAAGCTACGACAGATTCCGGTGACTGACAACCACCGTCATCTCCGGTGACTCCAAACCCGGTAACTCCTCCTTCCCCTCCAAACCCGGTAACTGTAATTTATTAAAAATTTGTGTGATTTATTAAAAGTTTGTATATATTATTTCTAGAAGTTTGTATATAAGATTTAGTTTAATATATGTTGATAAGATTTAGGGTTTTAAGATTTAGATTAACTAATTTGGCTTAAAGTTAATTATTAAAAGTTAGGGACCAAAGCTGAAAGTGGTGGTTCACGATAGGGATGATTTCTGTAAATAACTCGAAGCCAAATTACGAGATTACCCATCACGTGCTAGACACGTGACCTCCATTTAACGGACGTTTATGGTCAGGACCAAAAGTGTTGACGGAGCAAAGTTTTTTAGACTAAAACTGTAATTTATTAAACTTAGGGACGAAAGCTTGAAGTAGAGGTCCATGATAGGGACGATTTCTGTAATTAACTCTATTATATTAGATGTTATTGAATTGTGGTAGGCGAAAGGTTCATGCTTTTGGTATTGAATTTATGGTATGTGTTAACGGGTGATTATTGGATCTGAAAGAGCATGAAATTAAATGTTAATTAAAGGTTTATTTAGGGGCATACATGAGAAGCCATCGCTTCAGACCCTCTCACACGCTAACAATTATTTTGAATTCTGATTCCCGTTCTATTCTCAAGCATCAACAACTTCTTGCCAAAATTTATTTTAAGTGCACTCTCTTTTTATTAATTTATTATTTTTATTATTATTTTATTTAAAACTGAATATAGTTTTAGGACCTTGAATCTGTTACTATTCTTTTTTATTATTAGGATTGAAAGGTATCAAAAACTGTCTTCGCTTTGGTCAGAAGGTGCCTCTACTGGAGGTAACTACAAAACGTTTAAGTTTATTCCATGACTGTTTTTTGCAAGTGGCTATATACATACATACATACATACATACATACATACATACATACATACATACATACATACATACATACATACATACATACATACATACATACATACATACATACATACATACATACAGACATACATACATACATACATACATACATACATACATACATACATACATACATACATACATACATACATACATACATACATACATACATACATACATACATACATACATACATACATACATACATACATACATACATACATACATACATACATACATACATACATACATACATACATACATACATACATACATACATACATACATACATACATACATACATACATACATACATACATACATACATACATACATACATACATACATACATACATACATACATACATACATACATACATACATACATACATACATACATACATACATACATACATACATACATACATACATACATACATACATACATACATACATACATACATACATACATACATACATACATACATACATACATACATACATACATACATACATACATACATACATACATACATACATACATACATACATACATACATACATACATACATACATACATACATACATACATACATACATACATACATACATACATACATACATACATACATACATACATACATACATACATACATACATACATACATACATACATACATACATACATACATACATACATACATACATACATACATACATACATACATACATACATACATACATACATACATACATACATACATACATACATACATACATACATACATACATACATACATACATACATACATACATACATACATACATACATACATACATACATACATACATACATACATACATACATACATACATACATACATACATACATACATACATACATACATACATACATACATACATACATACATACATACATACATACATACATACATACATACATACATACATACATACATACATACATACATACATACATACATACATACATACATACATACATACATACATACATACATACATACATACATACATACATACATACATACATACATACATACATACATACATACATACATACATACATACATACATACATACATACATACATACATACATACATACATACATACATACATACATACATACATACATACATACATACATACATACATACATACATACATACATACATACATACATACATACATACATACATACATACGTACATACATACATACATACATACATACATACATACATACATACATACATACATACATACATACATACATACATACATACATACATACATACATACATACATACATACATACATACATACATACATACATACATACATACATACATACATACATACATACATACATACATACATACATACATACATACATACATACATACATACATACATACATACATACATACATACATACATACATACATACATACATACATACATACATACATACAACATATACATACATACATACATACATACATACATACATACATACATACATACATACATACATACATACATACATACATACATACATACATACATACATACATACATACATACATACATACATACATACATACATACATACATACATACATACATACATACATACATACATACATACATACATACATACATACATACATACATACATACATACATACATACATACATACATACATACATACATACATACATACATACATACATACATACATACATACATACATACATACATACATACATACATACATACATACATACATACATACATACATACATACATACATACATACATACATACATACATACATACATACATACATACATACATACATACATACATACATACATACATACATACATACATACATACATACATACATACATACATACATACATACATACATACATACATACATACATACATACATACATACATACATACATACATACATACATACATACATACATACATACATACATACATACATACATACATACATACATACATACATACATACATACATACATACATACATACATACATACATACATACATACATACATACATACATACATACATACATACATACATACATACATACATACATACATACATACATACATACATACATACATACATACATACATACATACATACATACATACATACATACATACATACATACATACATACATACATACATACATACATACATACATACATACATACATACATACATACATACATACATACATACATACATACATACATACATACATACATACATACATACATACATTCATATATACATAGATAGATGCACATGCACATATTTATCAATAAAGTCAAGAATCATTTAGTTGCATCTGTTTAAAATTTAGATGTTCTTTTTTGTTCTTGAGCAGTATGCATGTTTTATGTTCTTTATTGCAGTTTTAGCTGGTTTATATATCGATGTTATTAAGATAGTCATTTCTAAATTAATTTTTTATGCATGAAAGCATCCAAAGCTCAGAACGTGACACCTCCAGGATTCACTAACCCTCCTCCTGGGTTTTCCTCAAGCATGAGAACTGAGCAGGTTGTTTCTGCGAGTTCTGGTACGTGATCTCTTTGCCCATTCTTTTTATATAAGTCTTTATACGATGTTATGTACTTATGTGTTGAGGAAATGTTTTTGCTAGAATTTTATTATGCTGCTCAATAGTGAGAGAAAACAGAAAATATTTGTGGACCCAACTTGTAATCAGTATATTCAAGTTTTGGTACTAAGATAGTAAGATGGGCAATTCTAAGTGGAAAATGGGGGTTGTTGCGATTTCAATTTCAGTATGTTAAATATTTATTTGGCCGTGATACTATATTGGATCAATTATACTTTCTTTAATAAAATTCTTTCAGGAAGTCCTTCTTGATAGCGCAGTGGTAGGACACCCGGAAGTTGGAGCGAGGGTCACAAGTTCGAATCCCATCTCGAGCGTTGTGGCTGGCCAGGTTTTCTTGGCGGAACGAGTTGAATTTACCGGGTGGGTCGGGCGGGGGGAGGGGATCGGGTAGGGCACGGTATTCAGTCCGGATACCCGTGGTCCTACTTGCTTATAATAACATTTGTGTTTTTTATTGTTATTTTATTTAAAATAAATATATGCCCGTGGAAATGAAAATTAACTTAAGGCCTAAGCAGAATCATAAATAACCATTTGTTTGTATTCTTAAAACAATAAGACAGGAATGGAATTTACCTGTGGCATCAACCAACATGAAGATCCCTCTCTCATGGTTAATAAAGTATTCTTGGTATGATGCCAAAACATATGTACAGCCTTATAAAAAGCTTTATGCACAATCATTAAACCTCTAATTTTTCATCATGTACAAAAAGAAGACTAACATGAAATGGTCTAAGCGTTAGATTTAAACAAAAACCACAAAAATGTCAACATCTAATCGATTGTACATGTTTATTCAGACGATTAAGTTCATTGGAAGGGTACAAACATCAAGTTGGGTAATGAAAGTTGTGATTGAAAAGGGTATTAAGGACCACATGGATCTGGTTTCTAAAATCTTGGAAAAACTTTTGCTAAGGGGTCATTTTGAGGAAGAGTTAGAAGAATTGAGTTGTTGATCAACGCCCGATCTATTGTATCATTCCTCTCAATTTTGGTTTTAATAATGTCACAGGGTTTGTTTGCGCGAGGGGATTTGACCGGTAAACACGAGCTCCCTGTCCCCTTATGGGCACGCTACACTTTCCAAGTAGCCATTAAAAAAGGTACAGGGCAATGGCTGGTGAAAATGAGAACTTAAAGCATTAGACCTTGAAGCAGGCGCTAAAGTCCATCCGAGATATAAATGCCATAATAACTATGCACAAATATAAACAGCAAGCGTACAGATTTTCCAAAACACAAAGTTGCCTGTTCCTTGTAGTATTCATCATCGTAAGGATTTGATTAAGAAATATTTCACGTTCACCAGTTATCCAATATCTCTTTAGATTGAGAAGACTAACGTGTAAAAGTTTACAAGTAGATATTGTTTACTTCGTTACATTTTATTGCATTAGAAGTGTTTGAGGGACGATTGTCGTTTTTGCTTGAATAACTCAATTTTATACTTACGTGAGTTAATATGCACTTTTCAGTCTTTATTTGCAGTGTTTAATTATGTCTTTACTAAAAGGAGTTATGCACTTTTAATGATTATTATTCCATCATGTACGGATTTAACATCTATGTGTGTATGTATCTATGTAACTAAGCGGACATTGTAACATGAATTACACAAACGTATTATTCCTTTAAACTATTTGTTACATTCTCTTATATTAATGTCTCAACTTTTGAGTTTCATTAACGATTTAAAAAACCGGCAATATATACATGCAACCAATATTGCATTTAAACCCTCGTTTATTATACAAAACAAAAACATGTTTTTTAACAATTGACTTGTCAAAGTACTAATCAATCAATCGAGCAATTATAATAATAATATAAGAAACCAAAAACATGTCATGTTTTTGCAAATTGAATTATTGGGGGTTTTCGATAATAATAGCTCTAAAGAATCTATACTATATTAATAAATAAACTACCCTCTCCTCTTTTTAACTCTCTACCTTTAAAATACCAAAAAACCCTTAATTTTTAACAAATTCCTAACTCACACCCTAAATCTACCCAATATATCTCCAAACTATCTATCTCCTTTATTAATTAATTTAAATATTTCCACCTAATATCTCTATAATATTCTTAATAAAGTTATTTACAAAAGATACATCTCTTAACCATAAAATAACTACACTACCATTTACGTCAATTACTTTTAGATTAAAAACCACATCGTTACCACCACCGCCATTAGCACCACCCGTTGCCGCTACCGCCGCCGCATTGCGCGGGTACCCATCTCGTAGTTGAATATTCATATTAAAATACATCATCTTAACCCGCGGTCCTCTTTCCACTGGCTGGGACCATAATTTGTAGGGCAGTGAAGAAGAAGAAGGATCCCGCCCTACAGCGCAGGCCGCCGCATTGGATGTTACAAAAAAATGTCATGTTTATTAAAATGACGATGAATTTATTAATATAAAACAAAAACATGTTTTTTAACAATTGACATGTCAAAGTACCAATCAATCAATCGAGCAATTATAATAATAAGAGTTAAATGCATTTTTGGTCCCTGTAGTTTACCAATTTTTGCAACGGCGGTCCCTCCCATGATTTTTTAGCATCGATGATCCCTGGACGCATGTTTCACTTGCAAGTTTGGTCCACTTTGACGGATCTGTTTGTTTTTATCCGTTAAGGGTAACAAGTGCCCCTCACGTGAGGGACAAATTCGTCTATTTTTACAAGGACCATTCTTGCAACCACCCTTAATGTTATATCTTACTTCTTTTTTTGTTTCACCATTATTTATTCTAATATGTATTTTTTGTTTTATTATTTACTTATATTATTTAGTTATTAATATTAATATTATTTTATTTTTTTATATTAATATATGTACATATTATATATATATATATATATATATATATATATATATTATATATATATATATTATATATATATATATATTATATATATATATATTATATATATATATATTATATATATATATTATATATATATATATATTATATATATATATATATATTATATATATATATATATATTATATATATATATTATATATATATATATTATATATATATATTATATATATATATTATATATATATATATATATTATATATATATATATTATATATATATATATTATATATATATATATATATATATTATATATATATATATATATATATTATATATATATATATTATATATATATATATATATTATATATATATATATATATATATATTATATATATATATATATATTATATATATATATATATATATATATATTATATATATATATATATATTATATATATATATATATATTATATATATATATTATATATATATATTATATATATATATTATATATATATATATATATATATATATTATATATATATATTATATATATATATTATATATATATATTATATATATATATATATTATATATATATATATATATATATATTATATATATATATATATTATATATATATATATATATATATATATATATTATATATATATATATATATTATATATATATATATTATATATATATATATATATTATATATATATATATATATATTATATATATATATATTATATATATATATATTTAATACATATATAAACCGTAAATACATATATACATATATATATATAATATATATATATGTATATGTATATATAGATTTATGTGTATATATAGAGAGCGACAGTAGACAGGGGAGAGAGAAGAGTGACAGCGGTATCGCGGCGGCCATGGTCGGTCGTGTATTGTGTTTGTGGCGATGGTCGGCGGTGGTGGTTGGAGATCTTTGGGAAATTTGATATCTGTATGTGAGAGAGAGAAAGCAATGAAGTAGGCTGGACGACTGGTTGGGGGTGGTGTTTATTATTGTAGCATATACATAGAATGTGAGAGATGACTATTTTACCCCTCACGTGAGAGACACATGTTTGATTTAACGGAGGATGATTGAGGGTTCTGTCAAAGAGGACCAAACTTGCAAGTGAAACATGCGTCCAGGGATCATCGATGCTAAAAAATCATGGGAGGGACCGCCGTTGCAAAAATTGGACAACCACAGGGACCAAAAATGCATTTAACTCTAATAATAATTTAAGAAACCAAAGTTTGGGGCGAGCGATAGAGGCTTTCTGTATCCATGGTGGTTTCCTCCTTCGATTATATCTCCTCAACCTCTTGTTTATCATCCATCATCTCACGGATCCAAGGTCAGAAACGACGTATACATATACAAACAATATATCCATATCATTATTTTTATATAATTATAATCTTGAATTTTGATGAAACCCTGATATATGTCAACAATAACGGATCTGTGTTTGATAAAAAAAATAGTGGAAACAGAAATTAAGGATAAAGAAGAAGACTTGTTGATTTTGATGAAGAGGACGAATCTGTTAAGATGTATTTTTCTTTCTCTTCATTCTTAATTATATATATGATATATGTATATATATATGTGTGTGTGTGTGTGTGAGAAAAACATGTTTTGTTTAGTATTGATTTCACTTATGATTTATAAAAGCCTTCTTTCTTTGCCCAGAATTAAAAATTAAAATATAGATAAAAATGACTTGAGGATTCTACAAGCCACCCCATCTTTATAGCATATGCTACAGATAATATTACTGTGAGACCTACAACATTAACCAGGTTTAAATGGCTATAAGTAAATGGGTCGGAATCACTTATACATGAATAGAAAATGGCTTTCACTAGAAACACATCTTTCACTTCGGAAAAAACATGACTTTAGCTTTTTATCATTGAAAGTAGGTGCCTTTTTTTGGTGAACACTCTAGCTGCTTTCTTGGGTATGTTCCTACTCCCGGGTTTATCATTTTTTGACGAACTATTTGATTTTATTTCACATGAACAAATGGTTCGTGACCTTCACTATTTGATGAATGGATAAAAATGTGTGCATAGAACCGGAAAAAAACCTTCACCCTCATAAAAAACAGGAAAGTCAGTGTCAGATATAACTTAAGTATTGTTCATGCAATATAACCGCGTCATCATATTCATACGTCTTACAATGAGTTTCCAGTTATAACTAATTAGAACTTATTCTAGATGGTTCAAAGACTTTGTCAATTTTACTCTCCATTAGCTTGCCTGACTTAGATATCTTTATAAATAGGTTAATGAAGAGCTTAACATCTCGCGACAATTAATCAACTTTATCTAGCATCTTAGTACACCCTTCTGATTGTAGTGAACTTTCATTGAGTTTCGAATTGGATGATCAATGTTTCACCAATGGGGAGAAACTGCAATGAAGAAGAAAGAGATGAGTTTGAGAAGTATGATAAGGTATAAAACTTTTCATCTATATCTATCTATCTATCTATCTATCTATATACCTTTAGTGAAAGTAATCAATTTTGAAACCTACATTTATGGTGCTTATTGATGATTATAATATATATTTTGTTTACATTGGTTATGAATGTATTTTACGTATTAATGATTATAATAAGTGAGGGTATGAGATATTGAGATGAAAATTACTCATGTAAGTGTTACGGTTTGGCTTCAGTGCAATTACTCATGAAGCATTTAGAGGAGAGCCAGAACGGTTTTAGGATTCAAATGTTACAGCCATATACAGCTTTTAGGTTTGACACACACAAGACAGAACAAGAACAGTAAAGATGCTGGAAATTGAAAAAGACACAGGATATTACGTGGTATCTCACACGATATGTGTGAACTAATCCACGGGGCAACTAGGGTATTTCTTTATTGAGTGATAAGAATTACATGTACAAGAGCTGAGTATATATAAGCTACACAGTTAGGGTTTTAACCCTAAACCTTGTTCTCCAAGTAACCTAATAAGCGGCCTATAATTAAATTAAGGCCTGGCTGCACAGCAGCCCATCTAATAAGGCATGCTGCCTCTAGATGCTTCTGTTATGTAGCCTTTTAGTGGGCCTAAGACAACATACGTCTAACAATCTCCCACTTGGTGTCTTCGGACCTCGAACTGCACCATCTATCTTCAATCTCTTCTGTACATTTGTAATAAGATTCATCCTGTTCTTCAATGCTCCCTAGTTACCCTGCCTTCTCTACTTATTCCTGAAGGCCAACTGAAGCTATGCATAGCTTCAGCTTTTCAAACACCACTGATTTAGTAAACATGTCTGCAGGATTCTTTGCACCAGAAATATTCATCAAACTGATAGTACCATCACTGATTAATCCTCTGACAAAATGACAAAATGTGTTTGGTCTTTCCATGATAGACTGGATTTTTAGCGAGTTATACAGCACTTTCATTGTCACGAAACAGTGTATAAGCAGACTGTTGTTTACCCAATTCTTCAAGAAAAGTCTTCAACCAAACTAGTTCTTTGCTCGCTTCTGCAATGGCCATATACTCCGCCTCGGTCGTCGATAGAGCCACACTCTTCTGAAGTCTAGACATCCAACTAACTGCTGTTCCTCCCACTGTAAAGACATACCCTGTAGTACGTTTAAATGTCCCTTTACAACCACCCAAATCAGCATCAGTATACCCTTTAAGAATAGCATCCCCTTTTTTGAAACATAACCCTATAGATTGTGTACCCTTCAAGTATCTGAGTACCCACTTGACTGCTTCCCAATGTTCTCTTCCCGGATCTGACATAAACCGACTAATCACTCCTACTGCATGAGCAATATCTGGTCGAGTACAGACCATGGCATACATGATACTACCGACCGCTGATGCGTAAGGAACATTAGCCATCTCTGTTCTTTCTTCTTCAGATTTAGGACATTGATCTTTAGTAAGCTTTAAGTGACTTCCCAATGGAGTATTTCTGAGCTTGGTCTTTCCGTTGTTCATCTTGAATCTGTCTAGCACTTTTCCAATGTATTTCTCTTGGGATAGTGTCAAAGAACCAACCTTCTTGTTTCTAGCAATGCTCATCCCAAGTATGTGTTTGGCTGGACCCAAGTCTTTCATTTCGAATACCTCGGACATTTGTTTCTTTAACTTGCTTATCTGATTCATATCGGCGCCTGCAATTAACATATCATCCACATATAGAAGCAAGATAATATAAGAGTTGCTGAACTTCTTCAAATAGCAACAATGATCCATCTCACATCTCTTGTATCCGAACTTCTCCATAAAGCTATCGAACTTCATGGACCACTGTCTTGGAGCTTGCTTTAAACCGTACAAGCTTTTCTTTAATTTGTAGACCGAATCTTCTTTTCCGACAACCTGAAAACCTTCGGGTTGTTCCATGTAAATATCTTCATCAAGGATTCAAGATCACCATGAAGGAATGCTGTTTTCACATCTAGCTGTTCTAAATGTAGATTTTCTGCTGCTACGAGACTTAGTACTAATCTGATAGTCGCCATTTTCACCACCGGGGAGAAGATCTCATCATAATCAACTCCTTTTTTCTGCTGAAAACCCTTGACAACTATTGCTTTGTACCGTTTCGATCCATCATGTTTCTCCTTGATTCTGAATATCCATTTACTCTGTAGAGCTCTTTTGCCTTGCGGAAGATTAGTAAGAACCCATGCCTTGTTCTTCATTAAAGAGCTCATCTCATCCTTTGCTGCGGATTTCCACTTGACTGAATCTTTCAACTTAATTGCCTCAGAATAACTTTCTGGTTTGCCATTTTCTGTCAAAAGAAGGTAATTCATCGAAGGAATGAATCTCTGTATAGGCTTTGTAGCTCTGGTGGATCTCCTAACCCAATTCTTAGGAGTCTGGTCAGGCTGCTGTTTTTCTTCAGAATCTGAGCTCCCACTATCGGAAGCTCCCACTGACTCAGCATCGTCACCATTTTCAAACTCTGGTACTATGTCGACATTTGTATCAGTTTCTGGTTCGGGAACAGGTTCGGGTATCTTCTTCTTTGTCTTAATCTCAAACTCAACCTGTTGTTTCTGAACCTCGGAGTTTGAATTACTTCTATCTTTATCCGTAACTACCGCCTTCATTGCACAATATCAGAAAAGAAAAGGAAGGTTTTTTTGAAGATGTATATAGGCTAATTTTGCAGTCTTTGAACTAATTTGAGCATATTGGAATGAAGATGTATATAGGCTAATTTTTCGCAGTCTTTGAATTAATTTTGCCTATGTAAAACCCATCGGCATGTAAAGGTGATTAGACTTCTGATAATGTATTATGCTTTTAATATGAAGATCATATCATTTGCTCAACAAGGTGATTAGACTTCTGATAGTGTTTTATGATTTTAGTATGAAGATCATCAGTTGTAAGTGACTGTTTCCGGTGAGTGATTTGACGCTGTTTTCGATGGGTGGTGGGCGGTATTGAGCGGCACAAGAACGGTTAGTGGGTGATGAGCAATGCTCAATACCGTTTTTAGATTCAAAAAGAGGTTGAAAAAACTCTTTACCGAATATGATGTATTTGAGAGTTTTCAACCTCCAAGTCCGAAAGAACAACAAACGTTGGGAAAGGTTAGTTTTGAAGTTCAATAGATTTCATAGCGAAATATGTATAGTCGGATACATTTATTTGTGGTTTTATTTTTGAATTTTATGTTTGGTTTGATTTGATCAGTGTTAATCTATTTATGCATTGGTTGTGTGTGCAGAATGGAGGTGGTTTATTTGGGAAGAGATGTTTTACTTGGAAAGATGGTGGAGGGATGCATCGGATGTTAAAAGGGAGTCGTTGATTAAGTTATTGCAGAATGGGCAGTTGGAGATTGTTGGTGGTGGTTGGGTGATGAATGCTGAGGTAATGTTGATTTGACTAAGCTCGAGAACTGCTTATTCACATTTGCATCTTATTGAGTGTAGTTATTCTATAACCAACTAACAGTAATTAAGTAAGGTGATATGCGTATCTTTATAGTTCCGAAAGTTAATCCTTTTAGTGTAGCTAATCGAGCTTTAGATGTGTTCTCTTTCCTTGTGAAGTTTCTCTTCATATCCTTTTTTACGTGTCAGATGATGGAGAAAAATATGTGGTTAAATGAAACTACGGGTGTGATCCCAGAAAACTCATGGGTAATTGATAAGTGGATACCTAGTGTACATAAGCATAGGTTATCTATTATAATGATTATAGGCATATGTTGAAAAGAAGAGATGCGAAAAGACGACATTACCCTTCGTCAAATCAAAACACACATTAATCCTTCTCCCAGCCAATTCCCTGCCTTCCCTTTGTCTTAACAGCTTCTTAAATTTTAAAACAGACGCTCCCCTCAGGACTACCAGATGGTGATGATTCACTATCTCCCCATCACACAAAATACACACGGATCTTATCTCCCTCTCACAGACATTACACACACACACACACACACATTTACGGATCTGATCTCCCTCCTCCCTGCTGCCATCACCACTCCACCATCCACCTTCAAGTCCCCCCTTGCCGCTGCCACCAACACTCCGCCATCTACGACGCCATCACCTTCTTATCTCATTCCTGGTAAGTGGTAAGTGTTCAAGCCCCCCTGCCGCCACAATACCATCTACGACGTCGCCAATTCTTATGTCATTCCTGGTATGTATAATTAGTTATAATAGATTAAGTTAATCTAGATTTAATTAAACACTCTTTTTTTTTATGATTCTTGAATTTTTTATTTTTAAGGATCAAAATCCAACTAAGGTGATTCGCTGTTTGATGATATTCGAAACCGACAAAGCCACAAAGCTCAAAAGAAGCCACATCTAAATAACAGCCGAGTCCGCCACAACTGGGATCGATTCCGACTTTGGGAAGGTTCATAAAGATGTGCTAATTAGCATTTCCTTTGCGTGACATGCCTTATTTCCCAAGCTAAGGTGAAGAAAAATGTAACATCATAGTTTTGTCATGAACATTTAAGATTATTTGTGTCTCATTCATATTGTGTTATGGCTCATTAATACTGTTTGCGTGCAGGGAATTGAGTAGCTGTGGACTCAGTGGAACTATCAATTGAAATATGGCCATAGGGGACCTGAGTATCGTATAGGGATTTTTATTTTCTCATCTTCTTCAATCAGTTATTAGTTGTTGGTTTATAACTAATGTATAAATGTATTTGAGTAGTACAGTATTATGATGGATCTTAAATTATGTGCCCGTGAGGCCGTGAGTCGTTACTGTCTTTAGATGGATGAAGTTTAGCCATCACTTATATTAGGTGGTT
This sequence comes from Erigeron breviscapus, assembly GCA_034093135.1. NCBI lineage: Eukaryota > Viridiplantae > Streptophyta > Magnoliopsida > Asterales > Asteraceae > Erigeron > Erigeron breviscapus. Next base: position 37,906,066 of record CM067174.1, on the reverse strand, counting down.
ATGCCGACAAGAAGAAAAAGAAGATAAGAGGGAAAGAAGATCGAGGTAATCGTAATTCCACCAAAGAATCTCAATTACGTTAAAGTTTCATAAACCGTTGCGTAAGATATTCCTTTACTTTCATATGCCAATCTTTATCTATAACTTACCCCGTCTATATTCCTGGATGTGTTCAAGTGACATATTCCAATTTTAATGACCCCCTGAACACATTTCAGTTGGTGCTGCATGATCCATGAGGATTGGAAGGCATGTTGCATATTTCACATTGCAGTGGTTTCAAATCTAGAGGTTTGCAACTTAAATGCGGGCCAGAGGGACTTCAGTACAAGAAGTGATTTCAAATCTGGAGGTTTGCAACTTTACACCGATGTATCATATAAACCAGTAGCACGCCCACTGATATTATGATGTGTTTATTATACTTGCGTAGTTTTGCTATCACAAATAGTCAAAGAGTACATAGGCATTCTGCATTTTCTAAGCTGATTTTACAAATAACGTGGACTGAACATTTTATGTCTTGCAACATATAAAGATATGATAACTATTGAGTTTTATTGGCTTTGTGATAATTGGGTTTATAGCGTGCCTTCTTGCTTGACTTGCTTTGTCATAAAGTTCATTCCGACTATGGACTATCTGAAAACTTCTGAATTGTATTCTCTAATTTTATCTCAACCAAATGCATTGCAGTAAACGATAAGTTATTTAAGTAACAGTCAAAAATCTATTTGTATATTGTTAATGCAGGGACGATTCGAGATCCTCTCTCTTTCTGGCCCCCCCCCCCCCCCCCCCCCCCCCCTTCTCTCCCTCTCTCTCATTTTTACTGTCAGAGATTGCTGGTCAACACAGTAGAAAGAGTGGCTTAAGTGTGGCGCTCTATGGCCAGATTGGCAGTGTTGTATGTGGTAATGTAGCTGGCCTTCTGAATGAGGCGACACCGGTTCAGGTTCCTCTTCCCATTTTGCGTATTCATCCAGTATAAACTATCAGTTTTGGGCCAAATACTTATAAATGGGTCGATTTGAGTAATATTTTCTGATTTTCTCTCTAACAGGACAATTTGCTAAAAAAATGGGTCGAATGGTTCAAAGTTGGAGATTACCCAGAGTGTATCTTAAATCTTATTCACTACATTACTTTATTCAAAGGTAAATTATCATTATACTAATACATTTTTCATGAATTTTCAACGGCTTTATTATTAGTGTTTTAGCATGGGTCAACTCATTTTGACTAGGCCCGTTTCACTAAAAGTTGTCATGTATTGTTAGTTTGTTACACATCTCACCTGTGTGCCTCCTTTAACGATGAAAATAATGACAAGATATTGTAATATAGTTCGGAAATGCTAATAAACACATTCGATTGATTAAAAAAGGCTTATGTCCAAACATGCATCTTTTTTCTGGTTACAGATAATCATTCGTAGCTTTCTTCCTGCAAGTTCATAAATACACAAAATCCAGATTGGCCGTGCTGTATGTGGTAATGTAGCTGGCCTTCTGAATGAGGCGACACCGGTTCAGGTTTCTCTTCCCATTTTGCGTATTCATCCAGTATAAACTATCAGTTTTGGGCCAAATACTTATAAATGGGTCGATTTGAGTAATATTTTCTGATTTTCTCTCTAACAGGACAATTTGCTAAAAAAATGGGTCGAATGGTTCAAAGTTGGAGATTACCCAGAGTGTATCTTAAATCTTATTCACTACATTACTTTATTCAAAGGTAAATTATCATTATACTAATACATTTTTCATGAGTTTTCAACGGCTTTATTATTAGTGTTTTAGCATGGGTCAACTCATCTCGACTAGGCCCGTTTGACTAAAAGTTGTCATGTATTGTTAGTTTGTTACACATCTCACCTGTGTGCCTCCTTTAACGATGAAAATAATGACAAGATATTGTAATATAGTTCGGAAATGCTAATAAACACATTCGATTGATAAAAAAAGGCTTATGTCCAAACATGCATCTTTTTTCTGGTTACAGATAATCATTCGTAGCTTTCTTCCTGCAAGTTCATAAATAAACAAAATCAAGAGGTAATAATGAGGCAGAAGTTGTAAATGCCCCTCAGAGCGAATCCTAACGGGGAGGGCTTGGGAGCCCTCTCGGCCACAATAACAATAGCAATCCACAAGGCATGCCTTGGAGATAATGCCTTGGAGACTACCAGTAGAGATACTAAGATACATTATTTTAAAAGTCAAAATGAAATAGTGGATTCTAGAACACGAATATCCTTTAAGTGATCAACAAAGTCAAACGTTAACTACCACCAACCGATAGTATCTCCTAATGAGTAACACTTGAGATATCAAGAAACATTATTAGAAAGTCAAAATTAAAGACTTCATCTGCAATCTGCAGGAACCAAACAGCGATTTTCAGAAATAAATAACGTTGAGACAGCAATAGGCGGGCTGCATTTTCCATTTATCAGGTACGTATCAAGCATTCAGTAATTCATTCTTCACTCCCCCCAAAACAATTAAGTTTATTCAGCTGTTTATTTCGTCTCTCCTGCTCTTTAACCTGCGCGTCCAATCTTTCTTCTCTGTTAGTCTTGATCCGGGCTCGCAATAATGCGAGTCAGTGCTTTGCATTGCTCCGGACTAATCTTCCCGTTCTTCGCGCTGTACTCTTCACCTATAATTTTGTTACTGTTACCAATAAGTTCCTTTGCGAGCTTAATACCTTCTTTTGCAATCTTCTTCCCTTTTTCTAAGTACTTTTTTGAGCATTGTCTCTTTGCTTGGTACATTATTTAGAGGATGGATCACAGTATCTGAGTATGATTCTGATATTCAGCTCTGGATATCTTCCTTCGATCTGGGGCTGCCTTTGGCACCTGATGATTCTTCAAGCTTGATTGTCGAGTGCTGAAAATAATAAAATAATGTTATTTCTGTGGTTTATATGTAGACTATGTTAGACCCGAGCGGTGCATGGGACTAACAGATAATGTAATTTAGAATTAATTTAAAGCTACTGTCAGCATTTTAAAATTAAAGGAAAATAAATCTCTTTCGAGGCCAAAGAACGGGTGTTAGCTTAACATTACTAGAAGGAACGTTAGGATGAATAAATACTTGAAAATAAGATTAAAAAATAATCTCAAAAGACAGTAATATGGAGTGACTACTTCTAAAATAAAACATAAATATTAGTGTAAATGAAAGTTTAATTGAGAAACTCGTATGTAAAATGCTTACTTGCATTACATGGCTGAAAAAAAATTCAATTGCAATATTACTGGGTTAAAATAGCTATAAGTGGCGGATTAGAATTTGGATCCGCCACTTCACATAATATTCAAGTCTAGCTCAAGGGAGTGATCTTATTTGTGCTCTGCAATTTTTATTTTTTGTTTTGGAAAAGTCTACAATCTTTCAATTAGATTTGGGTTAAGTTCGAGTTATAATTTTTGATATCATATGCTTGAAAGTTTTGCAGAAAACATAGCCATGCTTTTCCGGATTTACATAATACATCTGCCCCTAGCTAATAATATATCTATGTATGACCAGTATATACGAGAACATTGTTCAATAATATAAACAGCTGATACTTTAAAACTTCATCGATTTTTGATAATAGATCGTTGGTGTAGAGAATAAATCAGTGTCCTATATCATATCAGTTTAGGTGTACTTACAATTTTGATGTTTTGATCATCATCATCTTCTGACTCTTCGCCGCCTTGAGCGTGTGATGTGACTCCAAATTCAAAATTCGAGGACTGAAATTATAAAAGCCGTCTTATGTTATTTACATAGATAGTGTAATTCAACAAATTTTGACTTAAATAGACTTACATCGAAATAGAGCCTCTTTTCTGAGTCATTCCATGAATAAGCGCTTCCAATGTATGAACTGTTACTCAAATCGCTTCCCGATTCAGAATTCTGAAAGCTTAAATTTTTTAGTTCCCCCCCAAAACAGATCCAACAATCAAAATGTAACATAATGGAGCAGATGTATCTATTTTATAACAATCAAAGATCTAATATCAATCAAAGAATTCTGAAAACTTAAAATTTTTATTCCCCCCACTCCCCCAAAAAGACATAAAAATGTCCAACAATCAAAGATCTAATACTGTATCAGACTATCAGATTTATTTATCATATAACATCTAATATATTATGTATGTATATGTATTTTTGTATATAGACACACCTTGTCCTTTAACTTGATGTGATGCATGAACAAGTCAAACTTTTTCCGCAGTTCTTTCTCCACGCTTTTCAACTTTCTGGCTGCTATTCCCCTGTCAAGTACGTAGCGTCTTTTTCGTTTAATAGATTTCATAATTAACTGATGGACATCATTTAGATCGTCTGCCATCTTTTGTATCGGCCAATGAGAAACTTTTAACAACCTAACCGATTCTTCCATTGAAAACACACAACTCATCAAGGATTCAAGATTATCTTGATAGGCGTATGCATCCTTCGCCTCTCCGGTAATCGGCCCAAGAAGAAGTTTTCCAACTGTTTCTATGATCTGCATTATTTCCTTACAAATTACTGAGTTGTAGTTCTTGTGATAAACGAGTTGGGTAAATGAATGTAGTTAATCTGGGGAGTAAGAAAATCTTGATATATCAGGAAGAATTATAATTGAAATTCAGTTATGGATTTTACAAAGTCTGTTAAGAAGTTTCAGGTAAGTATAATTTTGGCCCCTCAGTTCAGTTGAAAACGGGTTTTTAACAAATATAGTTAATTACACTATTTGTCATTGGTTTATAATTATTTATTATAATGGGGATATCATATGTTGGGTTCTGCACGGTAATTTTAGGGGGGCAATTTGACGAAGGTTAAATTTTGTGGACAATTTGCTTTCATTTAGTGTAGCAACTCCAAATAAGGACACGTGTGGGTTTATTATAATATATTTATATCTATCTATATCTATATATATATATATACAGTATATAATAAAGGTTTTAATTTACTGAAGCAACTGAAAGAGTTGTGCTCCATAGGTTGAGTGTACATTAACCCACTTAACACTTTATTATTTATTCATGCTTTCTAGATGTTAATTGTCTTGTATGTTTCGGTCTATAGATTATATATGGGTTTCATTTTGTTTTTGTTTTGATCTGAACAGTTGTGGTTGTGTTGGTGATAAGAGGATATACAAGGAGAAGATGATCATAGCCATATGGTTTTATGATTAATTAATGGGTTAAATTGGTCAAGCAGATAGAGATGGTTAAAGCTGGCCAAAATGTCATCTTTCATCCATATTTTCTTTCAAGCTCGTCTTTTATTTATGCATCCCTCTTCTTCTGAGGGCCTCCTATCTGATCTACTCCAAGCTTTTTCATGTGTGTTAATGAAGAGGTTTTTTATTTTGAAAATTAGAGTTACAGTGCATAGATGAAAGGCTAGGAAGAAGACGACTCCAAATATTATCTTTACAACTCTTAATTTGTATGGAATTCTCTTTTCACCCCTTTAGTTTACTTAGTTTACAATTCTAGATATGAAAGTTCACTAGTCACGTACATTATATAATGTTTTTATATTAATAAAAAATGTTTTAGTGTACTTCATATTAATATACTGAGAAAAGTACCCGCGTTGCGGCGGTGAGATGGTGGAGGTGATAGGTCATACAGTGTGATAGGTCATAGGAGGTGATAAGTCATAGAGTGGGATAGCCAAATGCCTTAGCCATATGGGTTCCGCTCTCGGATTTAAAAATTCGTCGAAAGTATATCAAATGACATCTCTAATTAAAGAGCATGAAATTTTAAGAATACTCATATAATTTTTATAATTTATCGATATACGGTTTTTGAGATAAATGATTTTGAATGAATTAGAGGAATAAAATGATTTATGGAGGAGAGAGAAAAAAATGAGTGGTTGAGATTTGAGGAGAGAGGAAAATGAGTAGTTGAGATTTAAGGGTATTATATGTATATTTGGTGATGATATTCAAACTAATGAATAAAAGATGGGTAATTTAGGCTGATCTAAGCTTTTTTTTAAAGAAAAATAAGATGGGTAAATGCTTTATAAGGTAATAATATAGATATATTTGATTGAAATTCCTATCTTTTATTAATAAATATAAATGAGTTAGTAAATTTAAGTTCGCAAGTGTGTTAGTTTTGAAAAGTATAAATCATCTTATAATTTTTTGTCATAATTTATTGTGAAGGTCCAAAACATTTATCTATCATAGTTTTTATATTTTATTATACACTTACTATTAGGGGGCCTTTTTTTTACATTAGAGCCGGGTCCCGAAACTTTTTTTCATTTTCAGAGAGGGAACTCTGCCTCCTATGCACAAAACATCCTCCACTCACATAGACATCCAATCTGTTTCGGACGGTTCGATGAAGGTGGTGTTGCAACTACGTCGATACATATTGTGAAGTCGGGTCGAAATCGTTACTTAACCTGCTCAAGAAGCTTCAAAGTGAAGGAAACAAAGATTGGTGCGATATGCATTCATGCCATGGGTTCTGGATGTGGTTATGGAAATGGAAATTGGAATTGGAATTGAAGATCTTGTATATCTTTTGTACAATTCTGGACCATCTACCAGCTTAAAAAACAGGTGCTTTTAGTTTCATTGTTATCTTATATTTTAAGGAAAATGAGTAGTTGAGATTTAAGGGTATTATAGTATATTTGGTGATGATATTCAAACTAATGAATAAAAGATGGGTAATTTAGGCTGATCTAAGCTTTTTTTTAAAGAAAAATAAGATGGGTAAATGCTTTATAAGGTAATAATATAGATATATTTGATTGAAATTCCTATCTTTTATTAATAAATATAAATGAGTTAGTAAATTTAAGTTCGCAAGTGTGTTAGTTTTGAAAAGTATAAATCATCTTATAATTTTTTGTCATAATTTATTGTGAAGGTCCAAAACATTTATCTATCATAGTTTTTATATTTTATTATACACTTACTATTAGGGGGCCTTTTTTTTACATTAGAGCCGGGTCCCGAAACTTTTTTTCATTTTCAGAGAGGGAACTCTGCCTCCTATGCACAAAACATCCTCCACTCACATAGACATCCAATCTGTTTCGGACGGTTCGATGAAGGTGGTGTTGCAACTACGTCGATACATATTGTGAAGTCGGGTCGAAATCGTTACTTAACCTGCTCAAGAAGCTTCAAAGTGAAGGAAACAAAGATTGGTGCGATATGCATTCATGCCATGGGTTCTGGATGTGGTTATGGAAATGGAAATTGGAATTGGAATTGAAGATCTTGTATATCTTTTGTACAATTCTGGACCATCTACCAGCTTAAAAAACAGGTGCTTTTAGTTTCATTGTTATCTTATATTTTAAGGAAAATGATTGATCAACCTAAAAAAACAACTTAATGATCAACCTAAGCACATGATGATGACACTTGACATAATCAAAGGAAGAGATTGAGAGAGAGAATGGGTGGATTACATTTGTCATGTGATAAAGGTTTTAGGTTGATTATTAGGTTGATATATCATTACTCCTATTTTAATGTTGATGTGTCACGCTTGTGCTAGAACACGCGACTGTACAGTTTTGTCACTTTGTGTATGTAATTAAAAATAAGTAATAATTTTTATTTGGGAAAAATAAGTATGAGGTTGTTATGCACCCAAATTGGGTGAAAAACCCCTCACATACTAATTGTTTAATATTTTGAATAAATGCTTGGATCCCCATGTTTTTTATGTTTTAAAAAATGGTATGTGAGGGTTTTTTCACCCAATTTAGGTGCCTAACAGCCTCATATTCCCTTCCCCTTTTTATTTATATGGGGTACATATTAATTCGTTATAAAAAAGAATAAGTAATAAAAATACGATGGTTTTTTAAGACGTATAAAGGAGTAATTTTTTAAAAATATATTTTAGTTAAATAATCGTCAAGGGTATAAAGTTTTTATATTGTTTTACATAAATTACCTTTAAGTAGGATTAAATAAGCTTGTATTATTATTAATGAACTATACATTTGTCATAGTTGTACTCTGTATTATTCTGAATTTCTAATCAATATATCGAGTAGATGGAGACTATATATAATAGAAGATGATACAGATTATGGATCAATCTCATCAAAGCAAATATTATTGTCGCACGAAAACTTAACAACATAATCATCAAAGGGAACGAAAGTCTATTGGAACTCATGTAAGCCCAAAACAAAAGAGTAATGCTCTTTTTTTATGATAAAGCTGAAGTGATTATGTCTCTTAAGGATGTTAATAGAGGTATTGATCTGGTTGTCTTTACTTCCCTAGTTCAATTGTGGCTGCTTCAAGGCTGTGAAATTGTCTTTGTGGGTTAAAATAGTGTAGCCAATTATTTAGACTATTTTCATTAGAGTCTAATTAGTATGTTTAAGTGTTAATAATGTACTATGATTGCCTCTTTCTGCATATATATATATATATATATATATGTATACATATATATATATATATATATATATATATGTATGTATGTATGTATGTATGTATGGATTCCATTGAGCTGGTATAGTGCAAAAAAAGTGAACAGATGTGCATACAGTGCTGGTGAGTGTTAGAATGTGTGGGATCAGATTCAATATCATCACTTCCCGAGTCCAAGAGATCAAGACCTGAAGCCCAACTGATTAAAGTCGGCCCAAGATTAGGCCCAGAATTAGTGTTGCCCTAAGTTTCCATAAACCGTGTTTTTCTTTCTTATATAAACAGATCTTATGTAATCGTTTGGTATGATTCAATAAGAAAACAATTATTCAGTTCTCTACTAATTAACATGGTATCAGAGCCTTCAATGTTCCTGGTCTCATCCTTTACCAATTAACGTATTTTTCTGTCTCATAACCGATCTCAAGCCACCATGGAAAGAACTTCCGGCGGCTATGGATCACAACTCACAATGAATCTCAGAGCCACCATGGAAAGTAATTCCGGCGGCTCTGGATCACAACTAGTAACCCAAACAAATATCAAGCAATACCCAAAACTCGCCGGTGAGATAAACCGCCGGTATAACAGGAAAAAACACATAACCAAAACCGATAAATCTCACCTCAAATGTAACGAGTGCGGCATGAAAAGGCACACGAAGGAACAATGCTTCCAGATCATCGGGTACCCGGAATGGTGGTCCGACAACCACAAAAAAGGCACAAAACCGCCGGCCAAAGTGACACCTACCGCTCACAATAGCACCAATAATAGAGGAACAACCGGTCAAAAGGGAACCGGCTTTGGAGGGCTAGTGGCGGCCGGAGACAATCACGATGTGGCGGCCGTAGATAGTCGGGTTGAAGATTTAACGATGAGAGAAAAAGGGGATAAAAGGAGAAACCCTTATATCCACATTCCCACAAAAACCGATCCATCCCACTGTTTTATGCCAAAACCAATTTTTAATAACAATTATTTTCAAAATGCTCCCTTGAATGTTTGTGGAGATGCAAAAGTAGCCAAAGATACTTTAAAAGAAAATAATGGGGAATGGATATTTGATTGTGGTGCCACCGACACAATGACCTATGACTTGTCGGATTTTAAAGTCATAACGAAACCCAACAAAACCCATATTAAAGCCGCAAATAAAGGAAAAATGGATGTAAAAAATGGTGGAACAATTAAATTCTCCACAGACATTCAATTGTCTAATTGTCTTTATGTTCCTGACTTATCACACAAACTTTTGTCGATAAGTCATGAGACAAAAGAACTTAATTGCTCAGTTCTCATGCATCCAACCTTCTGTTTGTTGCAGGATATCAGGACGGGACGGATTATTGGGCGTGGCACTGAGAAAGGAGGACTGTATTATGTTGATGAGGTTACTGAAAGTGGGAATGTCATGCTTGCTCATGGAACTAGTGAAAGAGAAGCATGGTTATGGCATAGAAGATTGGGGCATCCATCAGTGAGTTATTTGCATCTTTTATTTCCAAAACTTTTTCCGTTGAATAAAAAGATTGATTGTGAAACTTGCATTCTCGCAAAAAGTCATAGGCAATCTTTTAAACCCCGTAAGAGTAGAGTTGAATCTCCTTTTTCATTGGTTCATTCAGATGTGTGGGGTCCTGCACCGGTTAGTGGAGGTCATAATTTCAAGTACTTTGTGATTTTTGTTGATGATTGCACCCGAATGACATGGATTTATTTTTTGAAAAATAAAGATGAAGTTTATGATAGATTTACTGTGTTCTATAACATGGTCCAAACTCAATTTCAAAAATCTATCAAAGTCATGAGAACAGATAATGGTGGGGAGTATGTGAATTCACAAATGAACCTGTTTTTTCAATCCAAAGGTATAATCCATCAAACCACTTGTCCTCACACCCCCGAACAAAATGGTGTGGCTGAAAGGAAAAATAGAATTCTTTTAGAGATGACTAGGGCACTTATCATTGAGTCCTTGGTTCCTAAAAGTTTTTGGCCCGAAGCTTTAGCTACTGCTACCTACTTGATCAACCGTCTCCCTACAAAGATTCTCGATATGAAAACCCCTTTGAAAGTCCTCTCTAAATTTCATAAACTCCCATCGGTTCTTACTTTGCCCACTAGAGTATTTGGATGTACGGTTTTTGTTCATATTCCAAAATCATATCGTAATAAACTCGAACCGTGTGCTGAAAAATGTGTATTTGTGGGATATGGGGTTAATCAAAAGGGGTATAGATGTTATAATCCTACAACTCATCGTATGTTTACTACGATGAATTGTGATTTTTTGGAGACCAAATACTTTTACTCTCAGGAACTCAGTGGTCAGGGGGAGGAACAAAGTGACACACTGAGTTGGCTTCAATATTCATCAGAAGTTCAGTCCACTACCTCATCAGAAGATCAGACTCCAGATAAAGATTTACAGTCCTCCTCTCAAAGTGACAACCCAAATCCAGACCTGATATCCGAGGTAAGTATTTCTGAGCCAAGCCATACTTTGAATAATATGGGTATTCCAGCTAATGAAGTACAGGAAAATGTTATGGAGAGTTCAGAAAATATAGAAGAAGTAACCCCTCCTGAAAATGCTCCAGAAAGTGCTCCAGAAAGATATGTTCTTCCACCAAGGTCTACCAGAGGAATTCCTGCAAAGCGATATTCTCCAGAAAAGAGTTCTCGGTCTACTAAGTATCCGGTAGACAAATTTGCTAATATCGCAGAAGGTTTGTTCTCCAAAGAAGCAAAAGCATTTGCAGCGAAACTATATTCAGAAGAACTCCCGTCAGATGTAGAGCATGCCTTAAAGTTTAAAAATTGGAAGGATGCTATGGATAGTGAAATGGAGGCTCTTATAAAGAATGATACATGGGAGAAGTGTATTCTTCCAAAAGGAAAGGATCCAGTAGGGTGCAGGTGGATATATACAATCAAATATAAACCAAATGGGGATGTAGAAAGATACAAAGCAAGACTTGTTGCCGAAGGGTACACTCAAACTTATGGCATTGACTATTCAGAAACTTTTTCTCCAGTTGCAAAACTAGATACCGTAAGGGTTCTTTTCTCAATAGCAGCAAACCAGGGGTGGTCTCTTCGTCAGTACGATGTGAAGAATGCTTTTTTGCACAGAGAATTAAAAGAAGAAGTGTATATGGATCCTCCTCCAGGTTTTTCCCGTAATTTTAAACATGGGGAAGTTTGTAGGTTGAAGAAGTCCCTGTATGGGCTTAAACAGTCACCCAGAGCTTGGTTTGGAAGATTTACTCTTGCGATGAAGAAATATGGATATCAACAAAGCAATTCTGATCATACATTGTTCCTTCGTCATAGAGGGAATCTAGTAACATGTCTAATAATTTATGTTGATGACATGATTATCACAGGAAATGATGAAAAGGAGATGGATCAACTAAAAACAGCTTTGTTTGCAGAATTTGAAATGAAAGATTTGGGAGATCTAAAGTATTTTCTTGGAATAGAAGTTTCAAGGTCTGAACGTGGAATTTTTATTTGTCAGAAGAAGTATATATTGGATCTTTTAGCTGAAACAGGAATGATTGATTGCAAGCCTGCAGACACACCTATGGTCATCAATCAGAAGTTGTTTATAAAGACAGATGCTAAAGCCACTGATAAAGATAGATATCAAAGGTTGGTAGGGAAACTTATTTATTTGGCGCATACTCGTCCAGACATAGCATATGCTGTTGGAGTGGTTAGTTAATTTATGCACCAACCTCAGGAAGATCACATGGATGCAGTTCTGCGAATTATCAGGTACCTTAAAGGGACTTCAGGTCATGGGGTGTTATTTAAAGCTAATGGTCATCTCAAGATTCAGATATATACAGATGCAGATTGGGCAGGAGACAAAGGTAATCGAAGGTCAACTTCTGGATATTTTTCAATGGTAGGTGATAATTTGGTTACATGGAAAAGCAAAAAACAAAAAGTTGTCTCCTTATCAAGTGCTGAAGCTGAGTTTAGAGGTATAGCTAGAGGATTAACAGAAGCATTATGGTTGAGAAAGCTTGTGTCTGAAATCGGTTTTGCTCCCAAAGAAAGCATTCGAATCATGAGTGATAATGAAGCTGCTATCCAGATATCAGAGAATCCAGTTCAACATGATAGAACCAAACATGTGGAAGTGGATCGTCATTTTATAAAAGAAAAATTAGAGAGTGGGATCATCAAGCTACCTTTTGTTAAGTCTGAAGAACAGCTTGCTGATATTCTAACCAAGGCCGTGGGAACATCTATGTTTCATAAGTGTCTAAGCAAGTTGAATTTCGGTAATCCCGATATTCAACTTGAGGGGGAGTGTTAGAATGTGTGGGATCAGATTCAATATCATCACTTCCCGAGTCCAAGAGATCAAGACCTGAAGCCCAACTGATTAAAGTCGGCCCAAGATTAGGCCCAGAATTAGTGTTGCCCTAAGTTTCCATAAACCGTGTTTTTCTTTCTTATATAAACAGATCTTATGTAATCGTTTGGTATGATTCAATAAGAAAACAATTATTTAGTTCTCTACTAATTAACAGTGAGTAGGTGTCCTAGGGGTAAATGTGGTGATTGACCAATTGTTGTGATATGTAAGCGAACATCACTGGCCAGTTGGTGCACCTGGAACTCGTGACATTTCTATTACGTTTCCTCGCTATGTTAAAATGGAATCTAGTTTATATGACATAAAAAATAAGGAAATGATAATTGTACCATTGGATTTTTATAAATTTTCTTCAAGGTACAAGTTTTCTAGCATACTTATGTGTGGTAGATTTATTACTTGGTGGTACAATTATCACTTCCCTAAACAATATGATTTTGGTATCATTGTATACACTAGGGTTGACCACGGTTCGGTTTGGATCGGTTTTTAACTAAAACCGAACCGAACCTTTCGGTTTTTGAAAACCAAAAACCATTGAATTCGGTTTTGGTTCGATTCGGTTTTTTGGTTTCTCGGTTTGGTTTCGGTTTTGTTTTGGTTTTTTTTTTTTAGCTTCATAATTTAAAGAATATTTGTTATCATATAAATGGATCGGAGTTACGTACATAAAACTAAACCCATAGACCAAACTTTTCATCAAAATTCAAATGTAGTTTAGAATAGATTTCATATCAATTTGTATTTTATCCACAAGCATTGATTAATTCTAATTCTGAACACACTTAGACTAATATTTTGCCTTTGAATACGATACATAACGGAGTAAGTTACCTATCTATTATGTCACTATGGCTAAAGCATAAATAATAATGATGGTTTTATAAATATATGCCAAAAATTAATGATATAATAATAATAAAAATATAAAAATGATATAAATATAAAATAAATTAAAGAATATATGGTTTCGGTTCGGTTCGGTTTTTTTGTCGGTTTTTCATACAAAACCAAAACTCGAGCTGATTCGTTCGGTTTTTAAAAAACCAAAACCAAACCACTCGGTTTTGCTCGATTTTTTTTTGTCTTTTTCTCGATTTTTAGTTTTCCGATTCAGTTTTGCTCACCCCTAGTGTACACAATAGAAGGGGACCCAAAATTGCCATTGCAATAACCCAGTCATTTCTAGGCATACCGACAAAAGCTTGCCATGAATGATCCTTCCATTTGTCCATGAGAATTTACCCAATTTTCTGTATAGATCCGCATCAATAAAATCACGAAAGGTTGAGCATCAACTGAAAATGTCTTCATGTTGGAACCTGAAGGTTGAAACACTAAAGTGTTGTGTTACAAGCCTCAATGCATAGATACAAGCAAATCACAAAGCCCAATATGGGAGAGTATTCTTTGAGAAATACAGTAACATTCTAAAAGATATTAATACAATGTCTAAACAACACCTATTTATTAAAGAAAGGTTGCTGTTTTGACCACTACATCCTTAAGTATGTTTTTCCCCGTGTTGAAACATTTATTGAAGTCTCATCTCACACCGCCATGACTGTTTCACAATAAAGCTCCATTTGCCTTTATAATAATGTAAGAATAATATAAGAATCTTGAAGTAGATAAAAAAAATCCATTAAAACATTTCTAGTTCATCCACTCTAATCAACAAATCTTCTCTTCGTTGCCTTCAAATTCGATATCTGTTTAAGGGTGTTTGTCAAAAGAGCTAGAGATCGTTTTTCGGTATACATGGATATATTCATATATATTTGTAATCCGTCGACTAGGAAGGTGCAAAGCAAATCTCCACCGATTGCAAAAGATCAAGAGTTAAGATGGTATTAAACTATTAAAATGATAGATACTTGTTTCAATACCCAATTTGATTTATAAAATCTTTATAAGATGAATGTGCTTGAATTTGTATGTTTCGTTTTTTTAGTATATATTGGTTGATTTCATGTGATAAAACAAGGGAAGCAATATTTTCGAATCACTTGTTCTGTATATATAGTTCGGGAGGACGGTGAAGGGATGCGATATAGTTGGTCGCCGGTTAATTAAAGTCATTGAGTCAAATCTAGAATAAATAAAAATTGGAAAAAATAAAGGGATAATAGTCAACTATTTTAAATTTCCGTAGATGAACTAAGGGAGTGTTTGATAATGTCTTAATTAAAAAGACATGACTTAATCTTGATTGACTTAAAAATATGTCTGTTTTTGACTTAATACGTAAAAAAACAACTATATTGACTTAATCCATACAGACATTATGTTTCTATTCAGTCACTTTTCTCCATTCAGTCACTTAATTCATAAATAAACAAACAAGCCCTAAAACATTTAGGGTAGAAATCATCTCCCTTTATTTAATTATGGGAAATGATATATATTCTTAATTTATATGCGTAAAGATAAGTCTATTCCATATATTATATGACACATGTTATTTACTATTTCTCTTTCATTATCACTACTTTTGATCTTGCCACATGGCATGATCTCTCTTATAGGCCTATCTTTAGGCATACCAATTAGCTACATTAATTATTTTCCTCTAATTACATTCAATTACTTAATTTATATATGTATATGTATATATCTATACTTCTATACTCCTTTATAATAATTATTATCAACCCCCTATTTTTGGAAAGTGTTAGAAGTTAGTTAGATGCAAAAGTACTAAATTACTTTTAATAAATCCCCACTATGGAAAGAGTTTTTATAAATTACCAAATTTATCCTTAGTAAATTAATTTACACACTAAACCTTAATTTTACACTCCAAACTTTTATTTTAATAATTAACACTTTAAGCCCTTATCTTCTAAAATATTATGTTCTCACCTTTACATCAACCCACACCACTTGACACCGCCACCACCAATAATTCCGTCACCGACACTACTAGACCGTCGTCTCCACCACCGCCGCTGCATTGCACGGGTACCGTGCTAGTAAATTATGATTATTTAGAGTGTTGACAGCCGCATTACACCGAAATTTCATTTTTCACTTTCAACCATTCTTTTTATATCATCTCATTCATTTTTCAATCACCTCTTATTTTACTTTTTTTAATGACAGCACTCCTCACTTACCACTTACATCACATTATTCTTTATATAAGTAAATATAAAAGAGGAAAAGACAAAAAGCAAACCAGGATAAAAACAAAAAAAAATTAGTGAAAAATTTCACCACTCTGCTTCATCACGCATGGGTAGGACCTCTCAAACTCACACTTTTTTTTTACGACGGCGGTATTCATGTGTGATACTACACCAGCATCGCGCCTACCACTCATGCAATGCAACACCGTACTTGAGGTTGGAAAAAAAACAAAAATAGATAACGATGTTACAAGTCCTCCCACCTATCAAAATGCCCCATTTCCACACTCATTTGCTACCTCACTTCTTTTAGCCAAACTCGCAAATTTGTACAATGGTTCCATATCCCAATAAACCCGGCCACTCTATTTTGTGCAGCTTTAATTTTTATTAGCCTGTTTGTTAGGTTCTTTGTTTTTTTCATAAATCATAGATCATGATATTTTTCTAGCCTGAAGGCCTCATATAGTTTGTATATAGTATTAACTATAGTTGTTGAAAATACTGTATAAAAAAAACAACCAAAACATGCGAGGAATGAAAGCATCGATCCAAAATTAAATAAAATCTCATAACCAACCATAAGAAGTGTTACTAGACACTAGTATTAACATTCATTAAAAAAATAAATTTAATGACCTAAAAATTTGCAAAGAAACCCACGTCCTAATTAGACACAACCTAAACGTACAAATATATGTGGTTAGCTTGAAGCTACACAAATTACTATGGAAATCGAATAAGTATCTTGCAGATCGAAGTATTAATATGCATCTCGTCTAACATCATTAGCAATGCAGCTTAATCTATGTGGTGATATGGGTCGGCTGCGTATACGTATATGGGTGTTTGGTCAATATAAATAGCCGATCAAATATTTTACGACCTCGGAATCTTCCCACTTTGCAAGATTATAGAGTTGAAAGGCCGTGCGCTCCATCTTCTTGACGAGCCTAAGACCGCTTAATAAATAAAATATTTTTAAACATCGTGTGATTTTAAGTTCGCTAAATGCTCTTATTAATTCTCCATCTACTTCTAATTTTCCTCCATCTACGATTTCCTAAAAAAACAACAACAAAAAAAAACATAATGGTTAATTAATTTGTCACAATAATCTGATCATTCTTTGAGTGCTAAGTGCTAACGATCGAGACGTACTACTTGAGTATATCAAATACACAAGATAATACACCAGGACACAATTCCACAAATAAATAAAAAGAACCTACCCCATGCGGTGCGAACAGATTTAAGGTTACAAAAATCACCCCCTTATATACAGTGTATATATATACATATGCTAAAAAAAGATTACAAAAAATATAAAAACAGATAATAATTAATCACCTCTTTATACATGACGGGGAACTCAAGGTGTCGATAAGATGGGTTTTTTTTTTATCCTTCTCGTGCTATTGTTTAGGGGTAATTTGTGTTTCCTAGGCGGTAGTTTTATAGGCCACCGAAACACCAAATTAATCCTACCTAGTAGTATCCTACATAAACAATGATACTCAATTTATAAATTTAGTATTTAGAAGTCTCGAAGATTTAAAGTGAACTCACGTCTCAATATATACTCAGAAGATTTGATCCGTTCAATTAGACCCGTGTCATATATAATCCGAGAATTGTTAACTAAGAGCCTGAAAGTCAGTGAACCAGATTACAAAGCGAGAGAAATTTTTATATTTTATGTTTTCTTACCTCAACAAGTACATGGCACCGAGTATAAATACATAGAAAGAAATAACCAACTGAAGCTAAAAACCTGGAAACTACCTATCAGTCTAAAGGACTTATTCAAAACAGTAACTGAGTAACATAAAGCAGTAAACAAACGTGCACTAAAAACTCGGTGAGTATAGCCCATGACTTGATCTTCTCAACTGACTTAGCCACTTTGCACTTTATCCTTTGGAGCACGTTCATCATCCCCCCTTGCTCCAAAGTCCTCAACTCCCAAGAGACTTCTAAAATGAGCAAACTTTTCACGTCCCAGTGCTTTAGTTAAAACATCTGCCAGCTGCATATCAGTTCCACAATACTCTAATGAGATTTCTTGCTGAGCCACCATATCTCGAACATAATGATGTTTGATTTCTATGTGTTTTGTGCGACCATGCTGCACTGGATTTTTAGATAGATTTATGGCAGAATAATTGTCACATAAAATGACAGTAGGTAACTCCTGAACTACACCCAAGTCACATAGAATTCTTCTTAACCAAACTGCTTGACTTGTTGCGGATGATGAGGCAACATATTCAGCTTCAGTGCTTGAAAGAGCAACTGTGCTCTGCTTCTTAGAACTCCAAGTAACAACACCACTTCCCAGGCTGAATACACTAGCTGATACACTTTTTCTATCATCTATAGAACTGGCCCAATCACTATCAGTATAACCAAGCAACTGAACTGGAACACCTCTCTCATACCAGATGCCAAAACCAAGAGTACCTGCCACATATCTCATAATTCTTTTAGCAGCTCCAAGATGAAGCTTTGACGGCCTCTGCATAAAGCGAGAAATCAAGCTGACAGAATATGCTAGGTCAGGTCTTGTGTGAGTCAAGTAAATCAGACCCCCCACAAGACTTCTAAACATAACCTCATCAACTTTTTCAGCCTTATCATCTAAAAATAGTTTTTCATTAGTATTCATAGGCGTAGCGTCAGCCTTGCAACCTTCCATACCAAACTTGGATACAAGAGATCTTGCATACTTTTCTTGTGACAAGAATACTCCCTTGGATGTCTGTTTCACTTCTAGGCCCAGGAAAAGCTTTAATAACCCCATATCTGTCATTTCAAACTCATGCTCCATGCATTCCTTGAATTCTTTTACCAGCTTCGCAGATGAGCTGGTATACACGATATCATCGACATACAAGCATACATATATAATATCACCATCCACCTTCTTAACATATAAGGTTGGTTCACTGATACTCCTGACATACCCATTTTGTGTGAAATACCCATCAATCCTTGAGTACCAAGCCCTTGGAGCTTGTTTAAGACCATACAAGGCCTTCTTTAACCGGTATACCTTGTCTTCTTCACCCTTCTTCTCAAAGCCTTCAGGTTGATTAACATAAATTTCTTCCGATAGCTCTCCATTTAAGAAAGCTGTTTTCACATCCAACTGATGTAACTTCCAACCACGTTGAGCCGCAACAGAGATAACCACCCGTATAGTCTCAAACCGAGCAACAGGAGCAAAAGTCTCCTGATAGTCGATCCCATGCTTTTGTGAGTAACCTTTGACAACTAACCTGGCTTTATGCTTTACAATCTTCCCATCTGCCCCAATTTTGGTTTTGAAAAGCCACTTTAAACCAACTACATGTTTGTCAGTAGGTAAACTAACCAGTTCCCATGTTTTATGCTTCTCGATGGCCTCTAATTCACTAGCCATAGCTCTTTGCCATTCTTGTTTGCCAGCAGCCTCTTGAAAGGTGGAAGGATCTGTAGTGGTGAGAGCAAGAAACTGAGCTTCTTCATCCGACAACCCTTCTCCACTTTCAAAATCTTGCATCCAAGAAGGAGGCTTTCTTTGTCTTTTGGAGGAATCGGTTGCTGTAGCATTTGAGGACAAGGATGGGTTTTGGTGTTCTTGATGAGGATTAGGTGAAGTGACATTAGTAAATGGGTGGATAGGTGAGTTCACATCAGATTGGGAGGTTGAATAGGTAGAGGATGTCTGATGGGTAAAAGGGGTAATTGGCTCTTGTAAGCTTTCGGTTGGGTTCTCAGATGTGTTGGACTCACCATTGGGTGAAGTGTCATTGTCAGTCACATGAGAGTCTTCATTTATGCACATGGGAAAAGGATCTGCTATATTGGAAGATGCAGTAGTGGAGTGGTTGTCATCCACCCATTCCCACCTATTATATTCAAGAAATACAACATTTCTTTTAATGTGTAACTTTTTAGTGATGGGATTATAAAGCCTATACCCTTTACTTTCTTGGGAATACCCAATGAAAATATATTTTTCTGCCCTATCATCTAGCTTTCTTCTCAGATGAATAGGAATGTGACCATAAGCAATACATCCAAAGACTTTGAGATGGTGCACAGATGGTTTTCGACCACACCAGGCTTCATATGGGGTTTTTTCTGGGACAACTTTTGTTGTGGCTCTATTGAGCAGGTAGATAGCAGTGGCAACTCCCTCAGCCCAAAAACAATTAGGCAACTCTCTTTCTTTTAACATGCTTCGTGTCATTCCCATAATCGTTCTATTTTTTCGTTCAACCACACCATTGTGTTGAGGTGTGTAAGAGACCGTAAGCTCCCTTTTAATCCCATTCTTTTCACAAAATAGATTAAAATCACGTTTCAAGTGGCCATATCTTTTACACACATCGCACTGTGGAACTTTGCTACGATCAAAGGTTCTACCGCGACCTCTACCCCTTGATGAGCCACGACCTTTGCCTCTATAAGAGGCAGATCGGAACCCTGGACCAGTGTTTTGCACAACCTGTAGTGCTTGCTCTTCAATCTTTTCACCTTTTTCTTTAGACCGACAATTTAGACGTGCTTCCTGGGATTGCAAGGATCCCATCAGTTTCACCGGTGACAACTTAGAGAGATCAGAAGAGACCTCAATACCAGCAACAATGAAGTCAAATCGAGGTGTAAGGCTTCTCAAGACCTTTTCAACAATGACTTGATCTAAGACTTCCTCACCGTAGGAACGCTTTTGATTAGCAATAGCCATGACCCGGGAGAAATAGTCACCAACAAGCTCGCCTTCATTCATAGTCAGGTTTTCAAAGTCACGCCTCAGCCCTTGAAGTTTAACTGCTTTAACCTTCTTATCTCCTTGGAATTCCATTTTCAAGATATCCCAGGTTTCTTTAGCACTTGTTGCAGCAGCAATTCTCGAGAACAGATGATCATGTACGGCCTGTTGGATGATTGCCATAGCATGGGCATCCTTTTTTTCAGTAGCTTTAAGACTAGTGTTGTCTTTGTTGCTACGATCAACGCCTGTTTCAACCAGGTCCCATAAGTCTCGAGATCTAAGGATGGTTTTCATTCTTACGCACCAGTGTTCATATCCGTCCCCTTTGAAGATGGGGATCGGAGTGGGCTGAGTTTGAATAGCAGAGGTTGGTTCGGCCATTTAGGTTTAGGAATGGTAAGGAGTGTAAGGATCAATGCTCTGATACCACTGAAAGTCAGTGAACCAGATTACAAAGCGAGAGAAATTTTTATATTTTATGTTTTCTTACCTCAACAAGTACATGGCACCGAGTATAAATACATAGAAAGAAATAACCAACTGAAGCTAAAAACCTGGAAACTACCTATCAGTCTAAAGGACTTATTCAAAACAGTAACTGAGTAACATAAAGCAGTAAACAAACGTGCACTAAAAACTCGGTGAGTATAGCCCATGACTTGATCTTCTCAACTGACTTAGCCACTTTGCACTTTATCCTTTGGAGCACGTTCATCATCCCCCCTTGCTCCAAAGTCCTCAACTCCCTTTAATGGGTGTTTAATGAATTTCGAGTTTTTAAAATATCTGAACGTAATTAATGTTTAATGAAAAGAAATTTAATAGTTATTAAATCAAGTTAATTCTTACCATTTTATAAATTGAATCATAAATACATAATAATCTATTTTTAAAAACTCAGACTTCCAACTACCGATCTTCTCCTGCAAAGAAATGTCACAGTCACGACAACTACTTGCCGTCTCTGTAACCAAACTGAAGAATCCGCTGCGCACTTCTTCCTACACTGCAACTTTGCGAAGACGCTGTGGAGTCATATCATCTCATGGTGCAAACTTCCACTGCTCAGCCCTTCAAGTATTAAGGATCTTTTTGAAATACATAAGAACCTCAGACTTGGTTCCACCAAGAGCAGCCTTCTCAACCTCGTGATTCTAACTTACTGTTGGATCATATGGAAATCACGCAACGAATGTATCTTCTCCAACAGAACCCCCTCGATACGTTTTGCTGTGAAGGAACTCAAATCAACTAGCTTCATGTGGCTCTCAAATAGAACAAATAAACTCCGAATTGATTGGATGAACTGGTGTAGCTTTAACATTAATATTTTATCTTCAACCATGTAATAGTGTAAAGAAAACGGATTCACACACAATAATGCAATAATCCAATATTATTGCCCAGAAATCAAACCAAAACAAAGTAGTCCTCAAACGAGTGCTACCAATACAAATAGAAAGAATCGTCTCCTTAATGGATGCGATTCACTAATACAAAGAACACTCTTACAATCCTCCTCACTACAACCCTCATATACCGATTAGATCAAGATGATCTATACAAATAATACAGAAGAAGATATAGATACAGAAATATAAATCGAGATATAATATCTAGCCTCTCATAACTCTTTTTTTTAACCTAAAATCTGAACCATAAAGAGTATATATAGCCAGCCTTCCAAATTCCATAATAAGCCCCTGCACTTTATAATTTCAACAAACATAACACAAACATAAAACTTACCTGAATAGAAGAATGCCAATATTACAAAACCAGTCCCTGAAAGTTATAAGATTGTAAAACAACAATAATTCCATCACCCTTCCTCAATCTTATAATTTCAGAAATACCAAAGAACAATTCTGCCCAGCAACAAACATGTTAACCAGAACAAAAATCACTTCTGCCCAGCAACAAACATGTCAACAAGATTAAGTTTAGCCTTTAAATTCTTGTGTTGTAACTTTCCAATTCCTTTAGTAAAAACATCAGCAATTTGATCACTAGACTGAACTTTAATAGTTTTAAGAAAACCAGAAGAAACTTTTTCTCTAACAATATGAAGATCAATTTCAAAATGTTTTGACCTTTCATGAAAAACAGGATTCCCAGCAATTTGAATTGCTGAACTATTATCACAATACATCTTCACAGGTAACAATTCAGTAACACCAAGACTAAACAAAATATTTGTAATCCATATTACTTCACAAGTTGCAGAAGCCATACACCTATACTCAGCTTCTGTAGAAGACCTTGATATAGTGGCTTGTTTTTTACTTTTCCAAGAAATCAAAGTATTACCCAAGTAGACACAATATCCAGAAACTGACTTTCTAGTAATTGAACACTTAGCCCAATCAGAATCAGCATAGACACACCTTAAGATCACTGTCATTGTTGATTTGAATACCTAGACCAGGAGACCCTTTAAGATACCCAAGAACTCTCAATGCAGCCTTAAAATGAGATTGTAAAGGAGCATGCATATGTTGACTAAGACAGTGAACAGAATATGAAATGTCAGGTCTAGTATTAGTCAAATAGATAAGTTTTCCAACCAATTTTTGATAAGCAGTAGGACTGTTTAAAAACTTATCTCTTTCAGTTTCAACACAACTCAAAACAACATTAGTTTCCATGGGAGTATCAATAGGTTTTGAAGCTAATAATCCATATTCATGAATCAACTCCAAACAATACTTCCTTTGTGACATGCATAAACCTTTTTTATTTTCCATAATTTCAATCCCAAGAAAATACTTCAGAAACCCTAAATCTTTAATCATAAATTTATTACTCAAAAACTGTTTAAATTTATCAATTTCTTCTTTATCATTTCCAGTTATGACAATGTCATCAACATAAACCAACAAGGCAATAAACACATCATTAGACTGTTTAATGTATAAAGAATAATCATACTTACTTTGAACAAAGCCATGCTCAACCAAGGCACTGGTTAGCTTTGCATTCCATTGCCTTGGGGCTTGCTTTAAACCATACAAAGATTTTTTTAACTTACAAACCTTGTTATCATTCACATTGCCACAACCAAGAGGAACAGTCATATAAACTTCTTCTTCTAAATCACCATAAAGAAAAGCATTATTAACATCAAGTTGAAACAAAGGCCAACCTTTACTAACAGCAAGACTAATAAGACATCTTACAGTGACCATTTTAACAACAGGACTAAAAGTCTCTTCATAATCTAAACCCAATCTTTGACTATACCCTTTAGCTACCAATCTAGCTTTATATCTCTCAACCTCTCCAGAAGCTTTATATTTTACCTTATAAATCCATTTACACCCTATGGGTTCTCTATTACTTGGAAGATCAGTAATCTCCCAGGTATCATTCCTATAAAGAGCTTCAATTTCATTATTCATGGCTTCAACCCATTTTTGATCTTTAATAGCTTCTTCATATGAAACAGGTTCTTTATATTTATTTAAAGTAGTAGAAAAACAGAAATTAGTACTACTTAAATGAGAATAGCTAACAAATTTTTCAATACCAAACTTCACACTAGAATTAACCACATAATCATTCAGTCTAACAGAAGGTTTAGTAACTCTTTCTGACCTTCTTAAACCAGCATTACCTTCATCATTATTATTAACATGAACAACATTCTCAATATTAGGAACATTCACATTTCCCTCAGGAGCATTATTATCAATGATATTCTCATTTATAGGTGTTGTTGTGCTGCCATCATCTTGTTCATCTATAAACATAGAATCAAACAAGTGAGTTGCACTACCCTCACCATTAAATGCATCTCTCCCTTCATCATTGGGATGTGACTATTTATTAAAAAAATTAAGTTTATCTTTTTCAGAAACCATATTTAAATCTGAAACACCTTTTTCAGCAGAACTTATTTTAAAAGGGAAAATAGTTTCATAAAACTTTACATCTCTAGAAAAAAGAACAGACTTAGAATCAATACTGTAAAGTTTGTATGCCTTTTTAATAGAAGAGAATCCAATTAAAACACATTTTTCTGACCTAGGAGAAAACTTGTCAGAATTGTTTAAAACAGTAGCAAAACTTAAACAACCAAAGCATCTTATATGGGAGAGATTAGGTTTTCTTTTATAAATTTTCTCAAAAGGAGAAAGACCATTTAAGACAGATGAAGGTAACCTGTTGATAAGATAGACAACAGTCAGAACACAATCAGACCAAAAACTTAGAGAAAGACCACTTTGAAACAAAAGACTTCTGGCAACATTAAGCAAATGCCTATGTTTTCTCTCAGCAATGCCATTTTGCTGAGGAGTATAACTAACAGTGGTTTGATGTTCAATACCATGCTTAATCAAGTAATTACTCATCTTGTTGTTTACAAACTCAGTACCATTATCAGACCTTATACATTTTATTTTAACATTAAACTGATTAAACAACAGGTTCACATAACTTTCAAACATATCAAACACTTCATCTTTAGTTTTTAGAAGATATACCCACACTGCTCTAGAGAAATCATCAACAATAGTTAGAAAATATCTAAACCCTTCCTTACTAGTAACCCTATATGGACCCCATAAGTCAAGATGAATAAGTTCACCAAGTTTTTTTGTTTTATGATTACTTAAAGGAAATGGCTCTCTAGTTTGCTTAGCTTTATGACAGATTTCACAAGGAGAAACATAAGCATTTTTATCCAGTTTTAAATCATGTTTTAATACAGCAAGAACTTGATCAGCAGGATGCCCTAATCTACTATGCCATAAACTTTTAGAAACATGAAAACACATATTTAACACATTATGGGACTTACCAACAACATAATCACATTGATCAAATAAGTAAAGTCCATTAGACTCACTACCAGTCCCCAACACACTCCTTCTTGTCAAATCCTGAATATAACATTTTGTCTCATCAAAACCAACAAACAACTTGCTATCTTTTATTAACTTATGTACAGACAAAAGATTTACACAATACTCAGGAACAACAAGAACATCATACAAAATCACTTTATCAGTTAATCTTAAATTTCCAATTGCTTTTATTTTTGCAAGAGTACCATTAGGATGACCAACAGTTAAATTTAAGTCAGACACATCTATTACATTAAACATATTTTTAAAAGATGTAGTCATGTGCTGATTAGCACCAGAATCAATAATCCATTTTAAAAAACTAATCAATCTATCTTTATTACTAGAAGCACAAAAATATTTTTCAAAATTAGAATTAAATTGCACACTGTTGTTAAAGAAACTTGGTATACCTGCCATATTAGCTTGAACACTTCCAGAAGGCATATCACTAATCAAAGAAATCAATTTCTGCACTTGTTCATTAGTGAAAGGCAAAGAAGGTACAGAAGTAACATTCATATTACCAGATTGCACAGAACTACCAGATTGCACAGAATTATTACTAGCATCACAATTAGCAATAAACCCTTGTTTATAACCATGATTTTGTCTAATAGGATTAGGGTGTTTTTTAAAACCTGGTGGATAACCAATAATTTCATAACATCTATCCATAGTGTGACCAATCATACCACATTTTTTACAAGATAAGTTTGGATTAGGACCCCTGTTCATAGGAAACTTCTTTCTATAATCAACAGATTTAGACACAAAAGCAGATACTTGAGATTTATTATCAGAAATAGCAGTTTTATAAACACCTCTATGTGACTCTTCCCTAGAAATAGTAGCAAAAGCATTTTTTACATCAGGCAAAGGATCTTTAGACAACAAAGTACTTCTAATAGGTTGATATATATCATCTAATCCCATTAAAAACTGCATTAGTTTAATCAACTTATCATGAGTACCAACTTCTTCTCTAGCTTCACAAATACAATTAGGCAATTTTGTAAGCATATCAAATTCTCTCCATAGTGAGTTCAACTTATGATAATATTCAGACAAAGACATACCACTTTGTTTAAATGTATTTATCTTATACATCAAATTAAAAACAATAGAACCATCTACCTTATCATAAGTTTCTTTAAGTTCATTCCAAACAACAGAAGCATTTTCAGAAAACACTTGACCTAAATAAACATCTTGAGAAACAGAACCTAAAATCCATGATAGCACAACAGCATTACACCTTTCCCATTGTTGAGACAAAACAGCACTAGTAGCATAATCAGTTTTAACAACAGTTCCATCAATAAACCCAGTTTTATTTTTAGTTTGTAAAGCAAGTTTCATAGCACTAGCCCATACTCGATAATTTTCAGTACCAGACAGTTTCACAGAGATAATAGGAACACCTGTAGTATCATTAGCATGCAAATACAAAGGATTACCAATATCTAAACCACTAATAGTAGCAGTATCAGCCATTATAAGACAGACAAACAATAACAGAACAATTACTCAAATAAACAGATAATCAACAAACTAAGTAAACAATAATAACACAATAACCACAAACAAAATTATTTGGAGTTTAATAGACCGCACAAGAATCAATATAGTTTGCAGGTACAACTACTACCAGGATTCCACACTTCTTCAAAGAAGAGGGTCAAGGCAGCTGTAAATACCCTGTATACCAATTCAAGGCAATCCACCAAATAATGGTAAGAAGACTTACAGTGCTATCAGAAATAGAAGGGTTGAAGAAGAAGATAATATCTTAAAATAAGATACTCGGCGGAAGCAATACTTCACTCACCAAAGAGAATTATAGTTTTTAAAAGAAAACCCTAATTTGTCAACCTTCAGATCTCGGAAAAACCAGAAACCCCAAAAAATCAACAAACCCTAGAAATTGATTAAAACTCCTTAACCAATCGAGACCCTAATTTGTTGAAACCTGGCTCTGATACCATGTAAAGAAAACGGATTCACACACAATAATGCAATAATCCAATATTATTGCCCAGAAATCAAACCAAAACAAAGTAGTCCTCAAACGAGTGCTACCAATATAAATAGAAAGAATCGTCTCCTTAATGGATGCGATTCACTAATACAAAGAACACTCTTACAATCCTCCTCACTACAACCCTCATATACCGATTAGATCAAGATGATCTATACAAATAATACAGAAGAAGATATAGATACAGAAATATAAATCGAGATATAATATCTAGCCTCTCATAACTCTTTTTTTTAACCTAAAATCTGAACCATAAAGAGTATATATAGCCAGCCTTCCAAATTCCATAATAAGCCCCTGCACTTTATAATTTCAACAAACATAACACAAACATAAAACTTACCTGAATAGAAGAATGCCAATATTACAAAACCAGTCCCTGAAAGTTATAAGATTGTAAAACAACAATAATTCCAACAAATATGCTCCCGATATGCTCCCACCGGCTGACGATGATGCCTTGTTAAATCTTCAGCTTCCAAAGGGCATAGTGTTTGTGGAAGGAAGGGTCTTAAGTAGACCTGCTGGGATCTTCTACACTTCAGAGGATGGGGATGAGAAGTTCTTTCGTTTAAGCGAGATCGATAAGGCTCCCACTCATTTCCTAACAAACATTTGGAAGATTTGTTCCAAGGATCCCAGTAATACCAACTTCTTAAGGCAGATTGAGCAAGAGTTAGCCAAGCCACACCGAGCCACTTAGTCCAGTGTATGTTCCAGTTGAGAGCGAATGTATTATTAATGTTTGTAATAGTAGCTTGTTATGTTTTACCAAATAAAGTTATTACTTTGGTTCAAATCTTATAGTCTATTCAGTTTCATAATCTTAATAACTTTTCCATATGCACTATGATTCTATTACGACTCTTACTCGAACTATTCCCCAGTTAAAAGTTCTAGCAACATTTTTAACTTGATAATCGACTTCATGCTCATTAGTGGAAATGACAGCTTCAATATTCTCTATCTTAGAGAACACTCCTACATCTCTTCCGTTCAACTTCTCCAAGTTTAATTACTTAAACAGCTTGTAGTTAAATCTTCTCATTTGTTTTCCCTTCCTCGAGAAATTTTTGTTTAGGAAAGAAAATTCATATGAACTTACAATATATGCGTGAATTAAGGAATTTGTTGTACATATGCTTATATTTAATCATAAGAGAACTTTCACAACACTAGGCATTTAGTGCGGTTGGCTAAATGCGCGAAAGGGTGTGGCCTAGACCCAGGTTCGATCCCGGGGACGGCCGATTTCACCATTTTTATTTTTATTTCTTTATTGCATCCAATTACTATTGCGATTTATATATATAGATTGTGCAATATATATTCATACCAAAGTTATCGCATTCCGATTACCCGCTCTACTCCTGTTCATAATCAGTACCCTATTATTGGTCTCGTTAAATTATTCTGATAAAGTTATTCAACTTTATTTCATTCAATTCTAGATATAGATATAATAACGCTACATTATTGGCTTTATTGGCGAGGAGTTATTCCTTGTCGGCCATTTTGACAATTATTGTCATCTGACATCATTGCTTACGTTATATAAGCGAATAGTACCTCACAGTAAAATCATGTATTCTCACCTTAAAGTACAAGATCATTTAAGAATGAAATCTACAGAACTTTATTCGTGCTTATAGTTATAACCTTCTACGATCATCCTGTTTGCTCTTATTCTAGTCATTTCTTTGAACACATTCGTTAAATTATTCTGATAAAGTTATTCAACTTTATTTCATTCAATTCTAGATATAGATATAATAACGCTACATTATTGGCTTTATTGGCGAGGAGTTATTCCTTGTCGGCCATTTTGACAATTATTGTCATCTGACATCATTGCTTACGTTATATAAGCGAATAGTACCTCACAGTAAAATCATGTATTCTCACCTTAAAGTACAAGATCATTTAAGAATGAAATCTACAGAACTTTATTCGTGCTTATAGTTATAACCTTCTACGATCATCCTGTTTGCTCTTATTCTAGTCATTTCTTTGAACACATTCGTTAAATTATTCTGATAAAGTTATTCAACTTTATTTCATTCAATTCTAGATATAGATATAATAACGCTACATTATTGGCTTTATTGGCGAGGAGTTATTCCTTGTCGGCCATTTTGACAATTATTGTCATCTGACATCATTGCTTACGTTATATAAGCGAATAGTACCTCACAGTAAAATCATGTATTCTCACCTTAAAGTACAAGATCATTTAAGAATGAAATCTACAGAACTTTATTCGTGCTTATAGTTATAACCTTCTACGATCATCCTGTTTGCTCTTATTCTAGTCATTTCTTTGAACACATTCGTTAAATTATTCTGATAAAGTTATTCAACTTTATTTCATTCAATTCTAGATATAGATATAATAACGCTACATTATTGGCTTTATTGGCGAGGAGTTATTCCTTGTCGGCCATTTTGACAATTATTGTCATCTGACATCATTGCTTACGTTATATAAGCGAATAGTACCTCACAGTAAAATCATGTATTCTCACCTTAAAGTACAAGATCATTTAAGAATGAAATCTACAGAACTTTATTCGTGCTTATAGTTATAACCTTCTACGATCATCCTGTTTGCTCTTATTCTAGTCATTTCTTTGAACACATTCGTTAAATTACCAACTCAAACTTCATGTTCGTAAAAATGCCTCTTAACACACTAGGTCTCTTAATATTTCATAGTATCTCACTTTAATTGAACATTATAGTCTCCAAAAATCTTAGCTCATTCTATCAGTCAATCGTAACTATAAGTTTGAACTTAGTCTATAGTTCATAATAAATCATTGGTCTACAATTATAGATTATAAGTATCTAAGACCTTAATAAGCATGTATTCTAGATCTTATTCTCATACTGTTATTCCAACAATGACTGATAATTTGTAGACAATTATAAGTAATATAGCTTAGACATGGGTCATCCGGTAATGCTTATAATATAAAGCATACCATTGGTCAGCCCATCGCATTACCAACCCGTTCAAAATACCCTATGCCTGTACTACCATGTCTATTAACATAAAATTCAAGTCCACACAATTCACACTTGAATATCAAAATTGACCTTCAAGTAATACACAATTTTCACATAAAGTCCTTATAAATCATTGCATGAATATAGTTATCTCTACAGGGATATTATCATGGCAATAATCTAAGGCTTCAGCAATCGTACAATTTACAATCAACAATACAATCACGAAAACATTCAATACTATATAAATAAAAGGGTCAAGTCATAACAAGGTGGGTAAAGCATAGTCCGAATTTTAACTTCAACATTCGACACATTAAAAGTGTTTGTATACAGGGTGTACCATCGGCTAACCCTCCACCTAACCAACACTCATTAAACATACCGGGTTAGCTACTATACTTTATCCACGAGGCGCAATCCATGAGATCATTAACTTTATATGACATAGGATAACCATAGAGGCGCCTCTAGGGTTATCGAATGTTATACTCCATTAATTCCATCATTTCATTTTGCTGGGGGACAAATAATAAATGCATCCAAGATTCCACACACATCAACGTTTATCACAATAATTCCACAATTCACGGTGTATCCCGACACTATCATATACGTCCATCAAGTTGTGGTAATGACTTATCTTTAAATGGGTAATGCATTTGATGTGAATCAAAAGTTTATGTATGAAGACTCATGCAAATCTTCATAACATAATGTTTAATAAAATTTATTTTTATAGTCTTAGTAACACAAGAGAGCTCGGTAGCTCCATTTGAACGCACAAAGAAGCGCAAGGGCAAAGGTTTGCGAAAGACGCAATTAAAAACCCGCCCTTTTTGGAGGCTAGCGCACTCCGACTTATACCTCTCTTAGAGTTTGTTCAAATAGGTGAGCCGGTGTATCTCAAGGTTGTAAGACTCCGTATTTTATTAAACAAATCTCTATTTCGATAGTTCTTAGTCAACTTTATTCTTTTCTATGAGTAACCTCAGTTTAAACCATTTTTATGCATCATACAGTTCACGTTGCACACAAAATTTCCTATCATGCATGCTAATATGAAATGTGGGTGTAATGGCTATAGACTAGGTCAATCCACCTAGCTCTCTACAACCACGGTTCTGATACCATTCTGTAACACCCCAACATGGCGGAATCATGGGGTATCACTTAGAAAAGCACAGCACGACATGGAAATTATGTAGAGTCAAACTATATGAAAACATAGGATTGAAACAATCCTTAAACTTGTACAAACGTATACAATCATCAACATTCATCGAAATACATGTTCAATCAATAATAAAAGGTAATTCAATCGATAGTAGTTGATCCTAAAAGTAACCCATAAAAGGGAAGTAAGGATCATGGATCCAGAAAGTCCAAAGCTAGTCCAATCCTAACAAGCAAGCATGCAATTATCCATTTTGTCTCTGATTAACTTGATTACCTGAAAAGTGTACTAAAATGCGTCAACATAAAGTTGGTGAGTTCGTAGGGACAAGTAACAAGGAATAACCGTATCGGATAACAACCGTTAACGATAAGCGAGGATTAGAATACCTAATCATGTCCAAGGAAACCCTAAAAGGTTTCACATTAGCACAGTTCAATACAATCAACGTTTCAACATCAATATCATTATACAATACACCATTAAACGTTAATCAATACGCCTAACATGATTTATCATTAACATGATAATCAAAGCGACAATCATCATTAACCAATACGCCTAACATGATATATCATTTACATGATAATCAAAGCGACAATCATCATTAACCAATACGCCTAACATGATATATCATTTACATGATAATCAAAGCGACAATCATCATTAACCAATACGCCTAACATGATATATCATTTACATGATAATCAAAGCGACAATCATCATTAACCAATACGCCTAACATGATATATCATTTACATGATAATCAAAGCGACATTAAACCACAAGTAATCATATCAACAATCAACAAATAAACAATTAACATCTCGGTCCATATCATAACAAGTGAATCAACCAACAAATACGATGCACATACACTTCTTATAATTCTACTTTAAAGGAATCATCGATGCTTATATATAGGGTCACCCGCAGCCTTCCCACCACATCTACTATTCATAAAAAGTATAATTATCTTCCATGTATGTACAACTATCTAAAGCACAACAAGTATTCATAACGAAGTCAAAGTTAACCGAGCAACAAGTCAATACATTAAACAAACAATCAATCAACAAATATGTACACTTTTCAGCCCGAATCTCAATTGAGTAGGGAGGGTTTACGAAACTCACCTGGAAGTAAAGCAATTCCAAGTACTAGTACAAGTACTTTACTATGCTCAAAATGTACTCCCGGGTACCTAGAACAAGTATAAGATCAACTTATAAGCTACCACAAAGCCTAAGTGCAAAATAGGGAAATTTCAGCATGTTCCCAGCTTTGCGCCATCTACTAGACAACGACTTTGGGAAGTCAAGAAGACTAGATACAACAAAACTCAGTTCTAGACATTTGTTGGGAACTCAATGGCCTTTTCAAAAATGTAAGATTTGGCTCTTGAAGAGCTTTAATGAAAGAGTTATGATTTTTACAAAAACAAACCTGTAGCCTCGTCAGAAATCAGACCAGTTCTGAAAATCGTCATTTTTGGCACTCTTCTGAGCAAAACCAGAAGAAACTTTGTTCTTATCAAATTTTACTGACACTTGGACCTTTCCAAAAATATAAGATTCGTCTCCTAATTCGTCCAGATGAATCTTCTATGATGTTTGCAAGATGACTGAAAATTTCAGTCCTATAGAGTCCTTAAATTCAACTTGAAACTTCAAGTGATGAACCCAAGACTTTATGGACTTGATTGTTTTGTGTTATGAATGTGAGAGAGAGAGAGAAAAGAGCAGAGATGGATGATAGAATGATCATCAAATGCTTGCTTATATAGCCCAAGAGTTGCAACTAAGTGCCAAGAACACACACATTGGCCATGAGGTGTTCATCATGTGTTTACAACTCATCCTTGAGTGTAATGGCTGAAACTTTGGCCTTAAAACAAACTAGAATTCAGTAGGAACATGTTCATTGCATGATTACAAGCTATAATCCAAGTCTTGGTTAGTTTGTGTGGGGTTTATGTCAAGAACACAAACTTGACTTGACTAATTGACTTTGGTTGACTCTAAACTTTGATTCTTGATTTTTTATTTGTGTAATTAAGTGTAGTAACTAGTTTATATAAGTATAATTACTTTTATCTATGTGGTTATAAATCAATTACATGTATTTATATATTTATTAGTTAACTAATTTAAGTACACAATTGCATATTTATTTTACTAGTATGTACAATATATCTAGCTAGTTAATTGATTCCGAAATTAATAACACAAACAAAATATTCACGAGCGTACAACTTTTATTATTATAAATCCATAATATGGATAAATCATTTCATATAATATAAAGGTTGTGTCTGTTTTTGTCCTATTAATGTAATTATCATCTAGCCACCGACACTGTTCCACCGACACTGTTTCACCGTCACTGTTCCACCGACACTGTTGGAACCGTTAATTATACTTAAGGCTTCTCATATACGTTTCTTCCTGTTAGCACAGTTACTCAATTATCGTCTTATAATATATTTTCCTTATCACATATGGGCCAACATCATGGTCTTGCAACATGGGCTTAATTCTAGAAATTTAAATATGACATTTTAATTGGCCCAATTTACAGATAAATGTACACAATTATGTCCAAATTTCCGTTTATTGAAATAGTTAATCAAATTACATGCACAGTCAAACGGTAAAAATCATGAATGTTACAGTGAGTGCCGCTTTGTTGAAAGTCAAGTTGTCAATGACATTGTTAACTGCAGATCTGTTTGTATCATCTTGAAACATGTGATCCTGCATCCCCATTTTTGCAGCGTGAACGGTCATGTTAGTATGTTATTTGCCATGGTTCTTGTGCGAATGTGTTTTATTTGTGTAGAAGAGTGTGTGTTTTTTAATAGAGAAATGGTTTGTATGGTAAATGGTTGTATATATATATATGATAAATAGGGACCAAAAGTGTAAAATTTTTATAAATATCAAATATGGCCGTTTCAGGGACCATTAGTGTAAAATTTTTGAAGTTTTGAAATTAGTCCGTTACATTGAAACAAGGGGAAAAAAAAATTAGTCGATCAACACTCGTTTGTGGGGAGACGGACGTAGGAGAACGAGGCCGAGGACGAGTCACACCTAACGGTGTGCACTCGTCCTCCATCAACGAACGAGCCCGAGAACGAGCAAGGACGAAGGCGTTGTGACTGCTCTAATGGATTCATCATCTACTATTTAATTATGGTCTAATGATGTTTTTACTAGATCCTGCATACTCCACACTCATGTCTTAAGCTTCTTCTTTCTAATTAACTCATCTTCCTCATAACCACAATCACTATCATACAAATCGTTCAAAGCGAAGATTGAAAGCATTCAAAAATTAGAGAAAATGCGAAGATTGAAAAGCATTCAAAATTAAAGAAAATCTCATAACCATCCATAAAAAGTGTTACTACTAGTATTAACATTAATTAATTAAAAGAAATGTAATGACCGAGAAGGTATGCAAAGAAACCCAAGTCCTAATTAGACACAAAACCTAAACGTACAATATATGTAGTTAGCTTGAAGCTACACAAATTATCAAGGAAATCAAATATGTATCTTGCAGATGTATTAATAATAATATGCATCTCGTCTAATATCATTAGCAATGCAGCTTAACCTATGTGGTGATATGGGTTGCTTGCGTATACGTATACGGGTGTTTGGTCTATATAAATGGCTGATCAAATATTTTACGACCTCATAATCTAGATACTCTGCAAGA
This sequence comes from Erigeron breviscapus, assembly GCA_034093135.1. NCBI lineage: Eukaryota > Viridiplantae > Streptophyta > Magnoliopsida > Asterales > Asteraceae > Erigeron > Erigeron breviscapus. The sequence goes on along the minus strand of CM067174.1, from coordinate 37,870,514 downwards.
TAAAAGAGATGAAAGGCAGCCCACTCCATCCTCTTAACTAGCATAGGGCCGCTTGATGAATAAAATATTGGAAAACATGATGACCTTTTCTTTTGCTCAGTTTCCTTATATTTCCTATACATAATTCTTATCTTGTCCATCTTTTTTTCGGTTGCATTCAAGAGGTTAATCCAACGAGTGTAAGTGTTGGATTGACCCGCTGCGATCAATGTTGTCTTCTTATCGTGTATCTCATCAACAAGGTAATTGTAACAATACCTCTTATTAGTCAGTGCATCGAGTAGTTCCATCAACGCTGTATAAGTTATGTCCAAATTTTTTAAATTTGATCTTGCAAATATATTTACCCATCGTGCGATGTTAAGTTCACTGAATGCTCTTAGTAATTCCCCATCTACTATTAATTTTCCTCCATTTACGATTTCCTAGAAAAACAACAAAAAAACAACAACATAATGGTTAATTAATTTGTCGCATTAATCTGATCATTCTTTGAGGGCTCACGTATGTCAAATAACACATTGTTTTGTCATTTTTTGAGGCAGAATATTGAATATATATATATACAAGGGATGAGAATATAATAGGTATATAGCATCTTATACTATCCAATTATTTACCTATTATTATATAATAAGTATTAAAAAATTAGTTTTATATTTAATCTTAATTACATAAGAGTTACATTCACTTTTTCTCATATATAGCCCATCAAATCATATAGTAGCACATTAATTGTTTTGTCATCGATAATAAAAAAGAACCCACCCGGTGCTATGTGTAAAGATTTTAGGCTACAAAACCCGGTTTTCGAACCCCAAAAATACCACCTACCCCCTTAAAAATTATACTACTCCGTAATGTTATATAAAAACGAACAAGATAATCAGGCATATACATACATATGCTAAAAAACAAGAAGATATAATAATAATTAATTACCTCATTATACATGATAGGGAGCCTTAGGTGTTGATCAGATGGCATTTTTTTTTCTTCTCGTGCTTTTGTTTAGGGTAATTTGTGTTTGTTTCCTTGGCGGTAGTTTTATAGGCCACCGAAACACCAAATTAATCCTACCTAGTAGTATCCTACATAAACAATGATACTCAATTTACAATTTCGCTACTTGGAGGTGAACCTCCTTTCAATTCATTACGTTTCAATATATACTCGATTAGACCAGTGTTAAATATAGAAGACGTTTACAATACTTTAAATAATAAGATTAAATATATATAAAAAAATTCCTAGAACTTGTAAATTCAAAATTAAATAATATAAGTAAATTCAAATTCAAAGTAAAAAAATGTAATAATGAAACTATTGATAAAAGTGTTTTATCTATGGGAAATGATAAATATAGCCCCCGGGGCTATATTTAATTTGCTTGGACATGCATAATATTGTTGTACCCCAAGATTTTTGCATATTTTCAGGAGATGGTTAGATTAAATGTACAACACTTTTAAACATGTCCGAACAAATTAAACATAGCCCCTGGGGCTATGTTTATCATTTCCCTTTATTATTAATATCCTGTTAAGACTTGATATGTTCCTTTTGAAAATAATCATCAATCAAATTTTCATTCATTATATTTAATTAAAAATAAAAATAAATATCATAAATAAATATTTATCAATTGAATGATGAACTTAATAATAGGATAAGAATTATCAAGATAATTCAAATACGAAATATAAATATATTTGTCAGAAATATCTAGCAGTACTCTCTACCAAAGCGAGGTTATAAATAGAGTAAATTACAATTTTGGTCCCTGTCGTGGGTTACAAATTACGGTTTTCATCCCTAGGTTTCATAAATTACTGTTTTAGTCCAAATAAGTTTGCCCCATCAACGCTTTTGGTCCAAATCACTAACGAACGTTAACTATGAGATCATATCACCTGCACATAATGGGTATTTTAGTCTTCTACTTATCACATGGACCAAAAGCGTAATTAACTCCAAACTTCTTACATCTATCATCATCTTCAACATCTATCTGGATCTATATCTATATAGATTAAAAATCATGATTCAATAATACAAATCAAACACATATACTCATGATTTAAATAATACAAAATAAAATTTAAATTAATGATTGTCCCCTGCATCTATTATACATACATCTACATATGTATGTTTCTTTTAAGTTCTAATCCTCATATACACAATTCATCATATAAAATCCAGAGCATATAAAGTCTGATTGGACAAAACCTATATAAAAATCAAGAAATGGTGATGGTGGCCGGTGAATTGCTGGAAGTTGCAAGCTATATATATACACACCATTCATAAACTTACAAAGATCAAGGATATCCATATGGAAGTAAACCAAAATAGATCTAAAAATAGGATCTTTGATGGAGGTGATGGCGGAGAGGAGAACTTTTTTCAAGAAGAACTTGCCGGAAAGTTCGCCGGAAAAAACATTAGCCACCAAAAATCAACGAATCAGAAAACTGAAACCGTGAACATGATCAGAATCATCTTGCAAAGAAAAGTTACAAATTTGTATAATGAATCAGAAAAAAACGGTTACCATATCTAAGAAAGAAGGCGACGAATCGAAATCCGCTAAAAACGAGATTTGTTGTTGCTGGGTTTTGCTGGAAACCGAAATTAACCAAGAAGGAGTGGTGTTGAGAGGCTGTGGCAGCGAGGAGGTGACCTTCAGGTGGTGCGGAGGTGACAACGCGACGTGGGGTAGCGGCAGAGGTGGCGTCGGGGGTTGGATGGTTCTCGTTTGTTTCTTAGATGGTGATGGAGGTTATTTTTTGTAGCGCTTTGAGGTGAACCTCGTTCTCCGGTGAGGTGGGCGGCGCGGCGGCGGTGCTAGCGGCCGGAATCAGAAAAGGGAGATAGAGAGGGAGAATAAGAGAAACTGCAAGTGTTATATATATAAATACCCAAAATCCTTTAAGAAAAATGTATAATACACAAAAAGGGCATCTAGAGTTAATTACATTTTTGGTCCTTGTGTTATTGAAAGGACTAAAATACCCATCACGTGCAGGTCACGTGACGGGTAAGTTAACGCTCGTTTGCAATTTGGACCAAAACCGTGGACGGAGCAAACTTATTTGGACTAAAATGGTAATTTATGAAACCTAGGGATGAAAACCGTAATTTTTAACCCACGACAGGGACCAAAATTGTAATTTACTCTTATAAATATAAACATTTATCCTTGGGAACATTTACATAGTTAGATATATCATATATTTTCCAGTGACAAAATATTCCACATCCTTAAAATAGCTCTAGCTAAAAAAAATTCACATATCCGTTTTCAATTCATATGTATAGAGACAGTCAGACAGTTTTTGTTAACAATTGAATATGATTAAACTGTATTTTCTTATTGAAAAAGTGATTATTTACAAGCCCCAATTGGGTTTCTATTTATACAGAAAATATGCTAAGCTAAATATAGAAACTGAGTTGTTTATTGGCTGTCCATTTGCTGGCTGTGATTTGGCTTTGAATGTAGAATCATCTAGAAATCGGGTAATGATGTTGTAGTTGATCCCATTTAATACTTTTAACACTCCCCCTCAAGTTGAATAGTGGGATTACAAAAATTCTACTTGCTCAAACACTTGTTGAAGTTGGCAACACTTACTGCTTTGGTTAAGATATCAGCTACTTGATCTTCAGACTTAACAAATGGGATTTCAATAATCCCAGCTTCAAGTTTCTCTTTGATAAAATGTCGATCAATCTCCACATGTTTCGTCCTGTCGTGTTGCACGGGGTTTTCAGAAATTTGAATTGCCTATTCATTGTCACACAAAATCTGAGTAGTTTCTTTTGGAGGGAATCCTAGTTCAGTCATAAGTTTTCGTATCCACAACACTTCTGCTAATCCCCTGGATATCCCTCTAAACTCAGCTTCAGCACTTGATAGTGAAACTATTTTCTGCTTTTTGCTCTTCCAGGTAACAAGATTTCCTCCTACCAATGAGAAGTACCCTGAGGTTGATCTCCGATTACCTTTGTCACCAGCCCAGTCAGCATCTGTATACACTTGGATGTTTAGATGGCCATTTGATTTGAACAGGACCCATGTCCTATAGTACCTTTGAGGTATCTAATGATCCGCAGTACTGCATTCATGTGGGTTGCCTGAGGCTGGTGAATAAATTGGCTTACAACTCCAACTACATATGCCATATCTGGACGAGTGTGGGAAAGATATATCAGCTTTCCTACCAATCGTTGGTACCTATCTTTGTCAGCAAGCTCTGCTTCTAGCTCCATGTATAATTTCTGATTGCTCATCATAGGGGTTTCTGCTAGTTTGCAATCAAGCATTCATGTTTCTGCAAGTAGATCTAGGATATATTTTTTCTGACAGATGAAATCCCAGCTTGTCACCTAAGCACTTCAATTCCAAGAAAGTATTTCAATCTCCCTAAGTCCTTCATTTCGAATTCTGTAAATAGTTCTCCCTTTAGCGTTTTGATTTCTTCTTCATCATTCCTGGTGATGATCATATCATCAACATAGATGATTAAACAGGTCACAAGATTTCCTATGTGTTTGAGGAACAGAGTGTGATCTGAATTGCTCTGATTGAAACCATATTTCTTCATAGCCATAGTGAACCTGCCAAACCATGCTCTAGGAGATTGTTTTAATCCGTATAGAGACTTCTTCAGCCTACAGACTTCTCCAGGTTTGAAGTTCTCTGAGAAACCTGGGGGTGCTTCCATGTACACTTCTTCTTTTAATTCTCCATGTAGAAAGACGTTTTTTACATCAAACTGGTAAAGTGGCCAATCTTGATTAGCAGCAACTGAAAATAGCACTCTTATTGTATCAATCTTTGCAACTGGAGAGAAAGTCTCAGAGTAGTCGATTCCATATGTCTGAGTATAACCTTTAGCGACTAATCGGGCTTTATATCTTTCGATTGTACCATATGGCTTGTATTTTACTGTAAACAGCCATCTACATCCCACAGGTTCTTTATCTTTTGGTAGAACACATTTTTCCCACGTTCCACTCCTGACCAAGGCATCCATGGCATTCTTCCATTCTTCTGATTTCAAGGCTTGTTCGGTATTAGAGGGAATCTTCTCTGAATATAGGCTTGTAACAAATGCCTTTGCTTCTTTAGATAAGTTTCCTACAACAATGTTTGTCATAGGATACTTTGAGCCTTTGGATATTCTTTCCGGAGAATATCGTTTCGCAGGAATTCCTCTGTTTGATCTGGCAGGAAGAACATACTTTACTGGTTCACTTGTACTCGTTCCTTGATCCTGAACAGCTTCATTTGTGGTTCCTGGTTCTGTGACATTGGGTTCTGATTCTGTGACATTATTCACAGTTTCAACAACATCATTACACGATTCATTAGTCTGATAATTACATACCTCGGATACCAGGTTGGGAGATGTATCTTCGGTGGCACTGATATTATCTTTGCTTGAGGTGGTACTGTGAACTAGACTATCTTCTGCAACATTTCCTATGCTTGTAACACCTCTCAACCAACTCAGTGGGTCACTCTGATCCTCCCCCTGGCCACTATGTTGGGGAGAGTAGTAGTATTTGGTTTCTAGAAAATCACAGTTCATTGTGGTGAACATACGATGTGTTTTCGGATTATAACACCTATATCCTTTCTGATTGACTCCGTAGCCCACAAAAACACATTTTTCAGCACATTGATCAAGTTTATCACGGTGGGATTTGGGTATGTGAACAAACACAGTACATCTAAACACTTTGGGTTGGAGGGTAAGGATAGCAGGGATTTTGGTGTATTCTTCGAGGGTTTCTAAAGGTGTTTTTAGTTTGAGGATGTTGGTTGGTAGACGGTTAAGCAGGTAGGTGGCAGTGGCTAGAGCTTCAGGCCAAAACATTTTAGGAACATGGGATTCAATTATGAGTGCTCTAGTCATTTCTAATAGAATACGATTCTTTCGTTCTGCAACACCGTTTTGTTCTGGGGTATGTGGACAGGTGGTTTGGTGAATTATTCCTTTTGATTGAAAAAATAGTTTCATCTGGGAATTAACATATTCTCCACCATTATCTGACCGGACAATTTGGATATTTTGTTTGAACTGCGTTTGAATCATGGTATAAAACGTTGTGAAAACATCAAATACCTCAGCTTTATTTTTTTAAAAATAAATCTACGTCATCCGTGTGCAATTATCAACAAATATTACATAAAATCGGAAATTTTGCCCTCCAATGACCGGTGCAGGACCCCACACATCCGAATGGATTAATGAAAAAGGTATATTAACTCTGGTATTATTAGGTTTGAAGGGTTGTCTATGACTCTTGGCTAACATGCAGGTTTCACAAGTAATTGGTTTATTTGAAGGAAAAAGTTTAGAGAATAAGATATGTAAATACCCAGCAGATGGATGACCCAATCTTCTATGCCATAACCATGCCTCCCTTTCTGTTGTTCCATGAGCTAACATCACAGTACCAACCTGAGTGACTTCATCAACATAGTACAAACCCTCGTTTTCAGTGCCACGCCTAATAATCTGACCCGTCCTGATATCCTGTAAAAGATAAAAGGTAGGATACATGAGAACGATACAATTAAGTTCTTTTGTCACGTGACTTATTGACACAAGTTTGTGTGATAAAGCCGGAACATAAAGACAGTTAGAGAGTTTAATGCGCGGAGAAATTTCAACGGTTCCTCCCGACTGTACATTCATTCTTTCCCCGTTTGCAGCTTGAATGTGTATCTTTCTTGGTTTTGTGTGGGCTTGAAAATCTGAAAATTCGTATGACATCGTGTCGGTGGCAACACAATCAAATATCCATTTCCCATTTTTGTCTTTTGAAACATGTCGGGCTATATTTGCATCTCCACATATAATTGGGGGTGCCTTTTGAAACTTATAATTAATAGAATGAAAATTAGAATAAGAAGGGAAAAGGGGATCGGCTTGTACAGGAGAACAACAATTAAGGATTTCTTTTCCTTGGTCTCTGTAGCCGGATTTCGAGTTCAAAACATGGCGATCGGGTTTTATTTCGAGAGGAATATTATGGTTTCCTTCCCTTTTATCTCCGTTACCCGCTGCCATGGATCTCTTTTCATCTATGATATTGATTCCAGCCGCCGCTAGTCCTCCAAAGCCGATGGCTTTATTATCGGTGCTAGTTTGGCTGGTAGGGATTGATTTGGCAGTGGATTTGGTGCTCTTTTTGTGTTCATTGCATTTGAGGTAAGCCTTATCATTTTTTGTCATGGGTTTTCTCTCCGTCACACCGACGGTTGATTTTTGGCCGGGTGGTTATCGGAGATTTTTGGTTGTTTATTGATTTTGGTATTGCACATGTTTGCTACTTTGATTGCGAAATCTGACCCAAAGTCGCCGGAATTTCTTTCCATGGTGACTTGGGTATTGATGTCGCTATATGAGGCTGAAAGTGGTACGGGTTAATCGGTAGAGGATGAGATGCTCTGATACCATGTTAACAATTGAATATGATTAAACTGTATTTTCTTATTGAAAAAGTGATTATTTACAAGCCCCAATTGGGTTTCTATTTATACAGAAAATATGCTAAGCTAAATATAGAAACTGAGTTGTTTATTGGCTGTCCATTTGCTGGCTGTGATTTGGCTTTGAATCTAGAATCATCTAGAAATCGGGTAATGATGTGGTAGCTGATCCCATTTAATACTTTTAACAGTTTTTCAATCTCTTTCTTCACTACAACATTGAATATCGGGTTAATGACCATGTCAACCACGTAGTCATAAATTCTTAATGATTGTTAAGAGAAGACGTTTTTTTTGTAGAGTGGTACTCGTAAAAGGAAAATTATAGATTGTACTTTGTGTAAACATTGTAAAAACATGGTGCGGCTGCTGTTGGGCCAATAATTAGCACGCAATTCTTGTGATCTGGGCCACTTTTTGTGGGCTTATTTTATAATTTCTAGGCCTAGACCAATTTTTGCATTCACACGGAAGCTAACACGCCATAACTTTTCTTTCTTTGGAGATTCTTTGTTGCCTGAGGGTTGACCGAATCGTTTCGCTTTTTGCTTTTTGTTGACCTTGAACCACATCTTAAGAGAGTTAATTTGACGTCCGGTTCGATTTTAAAAACATCAATAGAATATGAATGTGATAGTAGAATAAACAACAACAACAACAACAAGGTACCCAATCCCGACATAAGCCGGGCTATGGGGAGGTATGATGTAGACAGATCTTACCCCTACTCAAAGGTAGAGAGGCTGCTTCCAGATCCACCGAAGTGGAAGGGACCTCCGGCCCAAAGATGAAAAAAATATGGTTGGATCCACCGGAGTGGAAGATAATCTCGATCTCAAGCTCTCAATCTCAAAACTCGATCTGGATCTCAAAACGATATGCTCAAATCTCCGATCTAAAAATCAGGAGAAAGAGCCGTTTGGAGACAGAGAGTGAAGAGAAAGAGAGAAGAGAGAGAAACTAACAGGAGACTCTTCATGAGCAGAGTTAAAATTCTTATATCTTTAAAAATAAGTAGAATAAATAAGTAATCCTTATATCTTTGTACAAAATTCTTCAAACTTTTTATGCATGTTAACTAAAGCCGTTTAGCATTTTCCTTTATAATATAGTGACAACATTTTATTTTATCTAAAGAAGTAGAAGATAATATGTGGATATATTTTTAGCCTTTTAGATTTACCTTCCTAATTGCAATTGAGTACTAAAATCTCGATAATCCTAAATTGATCTTGTTAATGATATCATCCTTAATTCGTCATACAGTATGTTATGTTTTGATCATAACAAAAGATAAAAAACCTATATTAAATAACATTAATAAATGCGGTTGTATATATTTATCTATCATGGAATGACTTGTTACAGAAATTTTGTAGGATATACTCCTTAACCAAATGATATCGACAAATGATCATGACTAGTGATTTATGTATGATATATAAAATACATTATTACATTGTGTGTATATATGATAAATAAATGTAGAGTCCAGCAAGATTTTGGCATTCACTTTTCCCAGCAGGAGTCTGAAGTTTTTTTTGGACTCTAAATATACATCAAATAATCATATTATACATTGATAAGACGAAGACTGTCCTTGCTCTCACCGATCAACGATAGAACCGTCGCAGCAATTTGCTTAGGGCTAAGGCCGGCCTCCTCTATTTGGTTGGATTGAGCCCCGTGGTCAATATACCTATCGGGTAGTGTCATCGCCCTCCACTGCAATAAGGTGTAGATGAACGACATCAAGGTATAGTATAGATAAGATAATAGATCCTTTTGCGCTATAAGGACTAAAAGCGTCGTTAAATGCATACCTTAAGGTTTCCATCGAGTAATCCATTCAAGGCCAAGTAATGAGAAACATGAGAGCTAAATCCTCCTATTGATGCTTCTTCAAGTGTGATTAGTACCTCATGGTTATTTGCTAGTTGTTTAATCAAATTTCCATCTAACGGCTTGCAGAATCGTGCATCTGCCACAGTTACCGAGATACAAAGGGTTTGAAGAATTTCACTTGCTGCCAAACAACTTTGTACAATGGTTCCATATCCCAATAATGCCACTCTATTTCCCTCTCTAAGCACTCTTCCTCTTCCAATCTATTAGAATATAGATTTTGAGTCATTAGAACAAGATTTCAAAATGATCATATATGCAATGCACAAAAAATAGTTCATAATTACACAAACTTGATTACCTCAAGTGGAGTTCCTTTGTTATCCGGTGGGAGGAGTGAACCTATGCCATTACCTCTCGGGTACCTAAAACAACTTGGTCGATCGTCAATAGCTGCAGCTGTTGCAACAATGTGCATGAGCTCGGACTCATCTGAAGGAGCCATCACCACCATATTTGGCAAACAAGCCATGTAAGCTGTATCAAATGCCCCACAATGAGTCGGACCATCTGCTCCAACCAAACCAGCCCTATCCATAGCAAATCTCACAGGAAGCTTTTGAAGATCAACATCATGAACCACCTGTAGTATCATATAACAATCATATTAGCCAAGATTAATGCAGACTTTTACTTTAAGAAAAAAGTGGAAAAACTTACTTGATCATAACCTCTTTGTAAGAAAGATGAATAAATAGCACAAAATGGTTTGAGCCCTTCGGTTGCTAAACCTGCTGCAAAGGTGACGGCGTGCTGCTCTGCAATGCCAACATCAAAACATCTTGTAGGGAACCGTTTTTGGAAGGTATTAAGACCCGTCCCTCCTCCCATAGCTGCATGAATTGCAATTATTTTCTCATCTCTCTCTGCTTCAGCCACCAAAGAGTCCGCAAAATATTGAGTGTATGAGAGTGTTTTGGCCTTAACTTTCACTTGTTTTCCCGTCTTAGTGTCAAATTTCACTACTCCTGTAAGAAATGGTATTAGCAAATAACCCTTTTTCACATTAGTACCATTTTACTATAAATTTCTTAAATTAATACCGTGCATTTTGTCAGCAGCGATTTCAGCTGGAGGGTAGCCTTTGCCTTTCTCAGTAACAATGTGGATAAGAACAGGTCCTGAACTTGGCATTGACTTGATCTTCGTGAGAACATGGACAAGATCTTCAACATTATGCCCATCTACTGGACCAACATAGTAGAGCCCAAGCTCTTCAAACAAGGAAGCTGCTTGACCAACCACCATTCCCTTCATGTAAGAGTCCATCTTGGCTGCAACTTCATATGTTTTATCCCCTAATTGCTTCGTTACTCCCTATTGTTCATACAACGTCAATGCATAAATTTCTACAGTAGTACTCTTTCTCTTCTTAAAAGTGTAAGGACTTCTAAAATTTGCGTTAACTGTTACTTCCTCCGTCCCATTTTAAATGTCACAGTTTGACTTTCAAAGTCTTTTTGATTTAAATTTGACTGTAAATATCTATGTTTGTATTACATAGTAGTTGGTGAATTTTATATCAATAAAAATTACATTAAATATAAACCCATTCATACAGTTTATATCATGTATTATATAGCACAAATAAAAATATTTACGGTCAAAGTTAAAAGAAAAAAAAAAAAAAAAAAAATTTTTTTTTTTTTTTTTTTTTTTTTTTTTTTTTTTTTTTTTTTTTTTTTTTTTTTTTTTTTTTTTTTTTTTTTTTTTTTTTGTTTTTGTTTTTTATTTTCTTTTAACAAAACCCATTCCAAAAAAAAAAAAAAAAAAAAAAAAAAAAAAAAAAAAAAAAAAAAAAAAAAAAAAAGATAAAAAAAAAAAAAAAAAAAAAAAAAAAAAAAAAAAAAAAAAAAAAAAAAAAAAAAAAAAAAAAAAAAAAAAAAATTTTTTTTTTTTTTTTTTTTTTTTTTTTTTTTTTTTTTTTTTTTTTTTTTTTTTTTATTTTTTTTTTTTATTGCTTTTTTTTTTTTTTTTTTTTTTTTTTTTTTTTTTTTTTTTTTTTTTTTTTTTTTTTTTTTTTTTTTTTTTTTTTTTTTTTTTTTTTTTTTTTTTTTTTTTTTTTTTTTTTTTTTTTTTTTTTTTTTTTTTTTTTTTTTTTTTTTTTTTTTTTTTTTTTTTTTTTTTTTTTTTTTTTTTTTTTTTTTTTTTTTTTTTTTTTTTTTTTTTTTTTTTTTTTTTTTTTTTTTTTTTTTTTTTTTTTTTTTTTTTTTTTTTTTTTTTTTTTTTTTTTTTTTTTTTTTTTTTTTTTTTTTTTTTTTTTTTTTTTTTTTTTTTTTTTTTTTTTTTTTTTTTTTTTTTTTTTTTTTTTTTTTTTTTTTTTTTTTTTTTTTTTTTTTTTTTTTTTTTTTTTTTTTTTTTTTTTTTTTTTTTTTTTTTTTTTTTTTTTTTTTTTTTTTTTTTTTTTTTTTTTTTTTTTTTTTTTTTTTTTTTTTTTTTTTTTTTTTTTTTTTTTTTTTTTTTTTTTTTTTTTTTTTTTTTTTTTTTTTTTTTTTTTTTTTTTTTTTTTTTTTTTTTTTTTTTTTTTTTTTTTTTTTTTTTTTTTTTTTTTTTTTTTTTTTTTTTTTTTTTTTTTTGTTTTTTATTTTCTTTTAACAAAACCCATTCCAAAAAAAAAAAAAAAAAAAAAAAAAAAAAAAAAAAAAAAAAAAAAAAAAAAAATTTTTTTTTTTTTTTTTTTTTTTTTTTTTTTTTTTTTTTTTTTTTTTTTTTTTTTTTTTTTTTTTTTTATTGCTTTTTTTTTTTTTTTTTTTTTTTTTTTTTTTTTTTTTTTTTTTTTTTTTTTTTTTTTTTTTTTTTTTTTTTTTTTTTTTTTTTTTTTTTTTTTTTTTTTTTTTTTTTTTTTTTTTATTTTTTTAATTTTTATTTTTCATTTTTTGAAACTTTTTTTTGTTTTTTATTTTCTTTTAACAAAAACCCATTCCAAAAAAAAAAAAAAAAAAAAAATTTTTTGTAAAAAATCATATGGGTTACGCGTTAAGAAAACGTATGTATACGGTACGGGCCAGAGGCCCTTATCCGTTCTAAACTGACCCACGCCCAAATTCGAGAGGGCCATGGCCCATCCCAAAAGACCAACACGGTGAATTTTATATCAATAAAAATTACATTAAATATAAACCCATTCATACAGTTTATATCATGTATTATATAGCACAAATAAAAATATTTACGGTCAAAGTTAAAAGAAAAAGACTTTGAAAGTCAAACTAGGACATTTAAAATGAGAACGGACAAGATCTTCAACATTATGCCCATCTACTGGACCAACATAGTAGAGCCCAAGCTCTTCAAACAAGGAAGCTGCTTGACCAACCACCATTCCCTTCATGTAAGAGTCCATCTTGGCTGCAACTTCATATGTTTTATCCCCTAATTGCTTCGTTACTCCCTATTGTTCATACAACGTCAATGCATAAATTTCTACAGTAGTACTCTTTCTCTTCTTAAAAGTGTAAGGACTTCTAAAATTTGCGTTAACTGTTACTTCCTCCGTCCCATTTTAAATGTCACAGTTTGACTTTCAAAGTCTTTTTGATTTAAATTTGACTGTAAATATCTATGTTTGTATTACATAGTAGTTGGTGAATTTTATATCAATAAAAATTACATTAAATATAAACCCATTCATACAGTTTATATCATGTATTATATAGCACAAATAAAAATATTTACGGTCAAAGTTAAAAGAAAAAGACTTTGAAAGTCAAACTAGGACATTTAAAATGAAACGACAAGATTATTAACGTTGGCAACCCAGACATAGTAAAGTGTATTCGGACCTATATATAATTATGAAAGATTTGAATCATTTCCAGCCCATCAACTTAAGTCAATAAAACGGACTAGGTTGAACCAAGTAAACTATTGTGTTCTTAACATATATATATGTGGAATTTTAAACTATCCATGTCATTAGATGTTTGAGATGAGAGAAACAAGAAAGAAATTAGACCTTTGCAACTTCTCTCAGTTGGCGCAACTTCCTACTGGTTTGTAGTCTTGTCAGGGATCGACTGAGGGCTCCAACTGGAGGAGCCGGACCATCAAGAGTGGCGGTAGGTAGGGAGACTTGGCGGTTGTCGTTCAAGATTATAATGATATTCGAGTCCAGGAAGCCAGCATTGTTCATAGCCTCGTATGCTTGTCCTGCAGTCATGGCTCCATCACCAATCACTGCAATTACATGGTTGTCCTTTCCTAACAAGTCTCTTCCTACAGCCATTCCTGTTTTGGAATTATAAAAGGTGATCCTTTTAAGCTAATAATCTTGCAAATAGATCGATATATTATATTATATATATATATTATATATATATATATTATATATATATATATATATATATATATATTATATATATATATATATGGGCTTGATTATGGACACCATTTATCATCTTTTGAAGATACACTACTAAAAGAAAGGGAAAAAAAACTAAAAAGCTATAACTTTATTTCCTCCGTATTACGGTAATTTCACTGGGGGTGGCTCGCGTTGGGAAACGGCCACCTGATAACACAATTTGGGAAAAATAATTTGTCCTTGTAATTTTTTTTGAATGGCAAAACGGATAACTGGCTAATATTCCCAACTTTGGTACCCACGCCCAAATTCGAGAGGGCCATGGCCCATCCCAAAAGACCAACACATTGAATTTTATATATAGCCTATATTATATTTTTGATCCAATGATATAAAATGGCCCACATCCTAATTCTTTGTGAATCATTTAATCTCGGTTGACACTACTTCGTAATTTAGTATTTGTTGGATATCACTATATCAGACTATTATTAGTTATTGGTTTATTAAGATATTTAAATTTTAGGTACTACATGCTTTAATTGATTATTATTAAAAGTCAATATAAAACATCTATAAATTTTATATCTCACATTAAAATTTATTCGTCTCATATTAAATGTTCAATTTTAATTTGTCAAATCTTTTGCTTTTTAAGATAATTATGAATAACAACCTCAAGTTTATTGTCGTGAATATAAAGCAAACATTTTTCTAAATATTACTTTTCAGCAAATTTAATGAACGCATCATGTCACACCCTCGATACTTATAAAAACAAATTAGTAATGAACTAATGAATAAATTAGAATTCTTTCAATATTTTATACAATTTAATAAGAAATGAATAGTGAAAAAATAAACAGACTACACTCTACAGGGATGGTTTGTATAATTTCCTTTTTTTTTTTTTGTTTTTATAAATAATTAATTGAATATGTTATAGGTTGAATTATGAATTTGCCTTAGTTTTTTGTTTTTTTAAATATACGTCTCTATCGGATACTTATTGTTTATAGCATTTTAAGTAATGTGACTACAAAGTGATGAGTAATGTTTAAGTTTTTAAGCCATCATTATGATTTTTAAGTATATTTGCTACTTAGATCATATCATGTTACGTGAACAATATATATGTTTATAAGAGTCAACTTTTTATTAATGCTTTTATTGGTTTCACATATTCGAATGTGTAACTTACATGAGTTTATGATAAAATAGCTTGGGCTTGAGTTTTTTAGACCCGCAATTTATATAAAATACAAAAAAAAAAAAGAAGCTAATTACTTAAACATACGTACGGTTCGCGTGTTCATTTTTATACTATCTATCTCTCATTGGATAGTGTAATATATTTAACAGCTAGATTATAACCCGCGTGAAACGCGAGAAAACCGTATAAAAATAGTTAAATGTATACATATAAAAAAATGGCAAAAAGAAATAAGTTATAAGTTATAAAAATCTAAGAGAAGAAAAAATAAACCGTAATGAGGAAATTTCTTTTTTGATTACGTTATTAATTTATCTTGTATTTTAATCATCTTGTATATTATAATTAGAAAGTAAATATATGTATGATTTTGTTTGGCTATTCAATATATTTTTGTTGGATCATTTCGTTAGCTTTGTCAATGGCTTCTCATGTACCAGGTTGGTTTTATAGTTTGAGTTCCTATGTTTGATTATTATTATTAATATTTGCTTGATTATAAAAGTGTGATTGCGAATGTGTTTTATATAAAAACTTGAAGTTTTGTATGAAAGGTTATTTTTCTATATCAAAATAGGCAACTTGTGTATAGATAGTTGAACCTGTTTATGGATATGATATCATGCATGGTAGTGGTTTAACCACAATTAATCTCGATCTAGGCCTGGTTAGGCCTGGTTGTTTAAAAGAAGTTGAGTCATGAAGTGTTTAGGCTGCAAAAAATCGATTAGCTTTTGTAAAATAAGTGGAAGTTGGAGGGCTAAAAAGGTGTTTGACCAAAAGTGGAGATGGATACTTTAATAAATTAAATTGAAGATAAGGTTAATTTTCTAATGGTGAAAAGATAAGGTTAAATTTAAATGAAGGGTCAGATTTTTTAATTTTCTAATTTAAGGAGCTCTTTTAATATATATAAAAGATGGATACTTTAATAAATTAAATTGCACGAGGAAAGATTATGTCATTAGTTTATCTTATAGGTATGATTCACAAAATAATGGATAGTGAAAAGAAATGAACAAAGTTCTAAATGAAGTATACTTTTTGTGAATTATTAATAGAAGAACAAAAAACCGTGAAATTTAAGTCAAACTACAAGGATCATTTGTTTAATCAATCAGCTAGTTATATTTCAAATTTCTGGTTCTATTTGTTACTTGATCAAAAGCTATGTTTGATAAATTTGTAGAGTTTAGTACCTAAACCGGCAGAAATGCTAGTAGAACTATGACCAGCACCAAAAGCATCATGTTGACTCTCATCTCTCTTAGGAAAACCCGCGAGTCCACATGTTTGTCGCATTGTTTCCATTCTTGATCTCCTTCCGGTCAGTATTTTGTGTGGATACGCCTATAAGACATTATAAACCAATTTGTCATTACTTTAATTAAACGAATATAAAGGATGGAGTAATGGTATATAGTTACTAACATTTTACCCGCGCAATGCGGCGGCGGCGGCGGTATCGGCAGTGTGGTGGTAGCGGCGGTGTGGTGTTGTAAATTGTTTTATTAAAGGTATTATAGGTATTTTAAGTGAAGATGTTTAAATTAATAAATAAAAGAGAAAGAATTAATTAATTCATTAAGGGTAGAATGGTCATTTCGTATGGGGACATTTTTATGAGAGAGAGTGTTGAAAAGTGTTAGGAGAGAGAGTGTGATAATTTTTATAAAGTACAGTAGTATTTTGTGTGGATACGCATCAAAACCAAATTGTCATATATTTTTTTAACGAAAATAAGGATCGGATAATGGTATATATATCTCAACTGAATCTAGTAATTAATCACCTGATGACCAACATCCCAAATGATCTTGTCTTCAGGAGTATTAAACACGTGGTGGAGTGAGACGGTTAACTCAACGACCCCCAAGCTTGAACTCAGGTGACCCCCGGTCTTTGAGACCGTATATACAATCTCTTCCCGTAGTTCATCAGCAAGATTTTCGAGCTCCTATAATGAAATAACATTGTAAGAAATAACATTATGTTTTTTTCTATGGAGGTAAAGATTAAAAGCCACATAATAATCCACATGTTTATCCTTATAAATTAGAAACACAAGAAGTAACTAAAAAGCCTATTGATAAAACACAAGAACCAAATATTAATATTCGTTTTAATCATTTGTTTTGGTATATGGAATGAAACCAACAAAATGGGACCCCTTGTCACCCTTATGGTTATTTTCATTTTCATCCTATGGACACATCATCGAATACATATGGCAAAAGCTAATATATAATGAATTTGAATTATTGAAATCAGTTCATATCTAATTGAAAAACCCTGTCCAAGTTGGTAAAACAACGTGATGAAAGATGGCTGAATCCCATAGTTTGTGGCATTTCACAATGAATTTGGATATTTTTTTATTTAAACAATGGCAAACTATCATAAATCTAATCTTAAACTATCCCGAATGCCTATTATTGAACTTGAGACTTCTAAATATATCCCAAATAATCCCCTCCACCTCATCCCTACAAATTAACTCAGATGACACAATGATCGCAAACAACTACGTATCAATGTTTCAAAAAGCCTATGATGGATCAAAAATTTCTTCTGTCCATATAATTAACGGAATAACAAGTATGTGAAATTGTTTACCTCAACACTAAGATTCTTCATATGTTTTGGATAATTAATGGTATCCAAAATCGGAGTTTTGGGTTTTTCCCCAGAATACTTGAGGTTAGTTGCTACGTTCCCATTAGCTCTCATTAAGTCCCCGTGCTCATTAGTCGCATTGTCCTTTGCAGTAGCAAAAATTCTCATAAACTAGCAAACAAGAAACGATGATCATTAAAAACTTTCTTCAAAATAATTATAAAGATACGGTATTTTAGGTATTGTATCATGGAGGAGCAAAAATATCATCATGATTGACAACTATCATATATAACGAAATGATACGTAAATAACAATTTTTTTTTTTTGTCATACACAACAATTTGATGTATGACGACACAGTTGTGCACAATGAAGTACCGAGTATATCACTTTGCAATTCTAAAAACATGTTGAACTATTGACTGCAAACGAGAGACGAGTCAGAAAATTGTGAAACCTGTCGCTTGTTTAAAGGCATGATTGCATTGGTGGATAAATTTTGCAAATTAGAAGGACTATAACTATCTTGAGCTAAGGTGGTAGGCACAAATGCACCCTTTAAAGCACTATAAGAAGCCATTTTATATGTGTGTGTGTTTAGGTGCAAATGTGAGCAGAGGAACAACAAAGAGAAGAGAGAGGATTTGATTCAAATTCTGCAGTGCTTCGGATCATTTTATAAGCCATTGAAAGAAGACAGGGTCACATCCAGAACTAGTTAATTTATGTAAATTAATTAATTTTATTGAGGCTTATAATATAGTAATTAAATCGCATTGGGCCCCATCTAGAACTAGTGAAATTTATGTATCGAAATTAATTTTATTGTGTTTTTTTTTTATTTTTTATTTTTATCTATGCTAATAAGAGTCATTAATGTGAAGATAATATGGTGGTAATTAACATTTTCATTTTTTAATGACTAATTTGAATTACGGACAAATCATCAAAATATCGTGTTACCAGTGACACCATTCGATTATATTCTAACATCACAAAAGGATACCCACCATAAATGAGCGAAAGCTAAAAGAAATTCCTATTTACTATTTTATATGAGACTTAAATCTATGACCTAAATTGGATTTATGGCCTATAGTAGTTAAGTCTCATTTCTAACACAGTCAAATTAGAGCGCATATGTCACGTATGGTGACCAATCTTTATCCTTAAGTATGTTACGTGAACAATCTATGTTTATAAGAGTCAAATTAGAGCGCATATGTCACGTATGGTGACCAATCTTTATCCTTAAGTATGTTACGTGAACAATCTATGTTTATAAGAGTCAAATTAGAGCGCATATTCCTAAACAAAATCGTCTCATTAATCCCCTCCCTTATCCCAACATGATCGCCACAAACAAGAAATTTAACATATGTTCCTCATTTCATATATGGTCCATATGAATATTTTAATTATTTATCTTATAAAACTATATCTTCACAAATCTTATTTGACCTTTTTAGATATTAAACCAACATTTTTATTTCACTCTTTTAACATTCTTTTTCTTTATTTCGATGGAATGGTATTTTTCATACATTACAAACTGTAACATTTATGAAATTTGACTTTAGTTGACCCGTTAATGATATGTACTTTTGACTTAATTGGTATTAATTAAGTGTTATATGATCGAGTTGCTTGTGATATAATCGTACTCAAGGTGTTTATATGATTTGGTGATCGTTTTAATTAAAGTATGTTCGTATTCTAGTCGAGAATATTTAGTCGAGGTTAATTGATCGTTTATTTAAATGTTGAAACTAGGCAAGTTGTAAGAATTAGTGTAGTGATGGACTACCCATGGGTTAATCATACCCAAACCCATGACCCACCTAGTTGACCCAACCCTATCCCCACCCAAAGTCTTACACCTCTCCACCCATTATTCATTTTCTCTTATCTCCCTCTCTCTTCATTCATTTCAAGAGTTTTCTTACAACTCCCTCTCTCTCTAAATTCAATACACTAAATTGAAGGTTTCAAGCTAAGATTTGTTAGGGTTTTTCTTCTATATCACTATCTTAACAACATATCAAAAATTTGGGTTTTTCAAAGTGCAAGAATCATCAATTTGGGTCAATTTCGGGTTTTGCTCCTTGGTGGAAGATTTTTGGTAAGTAAATGCATCCCAACTTCATCATTTATTGTAATTTAACTTGTTTTGAATCAAACCTCTCAAGCCTGTTGGTCAAATTCGGATTTAATGCTCCCCTAGGTCAAACTAGGGTTTCTAGTTATCAAAAATGAGTCAAACTTTAATTAAAGGCTTGAATTATTGTTTTTGGGTGAAATTATGGAATGGGTTATGTTTAGTTATGTTACAATATGTTGTTTAAACTTCAAATGAGTCTGAAATCCCTCCGGGCCGAATTCTAGGTCAACTTAGGGTTTTTGGATAATGAAATGGGTCAAATGGATTCTTGGG
Organism: Erigeron breviscapus; assembly: GCA_034093135.1. Classification (NCBI taxonomy): domain Eukaryota; kingdom Viridiplantae; phylum Streptophyta; class Magnoliopsida; order Asterales; family Asteraceae; genus Erigeron; species Erigeron breviscapus. The sequence continues at coordinate 37,850,527 of CM067174.1, read as the reverse complement.
TAAGAATTTGATGTCTTGTAATGATTTTTATGATAGAGCTTACATTAAAAGGTGATATGCAAACATAATTAAGTGTCAAACTGAGCTATGAACCTCTCGTGGTCGATTTGAAGACGCTGCCTGCACACTTGTACGGTCAACCCACCATGTGAGACGGTGGTCTAGAATTGCCAAATTAAGTTTACGGTACCCAAACGCTAAAATCTTCTGCTGCACGGTGCATGAGACGGTGAAAGTAGCAAATGCAAGGCACCGTCTGGGACGGTGCCAAGCACCGTCTGTTACGGTCTTCCAGCTTTGAACCACCGTCTGGGACGGTGGTCCTAGCCGTTTCGCACGGTGGTATCCATTTCCAGCTTTCTTAGTTTTCTTTCGAGTTTACTTTTATGGTTCTTGAGTCGTGCTCAGCTATCCTTTGAGTCTTTCCTTGGTTTTCTAATGTCATACTTACGTCATAATCATCGTCTAAGGTCGGGGACTCAATTCGGGTTTCAAATGAGATTAAAAATGAGATGAAAGGTAAATTAATATATACCTGTTAAACGTAATGATAGGTATTGAGAACGAGGCGACCATTTGACGTTGACTAATCAACTGTAGCTCGACATTAGCTTATTGTTGCTGACCAAGGTGAGTTCGTAGCCCCTTTTACTTTATGTGACTTTTGGGTGAAAAGTGTGCAATGTAGTTTCTTGGTTATTGATAGTTATGTGTTCGTTTGTTTGAGAAATCAAGGTTATATGATCGATTGACTACTTATCAAGTTTATGCGTTCGCTTATGTATATGATCAAGGTTGTATGATTGTTATATGCTCGTATTAAAGTTATGTGTTTGTTTATGCATATGATCAAGGTTGTGTGATTGTTGTATGCTCGGATTGAAGTTAAGTGTTCGTTTAATTTGTGAATCAAGGTTGTATGGTTGTTAAGTGTTTGTATCAAGGTTATGGGGTTCATTGAATGATCCAATCAAGATTTCAAGGCTTGGTGATCGTTTAACGATCCCAATTATGAGATCATTTAATGACCCAATCAAGGTTTCAAGGTTACATGATCATTTAATGATCTAATTATGTTCGTATCAAGGTTATGGGGTTCATTGAATGATCCAATCAAGATTTCAAGGCTTGGTGATCGTTTAACGATCCCAATTATGAGATCATTTAATGACCCAATCAAGTTGTATCAAGGTTATGGGGTTCATTGAATGATCCAATCAAGATTTCAAGGCTTGGTGATCGTTTAACGATCCCAATTATGAGATCATTTAATGATCTAATTATGTTCGTATCAAGGTTAAACGGTTGTTATCCCGACACTTGTTTCTTATAGTCAAAACCTACGAACTCACCAACTTTATGTTGACGCATTTTAGTACACTTTTCAGGTAATCAAGTGAATCAAAGACGTGATGGATGATTGCATTGCATGTGATAGGATTGATCTTGGACTTTTGTGGATCCGTGATTCATTGCACCCGTTCATGGGTTATGCCTCATTTGAATTATTCTTTTGTAAACTATTGATGGCGTTGTGCTCCTTGTGCATTATTTGATCCGATATTGTATTTGTACTTGAATTATGTTGGATTACTTTAATCCTTGAATGCATTTAGTAGTCTCTACTTAATTTCCATGTCATGCTGAGCTTTTCTATTAATGCCCCATGTTTCCGCCTTGTTGGGGTGTTACAGAATGATATCAGAGCCGTGGTTGTAGAGAATTAGGTGGAATGACCTAGACTATGACCATTGCATAAACACTTCATATTTAGCTTCATGATAGGAAATTATGTGTGCAACGTGATTTGTTTGGAATGTGTGGATTTTTTTGATCGGAGTTCGTAGGGTTTTGATAAACTTGGTAATTGATGATCGTAAGAGTGCCGGGATACACCGTGAATTGTTGATCGTTGTGATGAAGGTTGATGTGTGGAATCTTGGAACCATTTATTATTTGTCCCTAGCAAAGTGAAACGATGGCATTGGCGGAAGTATGACATTCGGTAATCATAGAGGAGCCTGATCAACGAATCTATGATTACCCTATGTCATATGGAAGTTAATGATCTCGTGGATTGCGCATTGCGGATGAGGTATAGTAGGTAACCCGGTGTGTCTAATGAGTGTTGGTTAGGTGGAGGGTTAGCCGCTGTTACACCCTGTACACATACCCGACCAATACTTAGAAGACATAATGGAACCGAGTCCTGACATCCATTCAATATATTAACGGTGTGGAGGGTTAGCCGCTGGTACACCCTGTATACATACACCTTTAATGTAGTGAATGTCGAAGTTAGATTCGGACTATGCTTAAACCGCCTTGTTATGACTTGACCCATTTTATATGATTTTAATTGAATTGTGATGGTATTGTTGATTGTGAATTGTATGATCGATGAAGCCTTAGATTATTGCCAAGATAATACCCCCGTAGAGATAATTATATTCATGCAATGATTAACTTGTTAATTTGGATGTGGAAATTGTGTGTTACTTGAAGGTCGATTTTGGTATTCGGGGGTGAATTGTGAGACTTAACTTGTTAATTTGGATGTGGAAATTGTGTGTTACTTGAAGGTCGATTTTGGTATTCGGGGGTGAATTGTGAGACTTAACTTGTTAATCTAACACGTGTGTTCAGGAAAGATGGTTAGACCAAGGAGAGTTAACACTAACTATAGGCGTCAAAACGAAGAAGAGGAACCGGTTGATCAAGAAAATCTTGGTGGGAATCGAGGTGGTAGGGGTGGTCGAGGAGGTAGAGGTAATCGGGGAGGTCGTGGTGGTCGTGGTGGCCGAGGTGGCAGGGGTGGTGCTAATCCCCCGGTAAGAGCCGAGGTCATCACTCAAGCTCTTAATGAGCTTATGCCGGAACTTGTGGCCCGAATCTCGGCGGCCATGGATAGGAATGAACAAGAAGAACCGGAAGATGAAGCGATTCATGTTGAGAATGAAAATGAAGATGTGAATGGGAATGGTAATGGGAATGGGGAAGATGTTTTTGTCCAACAAAGAAACAACAATGCTTATCGCCAAGGTTGCATTTTTAAAGACTTCAAGGCTTGTGGAGCTCCGGAATGGAAGGGTGAAGGTGGAGCCACCGGTTGTTTAGAGTGGCTAGAGAATATTGAATCCGTGATTCCTAGAAGTGGATGCACTTATGAGCAAAGAGTTTCTCACGCCACCGGGATGTTAAGTGGTGATCCACTTGAATGGTGGAACCTTGAGGTGGATAACTTGGGGATCGATCTTGCTAACTCCATTCCTTGGGAGAATTTCAAGCAAATAATCATTGCTAAGTATTGCCCACCTTATGAAATGAGGAATTTAGAAGAGGAATTCACTAAGCTCACCATGAAGGGTGCCGATCATGTGGGGTACACTATCCGTTTTGGCCAACTTTCTAGACTCATGCCCCACTTGGTTAGGCCCGAAGAGCGCAAGGTGGAGAAGTATGTGGTTGGTTTGCCCCATAAGGTGAGAGTACTTGTTTATCACCCAACCATGCCACTAACTATAAATGAAGCTATCACCCGAACCGCTAGTGTCACCATGGAGCTTGTGAAGGGTGGTGAACTAGGGAAGAATGATACTAAGAGGAAGGATGTGCCCGAATCTAGTGGCACGAAGAAAGAAGAGAGGAATCATCACAAGAAGGCTATTAGAGGTGGAAAGGTGTTTGCGGCGGTTGCGCCGGCAAGAGAAGCTAACACCGGGGTTGTTCCTTTATGCCCTCGGTGTAATCGTCATCATAGGTCTCACACTCGGTGTGATGCTTGCTTTCATTGTAATCAAGTGGGTCATATTTCAAGAATGTGTCCTACCAATCCTCGTGCCGCTCCTTTGAACCCTTTGCCTCTCAATGTTCGATATCCTCCTATGGCCCGGGGAAATTGTTACGAGTGTGGTAGCCAAGACCACTACCGTAATAGGTGCCCAAACCTCATTGGCCAACAAGTTCAAGTGACCGTGCATCCGAATCAATTGCAAATTGCCGGTCCCAACCAAAATCGAGGACAACAAGGTCAACAACAACAAGCTCCTCAACAACAACAACTAGCACCACGTGGAAGAGCTTTTGCCGTGAATGCGGCCGAGGCTCGGGTTGACCCAAATGTTGTAGCAGGTACTTTTCTTCTCAATCATCAATATGCTACCGTGTTATTTGATTCCGGGGCCGATTATAGCCTCATTTCCAATGATTTTATCCCGTTGATCGATGCTAGCCTTAACCCGTTGACATATTACTTTGAACTCGAAATGGTAAATGGTGGATTGTCTAGAATTAGCCAAGTTGTCTGTAATTGTGTGCTAGAATTATGTGACCACCCGTTTTACATAGACTTGATGCCTTTTGATATCGGTAGTTTTGATGTGATCGTGGGTATGGATTGGTTGTCGGCTATGAACGCGGTGATTGATTGTGGTAGTAGGGTTGTGAGGATACCATTAGAGAACGGCGAAGAATTAGTAGTCCAAGGTGAGACGACCGAGCCATGGGAAGGGAAAATCTATAATGTAAACGTCACCAAAGTTGAGTTGAAAACCGTGCCCATAGTTAAAGATTTTGCGGATGTATTTCCGGATGACTTACCGGGTTTGCCTCCATCTCGTGAGCTTGATTTTCGTATCGACCTCATTCCTAATGCTACTCCCGTGGCCAAAGCGCCTTATCGCTTAGCCATGACCGAAATGGAAGAGTTGGCCGCCCAACTCAAAGAACTTCAAGACAAGGGCTTCATGGGCCCTAGTCAATCGCCGTGGGGCGCACCGGTCTTGTTTGTCAAGAAGAAGGATGGATCTTTTCGCTTGTGTATTGATTATAGAGAATTGAATAAGCTAACGGTGAAGAATCGTTATCCCCTTCCTAGGATTGACGATTTGTTTGATCGACTTCAAGGTGCTCAATATTTCTCCAAGATTGATTTGAGGTCGGGTTACCACCAATTGAGGGTCCACGAAGATGACATTCCTAAAACCGCTTTCCGAACAAGATATGGGCATTTTGAATTTACGGTGATGCCTTTTGGGTTGACCAATGCACCGGCGGTGTTCATGGATTTGATGAAGCGGGTGTGTCGGCCCTACTTAGATCATTTCGTCATTGTCTTTATCGATGACATCCTTATTTACTCTAAAACAAAAGAAGAGCACGCCGAGCATTTGAAGTTAGTGTTGGAATTACTTCGGGGAGAAAAGTTGTATGCCAAGTTCTCTAAATGTGAATTTTGGCTAGAAGAGGTCCATTTCCTTGGTCACGTGGTGAGAAAGGAGGGTATTCATGTGGACCCTAGTAAAATCGAAGTGGTTAAAAATTGGAGACGACCCGAAACGCCAACCGAAATTCGCCAATTCCTTGGTTTGGCGGGTTATTATAGAAGGTTTATAGAAGGCTTCTCAAAGATCGCCCAACCCTTGACCTTGTTGACACAACGGGAAAAGGAGGTTTGAATGGGGTGATAAACAAGAACGGGCTTTCCAATTGCTTAAAGATAAGTTATGTGATGCACCGATTTTAAGCTTACCCGATGGGCCCCACGATTTCGTTGTGTATTGTGATGCATCCGGGCAATATTTAGGGTGTGTTTTGATGCAACGTGGCAAGGTAATTTCATATGCATCTAGACAATTGAAGGTGCACGAGAAGAATTATCCAACTCATGACTTGGAGTTAGGAGCGGTCGTGTTGTCTTTGAAGTGTTGGAGACATTATTTGTATGGCACCAAAAGTGTGATCTATACCGATCACAAAAGCCTACAACACATCTTTGATCAAAGCGAGTTGAACATGAGACAACGGAGATGGTTGGAGCTTTTTAGTGATTATGATTGTGTGATTCAGTATCACCCGGGTAAAGCCAATGTGGTAGCCGATGCCTTGAGCCGGAAAGAACGTGTCCATCCAAGAAGAATTAGAGCCATGAGCTTTACCGTGCTAAGAAGTGTTCGTGACACCATTATTGAAGCTCAAAGAATGGCTACCTTACCGGTAAACTTCATTAATGAAGCATTGCATGGCTTGGAAGAACAATTTGATCGGAAGGATGATGATGGGTTATATTTTGTGGATCGATTATGGGTTCCCGTTTTTGGGGGTCTAAGGATGAAATTGATGGACGAAGCCCATAAGTCGGCATACTCGGTTCACCCGGGGTCCGACAAGATGTATTTTGGTATGAGGGACTTGTATTGGTGGCCGGGGATGAAGAAGGATATTGCTAGATATGTTAGCAAATGCATTACATGTTTGCAAGTCAAGGCCGACCACAAGAAACCACCCGGTTTGTTTGTTCAACCGAGAACGCCGGTATGGAAATGGGAAGAAATTGCCATGGACTTCATTAAGAAGTTACCAAGGACTAGTAGTGGTCGAGATACCATTTGGGTGATCGTTGACCGATTGACTAAATCGGATCACGTTTTAGCTATTTGAGAAGACGACAAGTTTGAGACTATGGCACGTATGTACATCAAGGAAGTGATATCCAAACATGGGATGCTGATTTCCATTATAACCGATCGGGATGCCCGATTTACTTCAAAGTTTTGGAAGGCGTTCCAAAAAGCAATGGGTACTCGACTTGATATGAGTACGGCGTTCCATCCGCAAACCGATGGTCAAAGTGAAAGAACGATCCAAACACTTGAAGATATGTTAAGGGCTTGTGCCATCGATTTTGGTGGCAATTGGGATGTACATCTCCCTTTGGTCGAATTCTCCTATAATAATAGTTACCATGCTTCCATTCAAATGGCACCATTTAAGGCCTTATATGGGAGAGATTGTAGGTCACTTTTAGCTTGGGCGGAGGTTGGTGAAAGCCAACTCATTGGGCCCGAGATTGTTGTTGAAACGACCAAAGTGATCTCACAAATCAAGGAGAAATTGAGGGTAGCTCGGGAAAGACAATTGAAGGTGCACGAGAAGAATTATCCAACTCATGACTTGGAGTTAGGAGCGGTCGTGTTGTCTTTGAAGTGTTGGAGACATTATTTGTATGGCACCAAAAGTGTGATCTATACCGATCACAAAAGCCTACAACACATCTTTGATCAAAGCGAGTTGAACATGAGACAACGGAGATGGTTGGAGCTTTTTAGTGATTATGATTGTGTGATTCAGTATCACCCGGGTAAAGCCAATGTGGTAGCCGATGCCTTGAGCCGGAAAGAACGTGTCCATCCAAGAAGAATTAGAGCCATGAGCTTTACCGTGCTAAGAAGTGTTCGTGACACCATTATTGAAGCTCAAAGAATGGCTACCTTACCGGTAAACTTCATTAATGAAGCATTGCATGGCTTGGAAGAACAATTTGATCGGAAGGATGATGATGGGTTATATTTTGTGGATCGATTATGGGTTCCCGTTTTTGGGGGTCTAAGGATGAAATTGATGGACGAAGCCCATAAGTCGGCATACTCGGTTCACCCGGGGTCCGACAAGATGTATTTTGGTATGAGGGACTTGTATTGGTGGCCGGGGATGAAGAAGGATATTGCTAGATATGTTAGCAAATGCATTACATGTTTGCAAGTCAAGGCCGACCACAAGAAACCACCCGGTTTGTTTGTTCAACCGAGAACGCCGGTATGGAAATGGGAAGAAATTGCCATGGACTTCATTAAGAAGTTACCAAGGACTAGTAGTGGTCGAGATACCATTTGGGTGATCGTTGACCGATTGACTAAATCGGATCACTTTTAGCTATTTGAGAAGACGACAAGTTTGAGACTATGGCACGTATGTACATCAAGGAAGTGATATCCAAACATGGGATGCTGATTTCCATTATAACCGATCGGGATGCCCGATTTACTTCAAAGTTTTGGAAGGCGTTCCAAAAAGCAATGGGTACTCGACTTGATATGAGTACGGCGTTCCATCCGCAAACCGATGGTCAAAGTGAAAGAACGATCCAAACACTTGAAGATATGTTAAGGGCTTGTGCCATCGATTTTGGTGGCAATTGGGATGTACATCTCCCTTTGGTCGAATTCTCCTATAATAATAGTTACCATGCTTCCATTCAAATGGCACCATTTAAGGCCTTATATGGGAGAGATTGTAGGTCACTTTTAGCTTGGGCGGAGGTTGGTGAAAGCCAACTCATTGGGCCCGAGATTGTTGTTGAAACGACCAAAGTGATCTCACAAATCAAGGAGAAATTGAGGGTAGCTCGGGAAAGACAATTGAAGTATGCTAATGTGAGAAGAATGCCCCTTGAGTTTGAAGTGGGTGATTTGTCTTGTTAAAGGTGTCCCCTTGGAAGGGTGTGGTTCGTTTTGTCAAGCGTGGCAAGTTAGGGCCAAGGTTTATTGGCCCATTCAAGATCTTGGAGCGTATCGGTCCGGTCGCTTATCGTTTGGAACTCCCTCAAGAATTGAGTGGAGTTCATAATGTGTTTCATGTTTGTAATCTTAGGAAGTGTTTGGCAACTCCAACACTCCATGTACCTCTTGAAGAAATCCGGGTGGATAAAACGTTAAAGTTTGTAGAAGAAACCTATTGAGATACTTGATCGTCAAACTAGAAAGTTGAAGAATACTCGGTATACGATCGTCAAGGTTAGATGGCAAGCTAGGCGCGGACCCGAGTTCACTTGGGAACGTGAGGATTTTATGAAAGCCAAATACCCTCATTTGTTTAGTAGTTAGAGTTTGATCGAATTTCGGGGCGAAATTCCTTTAACGGGGGAATAATGTAACATTTATGAAATTTGACTTTAGTTGACCCGTTAATGATATGTACTTTTGACTTAATTGGTATTAATTAAGTGTTATATGATCGAGTTGCTTGTGATATAATCGTACTCAAGGTGTTTATATGATTTGGTGATCGTTTTAATTAAAGTATGTTCGTATTCTAGTCGAGAATATTTAGTCGAGGTTAATTGATCGTTTATTTAAATGTTGAAACTAGGCAAGTTGTAAGAATTAGTGTAGTGATGGACTACCCATGGGTTAATCATACCCAAACCCATGACCCACCTAGTTGACCCAACCCTATCCCCACCCAAAGTCTTACACCTCTCCACCCATTATTCATTTTCTCTTATCTCCCTCTCTCTTCATTCATTTCAAGAGTTTTCTTACAACTCCCTCTCTCTCTAAATTCAATACACTAAATTGAAGGTTTCAAGCTAAGATTTGTTAGGGTTTTTCTTCTATATCACTATCTTAACAACATATCAAAAATTTGGGTTTTTCAAAGTGCAAGAATCATCAATTTGGGTCAATTTCGGGTTTTGCTCCTTGGTGGAAGATTTTTGGTAAGTAAATGCATCCCAACTTCATCATTTATTGTCATTTAACTTGTTTTGAATCAAACCTCTCAAGCATGTTGATCAAATTCGGATTTAATGCTCCCCTAGGTCAAACTAGGGTTTCTAGTTATCAAAAATGAGTCAAACTTTAATTAAAGGCTTGAATTATTGTTTTTGGGTGAAATTATGGAATGGGTTATGTTTAGTTATGTTACAATATGTTGTTTAAACTTCAAATGAGTCTGAAATCCCTCCGGGCCGAATTCTAGGTCAACTTAGGGTTTTTGGATAATGAAATGGGTCAAATGGATTCTTGGGTAAGAATTTGATGTCTTGTAATGATTTTTATGATAGAGCTTACATTAAAAGGTGATATGCAAACATAATTAAGTGTCAAACTGAGCTATGAACCTCTCGTGGTCGATTTGAAGTCTGGAAATTAAGGTTCTAATGGTTCTTGGTCATGTTTTGAGTTAAAACCTGCTGCTGCTCGACTTCCTGCAGCTTCTACCGTCTGGAACGGTCACTTTTGGCGTCTAAGACGCTGCCTGCACACTTGTAGCGTCTCACACGGTCAATCCACCGTGTGAGACGGTGGTCTAGAATTGCCAAATTAAGTTTACGGTACCCAAACGCTAAAATCTTCTGCTGCACGGTGCATGAGACGGTGAAAGTAGCAAATGCAAGGCACCGTCTGGGACGGTGCCAAGCACCGTCTGTTACGGTCTTCCAGCTTTGAACCACCGTCTGGGACGGTGGTCCTAGCCGTTTCGCACGGTGGTATCCATTTCCAGCTTTCTTAGTTTTCTTTCGAGTTTACTTTTATGGTTCTTGAGTCGTGCTCAGCTATCCTTTGAGTCTTTCCTTGGTTTTCTAATGTCATACTTACGTCATAATCATCGTCTAAGGTCGGGGACTCAATTCGGGTTTCAAATGAGATTAAAAATGAGATGAAAGGTGTAAAGTCCCAAACTCGATGGTTAACTCAGAAGTGTAAAATACAACAAGTCTAATAAGCACTAGAATGGACTAGTATTACTTGAATATAAATGCAAGAATATAAATAAAGTAATACAAGACTAAAAGCAATAAATTAAAGGTGGAACACAATGTAATTTTTCAAGTGTATTTTATTTATGATGTTAAATAAAATACAAGGTTGTGCGGAATCAAGATAATACAAGTATGTAAGTATCCTAACAACCTATGAATTACAAATGATATATATTTGCCAAATAAACTCTTTGGATCGAGATACTTAAAGTTGTGAAGTATCCCTGTTTAAGATCGAGAGCATTTAGACAAATTCACCTTTAATGCTAAAAGTAATTTTAACGAAGAATATGACTTTGTATTTATAGGCAAACAAATTCACCAGTGAATTTGTGCCGTACAAATATGGTTGCATGCATTTAATGAACCGACAAGATCATTAAATGCATTGGTTAAGGTACAAGGATAAAGTCACATCAATATGACAATAATCCTTTTAACCAACCACCTTTACACACGTAAGTACTTTGGTAAAGAACAAGTGGAATGTTCTTTGGAAAGTGTGTAAAGGCAAAAAGTCAATTCCTCGATATCAGTGTTTAGACTTGTAAGGTCTAGAACACTGACAATCCTCCAGTCGTAGATCTGGTAAGACTTCCAGTGGACTCCGCCATTTGTTAGTCTTCTTTATTCTGACTTCAGTCTTTGACTTCAGTGAGAACGTCTTCAGTAGAATAGATCTGGACTGTGGTGAAGTCCAGTGAGCTAATCTGGAATACTCCAGATTTCCTATACAAGTATTTTGCTCACTGGTCTTCCATTATTTCTGAACAAATCTTCAGAGGGACTCCAGATTCCAAGTCTGGAGTAGGTCCAGTAATTATCATTTCTGGACAGATCTTCAGTAAGGCTCCAGTAGTCGTGTCTGGAGCGAGTCCAGTAAATCTGGACCTAACAAATTCCCCCTATTTGTTTAGAAATAATGCTAGTGTTTTCAAGCTTATATCTATACAACTTTGTATGCTTGAAAAACACTTGTTTTGACTTAGTCTAAAAATTTATTGTTACTGGGAAACACTTTATAGATCATCAGTGTTCCAGTTTCATCTTTTAATTCTAACTTAGACTAAATCTGATCATTTACTTTGTGAATCAAAATATGCAACTATATTTACAGCCATCAACAGAAAATAAGTTACATTTTTGTGAATTTAAATACAAATTACAAGCAAATGATACAAGAGTTAGGCCCTTCTTTTCGATGTCTGTCCTGGAGCATCTTCAGAAGCCTTTCTCTTTGGTGATGGAGAGGATGGTACTGAAACAGGTGGTCTCATACTCAGAACAACTTCAATCTGTTGTATTCTTTTCCACACCTTTTCAATCCTCTTCATAAATGCCTTAACATCAGGAGACAAATCAGTTTTTCCTTTGAAAGTTAATCCTATCTCCTTCAGTTCAGTCCATCCAAAAGCTTGGACTGATGCATTCTTCCTTTCATCAGTAAAGTTACCCTCTCTGGTCAACTTTATATTAAACCTGGTCATGCCTTCATGATTTTCAACGAGTTTAATCTCTGCACCTATGATCCTTCTGGTATCAGCCCTGAATTTCAACATTTCATCATACTTGGCTTTCTGCTTAGCCATCTGGATCATATATTCAGTTTCCTTGGATACTCTCTGCTGTTCCATGGCAGACTGGAGTTGTTCACGATTAATTTTCAGTGAAGTATCCAGAGGAATGGATGTGCTTAGATCTGCATCTTTAATTGCTTTGAGCTGTTTGGCAGTGAGTTTAGGCAAGCCTTTAATCTTCTTCCTGTACTCTATCTCCAGAGCACCAGCATTCTTTCTAATCTTTCTCTGGAGGTTCACCAGTTCCTCCGTTCTCTGTCTGATTAGTTCCACTACACTGACACCATACGTAACTGCATCATAAACTTGTTCTTCTTCAGAGTACCTGGAGCGAATGTGTACATCATCCAATGCATTCAGACATTGATGAACTCTGGGGTCTTCCTTCATCTTTTTTTAAACATCAATATTTATGCCCAACCTGCCAGCATTGTACGAATCCAGAGTCCCCATATTTGCCATCTCCCTTTGGTGGGCCAGCAGTTCATCTTTTTGATTTTTCTTGAAGATTTCTATCATTATACATTCTTGCTCCAGTCTTTTCGAGGTGTCATCATCAGCAGTGGGAAACTCTGATGAACTTCCAGCAATCTCAGTCTCTTCTCCAGATATCACATGTTGCTTTCTTTTTACTGACTTTTGAGTAGTTATGATATCTGGGAAAGCTTCGAACTGGGGCTCACTGGCATCAGTACCAGTCACTTGTTCTTGTTGCACGATGCTTTCAGTAGCAAAGGCTTTTTAAATAGCACTGGCAACAACTTCTTTCTGTTTCCTTACCAAACCTTCTAGAACAGACGACTTTTCCCCCTTGGAATGTCCACCAGTATGAGACTTGTGGGCATTCCATAATTGTTCAAGCATATACCTGTCTGTCTCACCAAAAGTTCTTCCAGCAGTTGGAGTTGTGATGTTCACAGTGTGCCTTAGCTTCGTCACTTCCTTCTTGATAAATTCAATTTCTGAAGACAAGTGCTTTGGCATTTCAGTTTCTATCATCTTCACAACTTGTGGCAACAACCCATCTTGAATGGTTCTAAGAACAGACCCAGAAATCTCTTCAGAAATTTCTTTTAACATTCCATGTCTGAACTTCTTAGCAACCTCATCACTGATTGAACTAACAGCAGCATTCTGATCAAGGGTCGGCCTACTCTCCAAACTACTTATCCTGGTTTTCAGCCTCTGAACTTCACTTGTCAGACCTGCCAGTGGTTGAACAAGTTCACCCTTCACTGCAGTCTGAACAGAACTAACCAGCCTACCTTCTAATCCCTGGACTGCCACTTTGAGATTTTCAGTGTTTTGATTTGTGGCTAGTACCAGTTCATCCAGCTTTTCAAATACCTGCTTCTCATTCCCAGCAAAGATATTCATTTCAGATGCAAGATTGTTTGATAATAAAGATTTAAAATTGGAAACAACCTGGGAAGAAGACTGGAGTGATCTCTCCAGGTCCGCCACCTTACTTAAAAGGCCTTGGACCTCGGCTGAAGACGAAGTAGAGAGACCACTGGGAGGATCAAGAGTGGAAGTCATTCTGGTCATCATAGGTACTTGTGCCCAGACCTCTTCAGAGGAAGTTTCAGCAGTTACAACTGTTGAGTCCAGCGCACGGTGTTCAGATAAGTCTATTGGAGTTTCAAGAGGTGGTGGTTGAGTTTGTGAAATTTGAATTGTGGGAGGATTGAAGTATGGAGTGTTTTGTGGAATTGAAGGTGGTGGTGGTGGTGGCATAGTGGATTCTGGTGGTGGTGGTGGCATTTCAGATTCTGGTGGAGGTGGTGGCATTTCGGATTCTGGTGGTGGAATATTTGATTCTGGAGGTGGTGGCATTTCAGTAAGTGGTTGGGTGACTGAAGCAATAACAGAAGAAACCACATTTTCTACTTCTTCACCCAGAAAACTCATGTCAGTATCGAAGATATTACCTTCAGACATGGGTGAATCAGCCTCATCCCAGACAAATGTTTCACCAACTGTATCATCACCAGCCTCTACATTCAAGTCTATCTGAGCATCTTGCTCGCCAGTCACTTGCTCAACAACTTGTACATTTTCAAACTGCTCAACATCATGTACAATGTTTTCTTCTTCAAAAATAGGAGACCCATCAATATTCATAATATCACCAGGATGTCTTTCTGGATTCACCTGAACTCCAGCCCTCATAAGGCGTCTATTTGATCTTGGTCGTCTAGGAGGGTCAACATTTTCTGGTTGTTGACCTTCAGGAGCCACCTGGGTCACTGGTTGCACATTTTCAACATCGATGACTCCAGTGGGTCCTACAACAATCTGACCTCTACCTGGAGCCTCTTCTTGCTCATCAGGTGCATCATTTTGGAAAGTAAGCATGGTCTGAGGAATATCTATCTCACCAGCTCTTGATTTTAGGGAACTTAACTCCCTCAAATATTCACACATAGAGAAATGATTTGTTTCATAATCATACTCAGCACCCAGAGCTCTAAGAAAAACAAGTGATAGAAAACGAATATATGGAATGTGTGGTTTTCTACCTTTCACCTTCAGACGGTCAACCAGATCATCAAAGAAGATCTGAGCGAAATCAACCCTGTACCCAAACCACAAACAGTAGGCAATCTGGAGTTGCATTTGATTAATCTGATCCAACCCTCCAGAACTGCCACCTAAGCACTCAACAAGGTGAGTGAAAAAGTATCTCCATGAGTCAGTCAGCTTGCTCATGTAGATTGTGCCTTTCCTTAATAACTGGCCATGTTCATCCAATATTTCAGTGTGCCCCATCAATCTGCACACATCCCTGAAATTGATACCAGTAGGGAGAGGAATTGCCATTTCATTCTCAGCCAAATAATTTAATTGAAGAACATCTCTGAGAGAATCGACAGTGAGAGTGAACGATCTGGTGCCTTGTTGCAATGTGTAGTTGATGGTTTTAGTGTTTTCAACATACACAGAAGAATACCAAAATTCACACAGGTAATCATGATACATTTTACCTAGATTACGTGAGAGAGCACCATAGAGTGGACAACTGAGGAAAAAAGCGTTCAGTCGTCCGATGAGAGAGGTGGGAGCATGAGTGGTGCTAGTGAGTCTAGCCAACCAATTGTTCATATTAATCCTTATGGCCTTTGCCTCAAGAGTAATATGGGGTGCCTTAACAATATTTGGAACAGGAGCATATTCGGCGGCGAGCAGATTTTTAGGAGAATTGATTGTCTTGGTGCCATTGAATATGATAGATATATGAAGATGAAATTGAAGAATTTAGGGTTTATGGTGAAGATTTGATGAATTAAATACGAGAGTGATTTATGATTGTGAATTGAATGAAGAAAGAATTAAATGAAGGAATTTGAAGGATTTGGGAGTAAATATGTTCGAAGTAAATGCAAATGAAATTGAAAGTGGGTATATATAGGAGAGAGAATGTGGAACTCAAACGGTTAATTTGAAATTATCAAATATAATTTTGATCGGGTTCTGAGATCCGCATTAATTATATCACATCACACATAAATGTGTGACGGTTTACAACCCACAAACAGTATCAAGTTGCACTTTTTGTCTTCCCAAGGTAAAAATACCATCATTTCTTTGAAAAATTTACATGCCACGTTGGATAATAAGATAAATATCAAGATAAATATCTTTTCAAAAGATTTTGCATACGTGGCACGCACAATGACCAAGTATTAAAAAATATTATGACTCATTTCAGTGCATCTGGAGGTTGACTGGACACTCCAGTATCACTGGTGGATTAGTCCAGTGAAGCATGTACTGATGGTACACTGGAGGGACACTCCAGTAAAGTACCAGTGAAAACCATTTGAAAGAGACTGGTAACCTCAAACATGCACATCAACTAATACAGACAAATGAGAGGGACACATTTACAAGGAGACAAAAGTCAGCTCAAACATGCACTTCAACCTATCTAACCAGTGAGAGGGACACATTTCAAGTCTTCCCCCTGGAATGTTGATCCATAAATCTATTAATGCAAAGATAGTACACAACGGCGTTCAATATCTAAGCAGTCATAAATTTATAAATCTTTAAATCAAGGATCCCCAGTAGTACACAACGGCGTTCAATACCAAGGTTTCAGATTTAAGGGTTTAACATTCCCAACTCACCAACAAGATATTCAAAAGTTTTGACATCCAGAGGTTTAGTAAAAATGTCAGCGAGTTGTTTGTCAGTGGGAATGAAATGGAGTTCAATATTACCTTTCACAATATTATCACGAATGAAGTGATACCTGAGATCAATGTGCTTCATCTTGGAGTGCATGATTGGATTGTTCGAGATAGCAATGGCACTGGTATTATCACAAAAGATTGGGGTCTTTGAATACTTAATACCATAATCAAGCAACTGGTTCTTCATCCAGAATATCTGAGCACAACAACTGGCTGCAGACACGTATTCAGCTTCAGCAGTGGACAATGAAACTGAAGTTTGCTTTTACTGGTCCAGCTGACCAGTTTGCCACCAAGGAAATGACATCCACCAGTAGTGGATTTCCTGTCTATCTTACAACCTGCATGATCTGAATCTGAATAACCCATTAGATTCAGTATGCGCTTTACAGCAAGCATATGAGAGTCTTTTGGATTAGACTGATATCTGGCACATAAACATGTTAAAAACATAATATCTGGTCTACTGGCAGTTAAATACATCAGTGAACCAACCATGCCTCTATAGACAGTGGTGTTCACTAGTTTACCATCTGGATCTGAGTCCAGTGTTAATGGTGCAGAAATTGGAGTGGGTTTAGATGGTGAAGAGTTCATATCATATTTCTTTAAAAGATCTCTAACATATTTTTCCTGATTAATAAAAATACCATCTCTGGTCTGTTTAATCTGGAGTCCAAGAAAATACGTTAATTCACCCATCAAACTCATTTCATATTCAGTCGACATTATTTTCGAAAATTTCTTGCACATTTTATCATCAGTAGTGCCAAAAATAATATCATCAAGATAAATTTGTACCATTAACTAATTACCTTTTTCATGAAGAATAAATAAGGTATTGTCAATTGCACCTCTTTTGAAACCATTTTTCAATAAATGTTTAGTCAGAGTATCATACCAGGCACGTGGGGCTTGTCTGAGGCCATAAAGCGCTTTGTCCAGACGATATACCCAATGTGGATGCTTTTCATCAACGAAACCTGGTGGTTGTCTGACATAAACTTCTTCTTCAAGCTTTTCATTCAAGAAAGCACTCTTTACATCCATCTGGTAGACCTTGAACTGATGATGAGCAGCGAATGCTAAGAATATTCTGATCGCTTCAAGTCTAGCCACTGGAGCAAATGATTCATCAAAATCGGCATCTGACTGGCAGTAGCCTTGTGCTACCAGTCTGGCCTTGTTTCTGATTACGTGGCCATCTTCATCTACCTTGTTCCTGAAGACCCATCTGGTTCCAATTGGTTCTTTCTTTCCAACTGGGAAAGGGACCAGGTACCAAACCTTGTTCCTTTCAAAATGGCGAAGCTCTTCTTGCATAGCAGTCACCCAGCTTGGATCTTCCATAGCCTCGTCAATCTTCTTTGGTTCATTCAGTGATAAGAAACTGACATATAAGTATTGATCACTGGAGGCTCTTCTGGTCTGAACTCCTCTACTGGAGTCACCTATGATCTGATCAATAGGATGAGCTTTTGTCCATCTGGAGTACTGACCAG
Organism: Erigeron breviscapus; assembly: GCA_034093135.1. Classification (NCBI taxonomy): domain Eukaryota; kingdom Viridiplantae; phylum Streptophyta; class Magnoliopsida; order Asterales; family Asteraceae; genus Erigeron; species Erigeron breviscapus. The sequence goes on along the minus strand of CM067174.1, from coordinate 37,832,928 downwards.
GATTGTTACTGACAACAATATCAGTGCAAGTGTTCAGTTGAGTTTCAGGATGAGGATCCTGCCAGACTATTTCAACATCTTCATCTGAATCATTTAAATCACGATTTGCATCATGAAATTCATCATTTAAAGGCATTTCTTGAAGTACTGGTTTAGTTTGAAATTCTTCATTTGAACACATTTCTGGTATGCTCTCAACTGATACTGATACTAGGGGAGTAGTACGTACATCTGATCCAATATTAATTTCAGAGGGTAGTTTGAAAATAATAGAAGGATAGAATGGAGTACCACTGGAGCGTTTCTTCTTTTGAACAGGTTCCAGATCAGGATGACTGGAAACTGTGTCTTCTGAATCTTTATTGTAGTTGATAAGATCAGATTCACATAAGACAATTGGAGTTACTGGGGGAGTACCAAGGATTGGCTGTTTATTGATTGCAGCATTTGATTCATCAAATGTGACATGAATTGACTCATGGACCTTCTCCAGTCTCTTGTTGTAGACTCTGAAGGCCTTGCGAATGGCTGAATAGCCTAAGAAATACCCTTCATCAGCTTTGGCATCAAATTTGCCTAACAGACTGGAGTCGTTCAGGATGTAAACTGGACATCCAAAAACGTGAAAATAACCAATATTTGGTTTCTATTTCTTAAGACTTCATAGGCTGTCTTTTTGTGTCTTTTGATGTACACTGATCGGTTCTGGGTGTGACAAGCAGTAGCAATTGCTTCAGCCCAGATACTGGTAGACAGACCAGATTCAGCAAGCATACTCCTGGCAGCTTCTATCAGCGTTCGATTCTTCCTTTCCCACCACTCCATTTTGTTCTGGAGAGCGGGCTGATGAGAAATTCTGGGAGATGCCAGTGTCAGTACAGAATGACTCCAGAGTTGCATTCTGGAATTCTGTTCCATTGTCACTTCTTAACTGACACATTTTTCGCGTGTACTTGAGCTCAATTTGCTTGATAAGACTGATGATTTCAGCAGCAGCTTCACTCTTAGACCTGAGAAAGATCACCCAACAATATCTGGAGAATTCATCTACGATCACCAGGGTGTATCTTTTACCAGCACGAGTCTGAACATTCACTGGACCAAAGAGGTCCATATGAAGCATATGAAGAGGTTCAGATATGCTAAAATTCTGTCTAGTCTTGAAACTGGTACGTTTCTGCTTTCCCATCTCACATCCTGGACATGGCCTTTCCTTTTTGAAGGAAATTGAAGGTATCCCATCTGCCAGTTGTTTTCTAGACAACTTATTAATATTTTTGAAATTTAAATGGGATAACCTTTTATGCCATAACCAGTTTGTGTCTTCATCAGCTTGAGTATAGAAACACTGCTCTGAAGGAGAGCTTTCCATATCCATCACGTACACATTCCCTTTTCTGGGAGCAATAATCACTACCTTCCAGTCCTTGTTTAATACGATACCCTGAGCAATATTGAATAGAACTTGATAGCCATCATCACACAGTTGACTTACACTGATCAGGTTATATTTCAAACCATTCACAAATGCAACTCGTCTGAACTTGACTTGTCCATTGTTCAGAATACCGTATCCCTCAGTCTTTCCACAACCATCATTTCCAAAAGTAATGGAGGGTCCATCAGAAATGGTGAACTCCTCCAGCAGGGTCTTACATCAGGTCATCGTCCTGCCAGCTGCACTGTCAAGATACCAGATATATTTCTTTCGATCGCCCTGCACATCCACCAGATATTATCAGTTAGATTTGGGAACCCATCGAATGATGGGTTCACTGGACCCTCCCTTATAGGTCCCTGGAGCAATCTGGTTTAGTTCACTTTCTTCAACAGTGGTCTTAGTTGAAAAGACCATTGGGGTTGATAGTTTTGAAACCTTTTTCTTTTTCTTAACTGGAGAAATAATTTATCTTTCTTTGCAAAAGGTTTGGTATTTTGTCTAGGGCCAGATGAAGTACCCTCAATAAAGTTTAATCTTGCATTAAAACTTTGAAATTGACGAGTCAGTAATTGAATCTGGCTCTCTAACCTTGACAAAACATTTTCATCAGATGATACCTGAGCCTTTCCAGTTCTAGGCTTAGGTAGGGGATTGGTCTGAGGCAAAGGTTTATTCCGATAAACCTTTTTAACTGGAGCAGTCATCTGGAATGCTTCAGTCTTAACCTCTGGGGATTGAACTGGGAAAATATTGGCCTTGGGAGTTACAGGCTCATCATAAACAGTAACGGGCCTGAATCCCTCTGGTAAACGGTCAATTACTGGGATTAATGATGCAACATGAGTATTTCCATCTAAATAAGCACGTTTTTGTGTGGGAAATTGATTTACTCCTGCATCATATGGCTTTCTGGTTTCAAGCCATGATTTAATCACCAGTTTTTCTTTCTCTAAAATGACTTCAAGATCTTGTTTTTCTTGAATCAATTGTTCAGTTACCAGAACCTGGGCTTGAAATGCCAGTTCAATGTCTTGAAGTTCTTTTAAATTTGATTTTAAAACAGTTATTTCAGAAAAATCTGTTTCTAGACCATTTACACAGTCAGATCTAACAGTTTCAACAAAAATTAAATCAGCATTAAGAGCTTCACTATGTCCAATTTTAATTCTTGGTCAGTTTCAGAATCATAATCACTAACCTTTTTGATAACAATGTCCACCCATCGTCCAGATGTGACATCTTCCTTCACCAGGTGATCTTCGTCTGCCAGAGCCATGTAACAGCAATCTCTTTCTTCTTCTTCATCAGCAGATGAATCATCAGAAGGAACCCATTTTTCTTCAGTTGTTGCGATCATGCACTTATTATTATTTTCCATTTGTTGTGCCATGAGAGCAATCTGAGCCTTAAGCTTTTTATATTTCAATTTATAGCTATCATCAGGCTTTTTATTTGAATTAAATGGACCAGGCTGGGATACAAACTGATTGGACATGCAATCTTTCATGAAATGACCTTTTTTTCCATACTTAAAGCATGTCAAATTGGTCTTATCAGTTGAAGAACTGGATGCAAATTGTCCAGATGACCTTTTTGCTCTTGCTTTGAAACGGTTAAACGTTTTAGCAATCATAGCAACCAGGTCATCATCTTCAGCTTCATCACAGTCTGGAGAGATTTGACTGGATTCTCCAGATTCAATGAGTTCAGACACCATCTTCTTCATAGAAAATACATTCTCAGAAGATATCAGTGTTGTACCTTGTGGTTCAGTATGACTAACCACATTGGAACTACTGGAGGCATGGTTATAGGCATCTTGTTATGCCACAACTCTCTGAGCTTGATTTTCTTCAGTGTACCTGAAAGCTCCATATAAAGTTGAAAGATTGTGTGTGTGCAGAGTTTTACCTTGTCGTAAAACCAGGATCATGTGAGACCATTTGGTGGGTAAAATATCACAAAATTTCTCCAGAAGTATATCCTTGTCTTTTTCAACCCCGAGACCTCTCAACTGGTTTATGATACTCATAAATCTGGTGTAAGTACCAGTGAGAGACTCATTAGGCTGAGCAAAAAATGACTCATACCTCTTGTTTAAGGAGACTTTTCTGGTGACAATGGTGTCATCTCCTCCTTCAAACTGGTTCATTAGTTCATCACACATGGTTTTAGCACTGGGAAAAAGAACTAATGTGGGAATTAGGGTTTCTGGAACAGCCCCGAGGATCATGTTTTTGAGAAGGGTATCTAGATTTACCAATCTCCTCTCCTCTTCAGACCAATGTTCCTCCCTCTTTTCCCGACCTCTTCTAGAACCAGTAGGGTCAAGAAGAGCATTGAGAGGTGATGTGGGAACATAAGGTCCTTCATTTAAAATTTTCATCATGTTTTTCTCAATACCAGTGATATGTAATATCATCCTAGCCTTCCACGTACCAAATTCATCGCTATTCCCACTGAATTTAGGAAAAGGATTATATGAATAGTGCACATGCACATGTGGAGAAGCAGGAGTAGGAGGAGGAGGTGGATTAGTGTTAACAGGTGGTTCATTATTTTGATTATTTTGATCATTAGCATTAGCATTAGGATCAAGACCAAAATTAAAATTTCCTTGAGTATTTTCTGAGTTGGCTATCAAAGAAACAGATCTAGGTAATGTTTAGCCTTCTGCTCTGATACCAATTGTAAAGTCCCAAACTCGATGGTTAACTCAGAAGTGTAAAATACAACAAGTCTAATAAGCACTAGAATGGACTAGTATTACTTGAATATAAATGCAAGAATATAAACAAAGTAATACAAGACTAAAAGCAATAAATTAAAGGTGGAACACAATGTAATTTTTCAAGTGTATTTTATTTATGATGTTAAATAAAATACAAGGTTATGGGGTTCATTGAATGATCCAATCAAGATTTCAAGGCTTGGTGATCGTTTAACGATCCCAATTATGAGATCATTTAATGACCCAATCAAGTTGTATCAAGGTTATGGGGTTCATTGAATGATCCAATCAAGATTTCAAGGCTTGGTGATCGTTTAACGATCCCAATTATGAGATCATTTAATGACCCAATCAAGTTGTATCAAGGTTATGGGGTTCATTGAATGATCCAATCAAGATTTCAAGGCTTGGTGATCGTTTAACGATCCCAATTATGAGATCATTTAATGACTGTTAAGTGTTCGTATCAAGGTTATGGGGTTCATTGAATGATCCAATCAAGATTTCAAGGCTTGGTGATCGTTTAACGATCCCAATTATGAGATCATTTAATGACCCAATCAGTTCGTATCAAGGTTATGGGGTTCATTGAATGATCCAATCAAGATTTCAAGGCTTGGTGATCGTTTAACGATCCCAATTATGAGATCATTTAATGACCCAATCAAGGTTTCAAGGTTATGGGGTTCATTGAATGATCCAATCAAGATTTCAAGGCTTGGTGATCGTTTAACGATCCCAATTATGAGATCATTTAATGACCCAATCAAGTTGTATCAAGGTTATGGGGTTCATTGAATGATCCAATCAAGATTTCAAGGCTTGGTGATCGTTTAACGATCCCAATTATGAGATCATTTAATGACTGTTAAGTGTTCGTATCAAGGTTATGGGGTTCATTGAATGATCCAATCAAGATTTCAAGGCTTGGTGATCGTTTAACGATCCCAATTATGAGATCATTTAATGACCCAATCAGTTCGTATCAAGGTTATGGGGTTCATTGAATGATCCAATCAAGATTTCAAGGCTTGGTGATCGTTTAACGATCCCAATTATGAGATCATTTAATGACCCAATCAAGGTTTCAAGGTTATGGGGTTCATTGAATGATCCAATCAAGATTTCAAGGCTTGGTGATCGTTTAACGATCCCAATTATGAGATCATTTAATGACCCAATCAAGTTGTATCAAGGTTATGGGGTTCATTGAATGATCCAATCAAGATTTCAAGGCTTGGTGATCGTTTAACGATCCCAATTATGAGATCATTTAATGACTGTTAAGTGTTCGTATCAAGGTTATGGGGTTCATTGAATGATCCAATCAAGATTTCAAGGCTTGGTGATCGTTTAACGATCCCAATTATGAGATCATTTAATGACCCAATCAGTTCGTATCAAGGTTATGGGGTTCATTGAATGATCCAATCAAGATTTCAAGGCTTGGTGATCGTTTAACGATCCCAATTATGAGATCATTTAATGATCTATATTTGCCAATAAACTCTTTGGATCGACATACTTAAAGTTGTGAAGTATCCCTGTTTAAGATCGAGAGTATTTAGACAAATTCACCTTTAATGCTAAAAGTAATTTTAACGAAGAATATGACTTTGTATTTATAGGCAAACAAAAGGTAAATTAATATATACCTGTTAAACGTAATGATAGGTATTGAGAACGAGGCGACCATTTGACGTTGACTAATCAACTGTAGCTCAACATTAGCTTATTGTTGCTGACCAAGGTGAGTTCGTAGCCCCTTTTACTTTATGTGACTTTGGGGTGAAAAGTGTACAATGTAGTTTCTTGGTTATTGATAATTATGTGTTCGTTTGTTTGAGAAATTAAGGTTATATGATCGATTGACTACTTATCAAGTTTATGCGTTCGCTTATGTATATGATCAAGGTTGTATGATTGTTATATGCTCGTATTAAAGTTATGTGTTCGTTTATGCATATGATCAAGGTTGTGTGATTGTTGTATGCTCGGATTGAAGTTAAGTGTTCGTTTAATTTGTGAATCAAGGTTGTATGGTTGTTAAGTGTTCGTATCAAGGTTATGGGGTTCATTGAATGATCCAATCAAGATTTCAAGGCTTGGTGATCGTTTAACGATCCCAATTATGAGATCATTTAATGACCCAATCAAGGTATCAAGGTTATGGGGTTCATTGAATGATCCAATCAAGATTTCAAGGCTTGGTGATCGTTTAACGATCCCAATTATGAGATCATTTAATGATCTAATTATGTTCGTATCAAGGTTAAACGTTTGTTATCCCGACACTTGTTTCTTATAGTCAAAACCTACGAACTCACCAACTTTATGTTGACGTATTTTAGTACACTTTTCAGGTAATCAAGTGAATGAAAGACGTGATGGATGATTGCATTGCATGTGATAGGATTGAGCTTGGACTTTTGTGGATCCGTGATTCATTGCACCCGTTCATGGGTTATGCCTAGGATCGTTAGCCATCATTTGAATTATTCTTTTGTAAACTATTGATGGCGTTGTGCTCCTTGTGCATTATTTGATCCGATATTGTATTTGTACTTGAATTATGTTGGATTACTTTAATCCTTGAATGCATTTAGTAGTCTCTACTTAATTTCCATGTCATGCTGAGCTTTTCTATTAATGCCCCATGTTTCCGCCTTGTTGGGGTGTTACACTAACTATGTTACTTTTATGTAGTGTAAAATATAGTAGTCAAATTATACAATATGTCTAGTTATATGATTTGTAATAGAGACTAAAATACTATCTAATCCAGGTTATATTTGGATTTAGAACAAGTGACTTGGTAGGCTGAATGAAAAGACATTTCCTAAAACCGATAAAAGTTGATTAATAAAACAAGGTTTTAAGCATTTTCTTATTCTCGGTCTTCTTTATGTTTTGAATTGCTTTAAGGTTTGTTGGTTTTATTCAAACAATTGGTATCAAAGCCAGATTACGTCGGCGTCTTGAAGCTAGGTTGACTTAGAGGTAAACAATCCCAGCGATATGTATCCTTTTTTTTGGTTTTCTTATGCAACATGGGAAGAATTGTCGTTACGGGTTCGTTAATTGTTGGATCTTTTTGAAACCTTTAATGGAAGTTGATGACACATGGATCTATGTAGGGATTTTTGATTAGAGGTTTCAATGGATAAAAGATACAAATAGTCAAAGTTGTTGGTCAGAATCTGTATGTTTAAGCTCAAAGCAAATTTTTATCAGGGGTTTGAAGTCTTATGTTTGCTGAGGTTTTATCCAAGAGTCTTGGGTTTTATCAAGGTTGGTATTGCAAATGTTTAGTACGACATTGTTCGAGTTTCCAAACAAGTTTCAGACTAGGGACAAACACCAGGTTATGGCAATCGAAAAATTCAAGATAGAGAAGTCTGATGGTAAGAATGACTTTGGCCTGTGAATGGTGATGTGATGCTTATTCAACAAGGTCCTATGGGTACCCTTGAGGGTAGTTGAAGGTGACAAAGGGTTTCTTGGTGGTGCTAATGAGAACTTTGGAGTCAAAGAACCTCTATATATCGGATGGAAAAGCACTAGCATTTGGTGCACCGGGGCTGATCAGGGTGTATACGGTCACACACATTTTCAACTTGAGGTGGAGATACATGAGTTTGCTCGTAAGCTAAAGAATGATCAAGAAGGTAAGGTTAGAGTCGGGCATAAAGCATCTCAGGATCGTCAAGGTCAACTTGCTTCGAATAGATGTAGTAGGAAGCAAGTGGTGATGTTTACACGGTCCAAGATAACAAGTATTTATATAGTGGCTTGTAACACAAAGAATGCATAGAATTGCACAAAGAATATATTACTGGGATATATACGAAAATAAAAAGACTATATGGAACCTAATTGGAAGCAGATAGACTTACAAGGGTCAAGACTTGGAGAAAAACATCTACAAGAATCAACAAAGGGAAGTTGGATGTGTAGACAGGATGGATGAGACTGGGAGTTCTTTCCAGGATCCAAGAGCCCACATTAACCAGATTATAAAATGTTTAAAGTTATGTAATTTGAATTAAACTAAAGTACTATGTCATCAATCAAATTTACAAGTGGCCAGAACATCATACAAGATAGATTTATTTTATATAAATATATATAAGTGTAACACCCGTCATTTTAAAACCTGGATTTTCGACAACTTTGTTAAACGGCGTTTAAAAACGTAGCGGAAATATATCACTTTAACAATGCCCCATCCGTAGCCGGATGGTACCTTTCATAAAATGGTGTTACTAAGTGCATCATCAAACGATATAAATGAAATCCAAGTTGATCACTCGAATGGCCCGAAATCGATAACGAATTGCAATTATTCCATCCCAAACCCTAAGACCAGAAACAAGATTCATATGATCAACTCATAAGATCACAAATCAAAAGGAAATCATCTATATTACTTGTAGATGATCACAAGGATGAAAGATCTTGATTAAACTTCAATCAAACACCAAGAAACGAAGAGTTTTGATGAAGAATTGATTTTGGGAGGGAGAGGAGGTTGACTAGGGGGTTTCTCACGCATACAAGATCTGCATAATGAGAATTAGGGTAGCCTAATTGTCACTTAACCCCTGACCATCACTTTCCTTTAGTCATCTTAGGTCCCTCAACTTCCTAAAGGTCGCATTCTTAGCTTAACTTAATAACCGAAAGACTTAACGATCTAACAAGCACTTAACTTTCATAACTTTACTTTAATTACTTTCATTTAACTTGCTTTAATCATATCATATTAAACACATAAGCATTTAATCACATAATCCCTTTAGGGCACATATAAAAACACATAGTAACTAACGGTCACTAACGACAAGTTAACGGTCAACGTCAAAAAGTTTTGGGATGTTACAATAAGTAAAACATTTGATTAAATCAAATTATACGTATTGATATTATTTTTAATGGTCAACAAATACGAAATCCAAACCTCTTTCTTGGATAGCATATTTGCCAAAGACTATCACTATTACGGGCGAAAATCTACCCATTATGTTGTTAAATAAAATCTGAGTGGCTCAACACTTTAAACGTAGGTCATTGGCAAATTATACAGTTGATTTTCACTGAGTCATGGTATTAATTAGTGAATAATATAAAAATTATTTAACTCCATGATTGTATTCTATTTAATTCTTTTGTAAAAATATAACACCTATAATGTTATTTCTCCTTATTAAAGGAGGGGCATGTGAATAGTGCTTCATCCATTAACAATTTGTCACGTGTCTCGTTTTATGTTTTCTTGTTTTTGATTTAGCTCTTTTGTATAGTTTATGTATTTGATTTTTAATAAATATTTTATTTTCTTGTGCAAAATATATACATGCATTTGATATTGCAAAATATTCAAGATATTTGGTTTTTTTTCTTGCTTTAGCTCCTTTGCATAGTTTTTTTTTTTCATTTTATATTTTGCCATTTTGTTAAATTTTTATTCTTTTTCACAAAATAAACACATGCATTTGATGTAAACTTTTGAACGGGATTACAGTATTGCTCTTCAATAAATATATATTTGATATGATAACTTTCTAACAGTTTGTTTTATTTGGTTTCTTGGTTAACTTTAGACTGTGGTTGTGGTTTTTGTCCCTTCATAAGTATATATTTGGTATGACAAAATTTTTAGCAAACATATTAATTATGGAGCGATTTAGTACTGCATTTTAAATAAACGATTGTGAATTCAATCTAAATGCTAATATATATTTGATTTGACACACTTATAAGCAAACATTTTTTATTTGGTTTTCTTGCTTAACTTTTTTGGCTGGTTGTTGTTTTGCCTTTTACTCGTAATGTATATGTTTATTATATGAGAAACGTTTAAGCAAATGTATCTATGATGAAACGGTTTGGTGTTGTTTTTCATTGAAACAATTGTGGATTCAACCCAAATAAATTAACACAGGGACACCGTATCAGTAACAAACGTAATTGCAATAATTGAAACGGTGTAACAGGCATGCTGAACTAACTTGTTAAGTTATATCTCTAACATATGCGATTTTTGAAATTGGTTTATTATTTATGTCGCTAAATTCATCTAACTGGTTCAAAACATTACATATTATTATCTTATGTCCGATAAAGCTTTAGTCCCCTCCTTATACTAACCCACTTCTTCCCCTATTCATCAGCTTTACTCTCTCCTAGAACAACCCCTTCTTATAACCCCCTATTCTTCCCCTATTCTTCCCCACTATTCATCCATTATTTTATTATTTCATTTTTCTTTTTCACAAAATTAAACAAACACATTTTATTATAATTAAAACACATTACATTACTTAAAAATAAAAAAATTACATCCCTAAAAACACATTAACCATACTAAAAATAAAAGGAATTAATTAAAACGCATTAACCTACAATACGAGAACCTAAAGTGACTTAAAATGCGGCTCGTACTTATCCATCAACGACTTACGCGAAGCCTTGATCATCTCCAACTCTTTTTCATCTACACTGATGGGAATTGGTTGCTGCAGAAGCTTAAATGCCTCGACGACCTTCTTTCGGAAGCGATGATCCTCTCTTTTTTTCCGATCCTCATCAATTTTTCTTATCTGCTCTTTTTGCATCAAGAGCATTTGATCAAGCTTGCTAAACGCCATTTCTGACCCACTCGAACCACCACGGCTAGAAGTCGCATCTGAACCACTCGACAACTTCCGACTAACATTACGACCCGGTGGTTTACTAATTGGGTCGTCACCAAACAACTGGTCCAACGCCACATCCGGGTCCACACTCGTATGCACCCCAAAGTGTGCCTCATCATCACCCAAATCGACATAATCAGCTACGCTCCGTTTGGCAATACTATGGTCTTGCCAAAAGGTGGGAGCATCTTTCAGCACCTCGTAGCACGGCTCATACTGAAATCGGGTTGGACCATGAAGCTCTATATATTGCTCATGAGCGGCATTGTACACATGTCTTTCGTCTGCGCCGCTCTGTCGTCCTTGCTCACTTAACGTCTTTAGGATTGCTCCAAACTGCTTACAACCTTTCTTTATCTTGTTCCATTTCCCTTGTAGTTGACTCTTGTTGCGCTCTCCCGCTGGGCGGTGCTGGTTGAACCATTGGACCACTTTAGCCCAAAACGTTGACTCATCTTGGCTAATCCCCACAACTGAGTCTAGTGAAGCATGTGTCCACGCCTGAGACAACAAAACCGCCTCCACCATGGACCACTTCGCCTTCTACGCTACAACAACCCCTTTTTTTGTCAATCGCCTGGGCGGTGCAGGAACTTCTTCGACTTCTTCCTCTGCAGAGGCGACACTAGTTCGTGCCGGTTGAGAAGATGTCTCACCTACTGGCCCCTGGAATTGTTGATTCGTAGCTTGAAATTCCCGAAACTGTTGCATTAACAGGAACTGTTGATACTTTTCATTAAATACATTCGAATTTAACAAATTCGAAAATGATTGGTTCATCGAACCAAAGCTGCTCGATTGCCCCATCATATTTGAAGACGACATGGTCGGGGGAGATCCCACTGGAAGAGATCCCATTTGAAGCAGCGCCTCAAAATCTTGATCGATAGTGTTTGTCGTGGGTAGTGATTGTTGATTTTGGTTTGAAAGGTTTTTGTTGATTCTCCTAGGCATTTTGGTGGATGAATTGTTGAGAGAAAGTATAGTTTTTGAGTAAGAAATTGAAAAATGGTGGTGAAATGTGAAGAAATGGTGGTTGTTTAAATAGGAAAATAAAATTAAGAAAATAACAAAAGAGGAGCGAGGTGTTGGTTTTGAAACCAACGGCTAGTTTTACAAAAAAAAAAGTTTTTTTTTAAGTTAAGCAACGTTCAAACGCAAAAGGGGCCCCACATCCGATCAAACGCTGCGTCTAATGTTAGAATAAACCTCCCGGACGCGCCCCTAGACGCCGCCCGTGCTACTAGTGTCTTCCGCCGTTCCGGCGTCGGACGCACAGAAGAATACCCTATAAGGAGGGGCCTTATGATTGTCATATACTCATATACTCATCGTTATTAAAATAATTTTAAACAAAATCATATTTATAGTCCATTCATCCGATTACTCCGTATACGTATAGTCAATTACGTAGTTTGTTTGTTTTCTTTAAAAAGCCCGTGAACTTTAACCACCGCAATACACCCAATACGACATTCATGACATTATATTGATTAGTAACCATGCCCAAAAACATGATTCACAAAACAAGAATTTATTAGTACTTCGTTTGTACTCTATATATGCATCATCTCCACTTGTGAGGGCGATGTGGGACAAGATGACAAGTAACTAAGTACTTGACCTTCCCATTGAGAGGCTAGGTTTTTTATGGATAAGAGAGATTAATGAATTTATAATAATTTTTAATCATTCATAATAACACTTGTTCATTAAGTTGTTTATACCGCAATATAATATAAATACAATTATATCGGATAGAGATCTAATTAGAAGACGACTTAAGAAAAGAACGGAAAGAAGATGATTTTTTATTTTTATTTTTCTTTAATTTATCATTTTTAATTTTTCTTTTCATTTTTTAAATTTTTTTTAAGTAAAAACCCATTTAAAAAAGATTTTAAAAATATTACTTTCACATGTGTAATTTTGTATACCTTATACATGTGTAAGTTCATTTTTTTTTAATTTTTTCGATTTTTTAATTTTCATTTTAATTCTGTTTTTTCTGTTTTTATTTCTTATTTTTTAATTTTTTTTAAGTAAAAACCCATTTAAAAAAGATTTTAAAAATATTACTTTCACATGTGTAATTTTGTATACCTTATACATGTGTAAGTTCATTTTTTTTTAATTTTTTCGATTTTTTAATTTTTTTTAAGTAAAAACCATTTAAAAAAGATTTTAAAAATATTACTTTCACATGTGTAATTTTGTATACCTTATACATGTGTAAGTTCATTTTTTTTTAATTTTTTCGATTTTTTAATTTTTTTTAAGTAAAAAATTTAGAAAATATTTTAAAAGATAAAGGATTGATAGTGTAATTTAATAATTAATGTTAAGTAAGTAGTGTAGGTGAAAATATTTTAAAAGATGCTAAGTGAAAATATTACATATTTTTCAACATTTTCAAAAATAAAATGTTATTCTTTTTATAATATAGTATAGATAAAAGTTATAAATTTATCATTATTTTTTCTAATAAATAATTTAAACATATATATAATTATAATTATTATATGTCAAATTATTATCTTTTCACAACTCGTGACCCGTGAGTAGAACCCATTTATATTTGGTATATCTTTAAATATATATCCCTACCTAAACTTGCATTAGTGCATATATCCCTATGTTTTTTTAACAGTAAATTCCTCTATTTTATAAATTTTATAAATTTTATAATACACTGTTGTCAAGATTTGAACCTTACTCTTTTCTCCACGAAGCCAACCCTCTAAACCCCACCTAAGTGGTGATGACATATATCCCTAAGTTTCAATGCATGCTTTAATTAGAAATACTACTGAGTATATTAATGCATTGAAAGCTTGTATGTTAGGGATATATTATGTAAACGTTGAAGTTGGAAAAGATTATCGTGAGAACTATTTGAATTGCAAGAACCATTAAAACCTTTTACCTATAACTTGATATGCTCATATATGAATGATATATCTGAACAAATTCGTTCAGATATGAATAACTAAAGTTATATGTAGTTTTACAAATTTTTAACATTTTTTTTTTGTTTTCATATGAATCTTTGTTACGTTCTCATATACGAATAAAGTCATTTACATATGATCTAATATATTTTTAAAATTTTCACGGCTGTCATAAATAAAAAAGTTTCTCACGAAACCCCCTTATTGAAGTTTATGTAATAGTTCTCCCTAGTTAATTACATAGTTACATTGCTTATTTGTCTTGTAAAAAAATATTATGTCGCGTTGTGTCGTGTGTGGCTTTGACACCATGGGGATATACCTACTCCAAGGTTTCATTATTATGTGCATGAATTTGTATAATGACAATAACTGTAAGTATTTTTGATTTTTTGTGATCAAGGTGATTTTTGCCGATATATATGGTTCGACAATATAGATACCAATTCCAGCTTTAGAAAACATGTGTTCATTATATAATAATTCAATCATGTCCAAAATTCGTAAAATGCAAGCGTTTAAGAAGACACTGTAAGATGCTCAGTTTGACATGCATATTATTGGGGAGCCGATGGGTATCATGAAAGATTTATAAATGTAAGTACCACAAATTAAGACAAATGTGAAATGTGACTAGTTTGGTGCTCCTATAAAATGACTAAATATTTAATGGTGATTCACGACAGATCAAAAATTAAGATATGAAATATTTAATGGTGACTAAATATTTAATGGTGTCAACAATAGATTTTTAGACATGTTTTAATATTTCATTACTTAAAAATTAAATCTCAGTAATCTAAGTTAGCAAAACAAGATAATGTTTTTTTTAACACTATATATATTTGTTTCCTAATTTAATCACAAAACTTGTGGATGTTTTTTTTTTATATCCTTTTTTCTTTTATAAATATTTTAATTAGAAATTATATTACTTTTTTTAAATATGATACAATTTATTTTTTGTTTTTTGAGATTTGCATTAGTTGGTAAATATATATAAAAATATAATTACATCTATGCCTTCAAAATTTAATTATATAAAAATGCTTAGTATATAGATTAAACGAAAATGAAATGAAAAATATGGCCATATCGATTTACTAATAACTTTTTTGAACTTCCAAAAATGTGTGCTTTCGCCATGCTTCACTTAAATATTGGTTATTTAAGCCATGATATAGTTAAAGTTATGAAATTTTATATATTGGTATTGAAATGATTGAAGTATATATATCATATATGAACACCTTCGTTGTAGTAATTCTTTTAATCTAAAACTAGCATGTTCATATAGACTAAAAATGCTGATCGATATACCATAAACTTGAGGCTAGCAAAATGCTAATTAAATTTAGCACACTTATTTGGATTTCGGACCTGTCAATGATCATATGTATTTTATGATAGTCTGACACACAAGTAATTTTAAGAGTTAATTACTTAAATGGTACCTAACGTTTGCGCGATATTGCTGGTTTGATACCTTTCCTTTCGAAATTACGCGGATCATACCTAACGTTTCCAAAACTCCACTCGGACCATACTGGAACCAAACGCCGTTTGATGGCCGTTAAAAACCCCCCCGTGACTTGCACGTGAGGGGTAAAGATGTAATATCGCGTTTCTTAATTACTTAAATGGTACCTAACGTTTGCACGATATTGCTGGTTTCATACCTAATGTTTAGTTATTAATTTTTTATTTTTTTTGTATTTTTTTTATTTTGAAAGGTGAATTTCGCTTTAAGCCAATGTTTTAAAAACCGGTATTTTAGTCATACCGGTGTGGAAAAATTTCCGGTATTATCGGTATTACCGAAAATACCGGCCGGTACGACTATTTTTAATTTGTTTTATTTTTTTTTTTTATAAAAATTCAACAAAACTTGTTACAATATAACGAAAATAGTCAAAATGCACTTATAATCCACTAAAAAAATACCAAATAGGCATTTCATAACAAAATATAAGTTTTAAAGTTTACAAATAACAAAAATAGCAATAAAGTATCATAAAAAAATTTTAAAAAAATTTCAAATTTTCTTTTTTGAAAATATCGGAAATACCGCAACGGTAATACCGGAAAATACCAGGAATACCAGAAATACCGGCCGGTATTTACCGGTATTTAAAACATTGCTTTAAGCTTCGTGTCGCGATTCGACAGCAGGAGATCTAGCATACGTTGTCGTTAGAAAAAAAAAAGACAAAATATGTTAGACCTATCGCAACACGAAGTTTCAAGCGAAATTCACCTTTCAAAAAAATATTTAAAAAATTACTCCCTCCGTCCCATTAAATGTGCCAGTTTTGAATATTCAAAGTCTATTTTTTTTAAGTTTGACCTTAAATATTTTTTATTGTATTATATAATACTTGGCGAAAGTTATACCAAATGAAAACACATCTAAACCTCTATCTATTCATATAACTTTCATCAAGTATTACGCAATACAAATAAAAATATTTTGGTCAAAGTTGTAAAGAAAGGACTTTGAAAATTAAAAAGTGGACACTATTAATGGGATGGAGGGAGTAATAACTAAACATTAGGTATGAAACCAGCAATATCGTGCAAACGTTAGGTACCATTTAAGTAATTAAGAAACGCGATATTACATTTTTACCCCTCACGTGCAAGTCACGTGGGGGGGTTTTTAACGGCCATCAAACGGCGTTTGGTTCCAGTATGGTCCGAGTGGAGTTTTGGAAACGTTAGGTATGATCCACGTAATTTCGAAAGGAAAGGTATCAAACTAGCAATATCGCGCAAACGTTAGGTACCATTTAAGTAATTAACTCTAATTTTTTTAAGATTTCATAACTACCATAATAATTAACCAAGATTTCATTTATACGAGTAGTATACATACATTTATATATTATTATTATTATTATTATTATTATTATTATTACTAGCATGGTACCCGTGCGTTGCAGCGGATACCATTAACAGGGTGTGTCATGTAGTGATTATCGAAAACAGTATAAGTGGACAATCAATTAAAATTAAGACTTTCAAATAAGAGGAGGGTTTGTTTTTTGTGGAGGGGTATTTTAGACAATTCCCATGTGTAACTTTCAACATGAGGTGTATTCTTTTTATTAAGTAGTATATATTATTATTATTATTATTATTATTATTATGATTATTAAATATATAATTATAAGACAACAGATCTAATTATTATACCAATACAACAATCTTTATCTTTAAGTTTTCTTTATATTTGATTTATCTTTATCTTTATCTTTATATATACTAAAAGAAACTGATAACCACTTATTGACCAATCACAGTTTTTCAATTCCTCAAAATTGAATATTGATGATGTCATTATTAATCTAATTATAAATTAAAAATCCTAATAATCATTATCCAAATATATTAATCTATCTGTATAGTATTAATATTAGTATTTATAAATAAAAAAATTCACTAATTTACACTTTAGTTTTCCATCAATAATTTATACTTTTTAACCTCACTAAACACTTAATTTATAATTATTACATTTTGTAGTCATCAATTTCTAGAAATTTTTTTTAATGTTTCTTCATTTAAAAATTAAAAATGTAATACCCCGAACTAGGGCTCGGAATATTACGGAAATCATATAGCACACAGTGGAATTATCGTAGAACATATACTACATAAATTAAAAGGATTCGGTGAACCCAAAACAAACATTTAAGGTACATGATGCAAAAATAAATAAGAAGTCATCAAACGGTTACAAAACAAAACAATACGACTAAATCCTAATGGTTCTAAGCATAAACCCTAAAGAGGGCAAACGGATCACCGATCCATGAAGGTCCCAGTCCAAGCCCTAGCAGAAGCAACAAATAGCCATCAAGTCTCCAATTTCACTCGAATACCTGAAAAGTGCACTAAACAAGGTCAACACTAGGTTGGTGAGTTCGTAGTAATGGATCACAAGGAACCATCGTCAATAGTCACAAGATATACAAGATAAAGGTAAGTAATAACTTACGAGTAGCCTTTATACGTCACACGTCAAACAAATTAGATTTGCTTATAGCCAACCTTGTTACACAACAATTAATACGAAGAATACCCGAAATAGTATGAATGCGTGTAATAAGTATGCATATGAGATGTCAATAACAAAATATGTGTGCCGTATATGTCTCACTACGTCATCAAATGCAACGATACTCACGATGTCTTCGACCCGACCAACGTGGCATCTCAAAATCATCAAGTATGTATGTCTACATACTCGGATGTCTGTGTACGTCCCGTACATGCAACGATACTCATGATGTCATTGACCTGAACATCATGGCATCTCAAAATCATCGAGTATATACATCTATATACTCGGGTGTCTGTGTACGTCCCGTACATATCATCAAGTACCTGGAAGTACTTGGCTCCACAATTGTGGCGTCTCGTGGCTCAACAACATTTAACAAGTATCTCAACATGTGAAAAGTATAAACAAAAGTCAAGTGTAACAATACGTGAGTGTCCGTCTCAATCATAAGTCTACATGTCCAGCAAATCAACCAGAATCACAATGTACATACATTTCATACGACTTTACATTCAAAGAATCATAGATGCTTATATATAGGGTCACCCGCAGCCTTCCCACCACATCTATAACCTTTGAAGGCATCATCGTCTTCCATGTATGTACAACTATCCTAATCACATCGTGTAGTTATAATCGAATGCATAATAAATCAAACAAATCAATCAAACCATCCATAAGTCAATCAAACAATTAAACAAGCATGCGTACACTTTTCAGCCCGAATCTCAATCGAGTAGGGAGCTACGGAACTCACCTTTGCCAGCAATAACAAGTTAATATCAAGCTATGAATGTCCAACGTTCGCCAAATGTCCACAACCTATATATATATATATATAAATATAAATGCATTGTTAGAAATCCAAAAATAGTGATAAATTGTAATCTAGATTAGAGGAATTTCTTGTTATTAAATCATAGATAAATGATCACTAAGGTTGAGGGGCTAATTGTGACAATTAGCATAATTGTGTAGTTAGACTATAAATAGCCCTCTCATACCTTATAGATCATAACTTTTGTATAATCCTTTCATAACTTTAATACCTGATAACTTTAACACACAATTCTCTCTCAAAACACACACAAACACCAAGAACACACACTCACCAAATCCACCATTGATGACTTGAATTCGGTGTTATAAATCGTGTTATAACAAGTGGTATCAGAGAAAAACATCGATCTGATGACGATCCATAACTGAATTCAATCACAAATTCATCAAAATCAAATTTATTTACAATTTTAGTTCGTTTTTTTCACCTACTGGTTCATCAAAATTCACACTTAAAAGTCACATAAAATCACAGTTATTTGTTCACCAATAGATTCGTGGTTGTTGAAAACATAATCCTGTCAAGTTTTAAGTTTCAATTCAATCTAATTCTCGAGATTGAATTTGTGTTTTTGGCGCGAATTTGAGGGATTTGAATCTGTTGTGTTTTGTGTTGAATTTTGTTCATACACTTGTTGCGGACGTGAATACAATCAGTTTGCAAGTGATTTCATGATTTAACTCCCAGTAATTCAAAAGTTATTGAAGCTTTCTGAAGTTGTTAATGGAGTTTTTCTGGAAAACTGATGAGATGAAGAAGATGACACCAAAACGATCTTCACTAGGACGATCTTCCCAAGATCGTCTTAGTCTTTGAAAGCTCGTTTTTCATTCTTGTGCTTTGTGGCTTGTTAGACGATCTTCACAAGATCATTCTAGACAAGTGTGTGTTGTGTAGTGTTTGTTTCTGGCTAATTAATCCGAAAGGATTGGTTTGGTCAATTCAAATACTTATAAGTTTTGGGAAAGAAACCTAAGACGATCTTCACCAAGATCGTTTCATTTCTTCGAAACCTAAGACGATCTTCACCAAGATCGTTTCATTTCTTCGAAACCTAAGACGATCTTCAATCAAATATCGTCCCAGTTTTTTTTAATCGTTTCAATCCAAAATCACTTTAATTCAAGATAATTTCACTTCAAGATCATTTCATTTCAAGACCGTTTCATTTCAAGATCGTTTCAATTTCAAGACTTAACCAAATTTCATCAAAAATCCTAAGACGATCTCACCTAGGACGATCTTGCTCAGAACGATCTCACCTAGGACGATCTTGCTCAGAACGATCTCACCTAGAACGATCTTGCTTAGGACGATCTCTCCCAGAACGATCTTACCCAGGACGATCTTATCAAGATCGTTTCATTTCTTCGAAACCTAAGACGATCTTCACCAAGATCGTTTCATTTCTTCGAAACCTAAGACGATCTTCACCAAGATCGTTTCATTTCTTCGAAACCTAAGACGATCTTCACCAAGATCGTTTCATTTCTTCGAAACCTAAGACGATCTTCACCAAGATCGTTTCATTTCTTCGAAACCTAAGACGATCTCACCTAGAACGATCTTGCTTAGGACGATCTCTCCCAGAACGATCTTACCCAGGACGATCTTATCAAGATCGTTTCATTTTCTTCTTATCAAGATCGTTTCATTTTCTGATCTTAATTCAATTCAATTTTTTAAATCAAATCAAATTCAAATGGCTTCTCGTGAAGCATTGGCATTGGGTTCAGACACAAGACCTCCAGTTCTCTACCGTGGTTCCTATGGACTATGGAAGAAAAGATTTATGGACTATGTGGAAAGTCAAACAAATGGTCATATGATGAAAGATTCCATCCTTAATGGACTTGCCGTTCATCGCCATCCCACTACTGATGCAATAATTCTAACTCCTGATCTTTTGAATGCTGAACAAAAAGATCGAACAACTGCAGATAACAGAGCTAGGTCATGCTTATACAAAGCTCTACCGGATGAAATCTATGGCTCTGTTGATTCTTATGATACGGCCAAGGAGATATGGGATGAGGTAGCTAGACAGATGGAAGGAGCTGATGTGACTTCGACGATAAGATTGACCAATATTTTGACTGAGTTTGACAACTTCGCCAAATTGCCTAATGAATCTCTTGAAGCTGTCTACTACAGATTTTGCAATTTCATAAATGAACTGAGGAAGAACAATGTCAAGAAAACAGAGATTGAGTTAAACATCAAATTCATCAAAGCTCTTGGTCCAGAATGGGAAGATTTTGGAACACAGATCAAGCAACATCAAAATCTGACCAAGTTCACCATTCATACTCTTTATGAATCTTTCAAACTAAATGAAAACCAAGTCCTAAACAAAGCTTCATCAAACAAAATGCCAGAAGTTGTATCTTCTGATCCTTTGGCATTGATAGTTGAGAAGAAGATTTCTGAAGCTCTTAAGAGGCAAATGGTAGTTGTTTCTTCATCTGATGAGGAGGGAGATGATCTGATGGCTACAAGAGATGGTGTTTCAGATGAACTATATCAAGCTCTTGCCGCGGTAACAAAGCATATCAAGAGGAAATTTTACAAAGCGAGGCCAACAAACAACAATCTCCGCACTTCTTCTACAAGTGCATTTCCCAAGAAGGAACACTATCATCCTAAGAGTAATGAGCTAGGTGAAGCTAATGGATCAAGGTATGGTGAAAAGAAGGAAGTATATGAGAAACAAGTTGTTGAGAAGGGTAAGGCATCAGACAAAAAGTGCTACAATTGTGGTATTCCTGGACATTTTGCTGTTGATTGCAAACAACCTCGAAAGCGGAACTATGAGTATTACAAGCAGAAGATGCTGTTAGCCAAACAAGTCGAAGCAGGACATGCATTGCTAGCTGAAGATGACAAATGGTTGTTACTCACAGATGATGAAGATCAAGATCTCTCTGCTAATGTTTGCTATATGGCAAGGTTGGCCAAGAACAAAGTCTTTGAAGCAGAAAGCACTGATGATGAATACCCAGATGATGAGGTAAATCTCGACTCTACTTTTTCTTTGATTAAGGACAAAGAGTCATGTAGATTAGCTTTATCAGATTTAGCAACTCATATCAATTCTTTAGCCAACAAAAACAAAAAGTTGAAAAATAGCATTTCATTTTCTAAAAGTGAATTTTCAAACCTTCTTGAAGAACATTCAAAATTACTTTTTGAACATGATACTATTAAACAAGATTTTCAAGCTTACAAAGATAAGATGTTGGTTAAAGAATGTGAGTTGAATGTCTCTCTTGATTCTAAGTTATTACAAAAATGTCAAAATCTAGAAAAGACCATTCATGATCTTGAAAAGACCAATCAAGATCTTGAAATTCAAAAGTCCAATGAATGGCTTCGGGCAAATGCAAGACAAATGGATGTTGATATTCTCAATAAAAAGCTTCAAGAAGCTAAACCAAACAATGTTGAATTCGAAAGGAAGATTTCTAATTTAAATCATAATTGTTTTCTAAAAGGCATTGAGATTGAGAATCTTGAAAAACAAGTTGAGGAACTTAAAAAGTATATACTTTTCTATCAAGAAAAGTTATATAAAGTTGAACAAAATCCTCTCTTGAATTTCACTGCCTATTTCAACAAGTCAAAAATTGACAAAACAGAACTTCTTTTCGGGTTGGGATTTGAGAATATCACACCATTACAAAAAGCCAAAGAGGAAATTGAACCCTTGTATGATGAAAAATTCCTACGACTTGGTATGATACAACAATTTATTCGTCCATTGGATGACGAATTTGAGACTGATGAAGTTGAGAGAATACCAAAACAAGAATTTTTGGTTAATTATGATGCAATAAATGTTTCATACAAAACTAAGGAATCTTCAATTTTCAAATTGGAAGAAATTGAATCAAATTTTCAAAACCAAGAATCTGTCGGTACTCCACCTAAACCAACTAAAATGTACCTTCCAACCACATTTTTGGAAAAACAAATAGAAGGTTTACAACAAAAGGTGGAATCTCAACAAAAAGTTATTAATCACCTCAAGTCTCAAAGTCCGAATTCAGAGGATAAATGTATTGTTGTTGATACTAAGAAAGTTTGTGAGAATGTTTCTACTCAAACTAACCAAAGTGCTTTAGTAGACAATTCTACCCAAACTACTTGTGATTCATCTACCAATACCTCTACCCAGACCTTGACTGATTTTCTTCAGTGTACTTGTCAAAATACTGCTACATTTATAGCTGATGATTATGTGCAATCTGATTTATCTAATGAAGAACTTGCACATAGTTTAGTTTTGATATGGTACTTCTATAGGTTTTTCACATGCAACACTGTTGATGAGTTAGTTGTTCACCCTAAGCCTAGTGCTAGTATAGGTGTTGATACTTCTACTCAATTTTCTTGTGAAACCAAAGATGTGTCAGTTCAAGTTGACCTAATTTCTGAGACTACCCATATTGTGAAGTTGGACACCAAGATTCCTGATTGTTCAAAACTTTCAAATGAATCTGAAACTAATCAATCTCCATTGAAATTTTCTTTTTCCAAAGATTTCACAAAGAATGATTTTGATAAATTCATGGAGGGAGAATATGTTTTTAATTCAGAAACTGAGAAAAAGATTGAATCTACCAAAATCAAAGTGGAAACAAAAGTGGAATCTCAAAAACCATGGTCCAAAGCTCCAACTTCATATTACTCAAAGAAACGAGTTAAGACCAAACTAGTCAAGACTGAACCAAAGACCATTAAGTTAGAAACCTTTATTGCTACCCCAGTGAAACATGTCAAAAAGGAACAAGCTGAAACCCCACTCAGGACAAAGTACACCAAAGTGAAACTTCCGAAAGACTATCCTAATGCTTCTCAATCTAGCTCTCAATCTAGCTTTATACCTAAGGTGTCTAAGTCTAGCTCAGTTTTGCTAACTAAGGATACATCAAATGGTACAACTAGATATAGGGATAGATATGGATGGTTTTCTCATGATAAACCAAAGAAGCAAGAAGTTTCCTCACCTCCAAAAGATTCCAAAAAGATGAAAGTGTTTAAAACTCCTAGTTCTAATCTTCTTAGTTTCAATTCAACAGGTGGAAAGAGCATAACTAGTGGTGCTAAATGGGTCGCTAATACATTAGTACCTAGGATCACTAGTAATCAAAAGGATGTTGAGAAAAAGAAGAAAAGAAAAAGGAGAAAGACTGTTAATAGGAGGAAGGGTGTTCATGTTAATCAAAACAATTTTTCTTTGTCAAATATTGTTGAAAATGCCAAGGCAAGACCTTGTGAGCTTGTAAACAATCTTAATTCTCATACTTGTATATCTGATGATGATGCTTGTAAACATGTTACTTTTAATTCTCATGTGAATGTTCGTACTTTTTATTCAAATGTGTTTGTTGATAATGTGCTTGTTAATGCTTATGTTGATTCGAAAACATGTTTGAATGCATATCCTAAGTTATATACCCTGCCTGTTTTAACTAACCATAAAGGACCCGTCTTCAAGTGGGTACCTAAAAACAGTTAAATTTCTTTGATTGCAGGAAATAACCATCTGTGTTTGGATACTCGATTCCGGGTGTTCGAAGCACATGACTGGAAATAAATCTTGCTCAAGAATTTTGTTGAAAGATTCATGGGAACAGTTCGCTTTGGAAACAACAATTTCGCTCCTATCTTAGGTTATGGAGACATTGAAAGAAATGGAATTATCATCAAGAAAGTTCACTATGTTGAAGGATTAAGTCACAACTTGTTCAGTGTTGGACAATTCTGTGATAACAATCTTCAAGTTCTGTTTGCAAAGTCCAAACTCTAGATGGAGTTGATATTCTTTGTGGTGACCGTGATGATAATCTTTTTACCGTCAATCTCGATGATAACCAACCAACCGATAATATTTGTCTCATTTCAAAGGCTACTTCAAAGAATTCTTGGTTATGGCATAGAAGGCTGTCGCATCTGAATTTTCAAACCATCAATATTTTGGTCAACAAACATCTTGTTAAAGGCTTACCTGACTATAAGTATGAAAGTGAGCATGTTTGTCCTTCTTGTGCTGTTGGGAAGATTAAGAGAGCTTCTCATAAACCGAAGAAATCTCCAAATTCTTTAGCACCTCTTCATTTGCTTCATATGGATCTTTGTGGGCCGATGAAAGTACAAAGCCGAAATGGGAAGAAATACATCTTGGTTATTGTTGATGATTATTCAAGATATACTTGGGTCAAGTTCCTTGCATCCAAAGATGAAATAACTCAGATGTTGATAGATTTCATCACTAATACTCAAGTAAATCTTCAACTTCCAGTTCGTTAAATCCGTTCGGATAACGGAACTGAGTTCAAGAATGCTGTTTTTGATGAATTCTGCAAATCCAAAGGTATCACTCATCAATTCTCAGCAGTTCGCACCCCACAACAAAACGGTGTTGTTGAAAGGAGAAATCGATCGCTGGTGGAAGCAGCAAGGACAATGCTTGCTTATTCCAAATTGCCATCCAATATGTGGGCTGAAGCTGTTGACACTGCATGTCACACTCAGAATCGGTCCATTATCAATCAGCATTTCGAAAAGACTCCTTATGAGGTTATTAACAAACGCAAATCCAACATCAACTACTTTCATATATTTGGGTGTGTTTGTTATACTTTGAATGATCGGGAGAATCTTGGAAAGTTCGAGAAGAAAGGTGATGAAGGATATTTTGTTGGTTATTCCAAAACATCAATTGCCTATCGAATCTATAATCGTCGAACCAACACAATTCAAGAAACAATGAATGTTTGGTTTGATGAGATGTCAGGCATGATTTTTGAGCAAGAAGGTTTGCTGCCAACAAGTAATGATCCAAGTACTTCAAGTACTTCTACAAGGAATTCTACCTTAGCTTCTATATTCAAGAAGTTTCCAACTCCAACAAGTGATGAATTAGATATTCTTTTTGAAGAATTCTATAATTCAAAACCGATTCATGATCAAGAACCTCAGGTCATCTTTGAACCAATTCAAAACAATGAACCTATTCATAACAACGATCCAGTTCCTGACAACATTCATGAATCTTCATCAAGTTCTTCAGAGCAAGAATCCTCTTCTACTGATATTTCTCCACCATCCTCTCAGGATAATTCTTCTCAAGTGAATGTTCAAGAACAACCTTCTCGATTAACTCAGACAAAAAATCCATTAAACACTCCAAATGTGTATGTACCACTTGATTTTGATCATCCAGCTTATGAGGAAAGAGTTATACCAAGTTATGACTCCATCTCTCAACAAAACTCAAGTTTTAATGATGGTGATGTTGATCTTCAACAACAAGATCCTCTTCCTCATGCTCACAAGTGGACACGAATGCAGAAAGACCATCCTACTGATCAAATAATTGGAGATCCACAAGCAGGAGTAACTACTCGTACCTCAGTAAATGAGTGTCTTGTTGCACTTTCTCTTAGCAATATTGAACCCAAAACGGTATCTGAAGCTCTTCGTGATCCAGAGTGGGTTAAGGCAATGCAAGATGAACTCGCACAATTTGAAAGACTGAAGGTATGGAGATTAGTTCCAAATCCTAGAAAAGATGATCCAATCGGTACAAAGTGGATATTCAAAAACAAAAAGGATGAGAATGGAGTGGTAGTAAGGAATAAAGCTCGACTTGTTGCAAAGGGTTATTGCCAACAACCTGGTGTTGACTTCGACGAAACTTTTGCTCCAGTTGCAAGAATGGAGGCCATTCGAATATTCTTAGCTTATGCAGCATTCCGAAACTTTACTGTGTTTCAAATGGATGTGAAGACTGCTTTCTTGAATGGTGACCTCAAAGAAGAAGTTTACGTTGATCAACCAGAAGGTTTTGTTGATCCTCAAAGGCCAAACCATGTCTACAGGTTAGACAAGGCTCTCTACGGTCTTAAGCAAGCACCCCGAGCATGATATGATTCTTTAACTACTTTCTTACTAAGAGGTGGCTTTACCAAAGGCACAATTGACCCTACCTTGTTCATTCGCAAACAAGGTAAGCACGTTCTACTTGTTCAAATATATGTTGATGACATTATTTTTGGGTCGACCAGTCAAACATTTTGCCAAAACTTTTCATCTCTTATGGTTAATCATTTTGAAATGAGCATGATTGGGGAAATGAATTATTTTTTGGGTCTTCAAATCAAACAATTACCAACTGGTATTTTATATCACAAGGTAAATACATAAATGATATGTTGAAAAAGTTTGACATGACTTCATGTTCTTCAATTTCTACTCCGATGGCTGCTCGAACAAACATAAATACTGATACAAATGGAAAACCGTTTGACCAAAAGAGATATCGAAGTATGATTGGTTCGTTGTTGTACCTAACAGCATCTCGCCCAGATATAATGTTTGCAACATGTATGTGTGCTAGATATCAAGCTGCTCCAACTGATTTACATTATCAAGCTGTGAAACGAATCTTTCGTTATCTGAAGGGGACACCCGATTTAGGTCTCTGGTATCCAAGGGATACTGGATTCAATCTGTAACACCCGTGAATTTTGACCGTTGACTTTTGTGTAATTTGACTAACAAACTTATTGAATGAAGTAATTTGGGCCCATTTATGATTTTATGACTATGTGGTATGTTAGTCGAGTCGTTAATTTGTTGTTTTGCGTTTAGTAGTGTAATCGATTGTTTTATGGCTTGTGGGAGAAACGGGTCGGCCCGTGGGTAGTCCATGACCCACCAGCCCCAATGACCCATTTTCCCCCCCTTATCCTTTCTTTCCTTCTCATTCTATCTATCTATCTCCATCCTCTTTCTCTCTTTCTCTCTAGAACTAAGCAAAAGAACCACTTAAATCTTCACCCCATTCTTGCATCAACTTAGTGATTAGAACTCTTGTAACACAAGAATCTTAGCCATCTTAACCTCGTTTGCTTCATATCGAAGAATCAAAGTCAAGTTCTTACCATTTTATCCATTTGACCTAATTTCGGGTTCTAGCTCAAGGAGACATTTTGGTAAGTCAAATTCATCCCATTTACTTCTATTTATACTTGTTCAAATGTTTCTAGTCGTTTTTATGGGATTTCAAGACATGTTTATGGTAAAAATGGAAATTAGGGTTAGGGTTAGGGTTTGAATGATTTGTGAGTGATTTTGATGTTTTGGTCGGAATTGTGGGTTGGGTTATGTGTATTTATGTTCAATGATGCTAAGTTATGCTTCAAAGCAGGTTAAAAGTCTTTACAAATCGATTTGGGTTGGTTTGGGTCGATTTTGGGGGTTTTGGGTTCGTGTTGCTTGTTGAAGCTGCTGGTGCTGGCTGCAGAAGGTGGTCACTGCGGCGCAGTGAGCTCACCTTTGCTCACTGCGGCGCAGTGCTTTTCTACTGGTTCTGGGCCAGTTAGCCACTGCGGCGCAGTGGGCATAGTTCTTGCCCACTGCGGCGCAGTGCATTGTTTCTGGTCCTCGTCCAGTTTAGCCACTGCGGCGCAGTGGGCATAGTTCTGCTCCACTGCGGCGCAGTGGATAGTCACTGTGATTTTTATGTGTGTTGAATTTCAAATTGTTGAGGTTGTATAATTGACATTCCAGTATATTGTTGTATAATTATAGGTTGTGGTGGTGTGGACCCTTTTACCCGTTTGTAATCTTTTACTAACTTCTTTGCCGATCAAGGTGAGTTTCGTATCTCCCTACCCGCTTGGGATTCGGGCTGAAAAGTGTAAACCTGGCGTGTTTACTTGTATTTATTGATGTATTGTTTGTTTGACTTGATTGTGGATTGATGTGACGTATCTTTTCGTTTGATTGACTTGGGTTGTGTTTTCGTTAAGTATTACTTATACATTAGGATAGACGTACATACATGGAAGTCGGTTATGCCTTCCTTTGGGTTTTAGATGTGGTGGAAGGCTGCGGGTGACCCTATACATAAGCATCTGGGACTTGAAGAAAGTAGAATCCTCTGAAGTATATGTACGTATAGTTGGTTTATATTGTGATTAGTGGCTCATGTTTTGTTGATTATTGATCGTTGGCTTTTGGTTATCATACATTGATTTCTGGGTTATGTTGAGGAATATTGATTGTTGGCACAGGTTATCGTATATTGGTTGTTGGTTTATGAAGTATGCATTTACATTTGTTTGTAAGCATTGCATACATTATTGTTGGACCCTCGGCAGGGGATTGCCGGCATCCTGGTGCATAGATGTATGCACCCATTTTGGATGTAGACCTGACCCTGAGTATATAGACATATATATCTCGATGTTTTTGAGATACAGCCTTGTCCATTGCGATGGCAGAAGGGTATCGTTGCATACGTGATTGAAGGTCACGCTTGGGATAGGCATATTTGCTTATTCATACATTTGGCACTTGCATTGATACATACATCATTTGTGCATCCTCATTACACTCTCATTTCTTTTGTGTAATCTTGTTGTTGGACGATATTGTGTTGCTTAGAGGCTCGCTGTAAGTCATGTCTAGCCTCTATTCTTATATTGTGATTATTGATGTTGGTTCGTTACGAACCATTACTACGAACTCACCAACCTTGTGTTGACTATGCTTAGTACACTTTTCAGGTAATCAGGTACTCCCCGGGCGTGGAGTTTAGTTGCTTGCTAGCTTGCTGTCTAACCCGGATTTGGACCTCATGGATCAAGGATTCATTGGCCCGCCTTTTGCATTATGCTTAGGATCGTTTGCCATCTTTGGATGTTATTATGTAAACTTTGATGGCTATTTGCTCCTGTTGTATTTTGGTACTTGCTTCGTTATGTTTTGGATTCACCGAATCTATATTTGCATTTAGATCGTTCTATTGTAATTCCACCTGGTGCTATGTGTTTTCCGTGATATTCTGAGCCTCGGCTTGGGGTGTTACATTATATGAATATGTATGTGTGATAGCAATCAAGTTGTTCAAATAAAGTTTTCAAAACTCTCAATTGTTGATATGAGACGCAAAGGATCGAACGCCTTTGTGTACTTCCAAGTGTTCTTATATGAATATGTATGTGTGATAGCAATCAAGTTGTTCAAATAAAGTTTTCAAAACTCTCAATTGTTGATATGAGACGCAAAGGATCGAACGCCTTTGTGTACTTCCAAGTGTTCTTATATGAATATGTATGTGTGATAGCAATCAAGTTGTTCAAATAAAGTTTTCAAAACTCTCAATTGTTGATATGAGACGCAAAGGATCGAACGCCTTTGTGTACTTCCAAGTGTTCTTATATGAATATGTATGTGTGATAGCAATCAAGTTGTTCAAATAAAGTTTTCAAAACTCTCAATTGTTGATATGAGACGCAAAGGATCGAACGCCTTTGTGTACTTCCAAGTGTTCTTATATGAATATGTATGTGTGATAGCAATCAAGTTGTTCAAATAAAGTTTTCAAAACTCTCAATTGTTGATATGAGACGCAAAGGATCGAACGCCTTTGTGTACTTCCAAGTGTTCTTATATGAATATGTATGTGTGATAGCAATCAAGTTGTTCAAATAAAGTTTTCAAAACTCTCAATTGTTGATATGAGACGCAAAGGATCGAACGCCTTTGTGTACTTCCAAGTGTTCTTATATGAATATGTATGTGTGATAGCAATCAAGTTGTTCAAATAAAGTTTTCAAAACTCTCAATTGTTGATATGAGACGCAAAGGATCGAACGCCTTTGTGTACTTCCAAGTGTTCTTATATGAATATGTATGTGTGATAGCAATCAAGTTGTTCAAATAAAGTTTTCAAAACTCTCAATTGTTGATATGAGACGCAAAGGATCGAACGCCTTTGTGTACTTCCAAGTGTTCTTATATGAATATGTATGTGTGATAGCAATCAAGTTGTTCAAATAAAGTTTTCAAAACTCTCAATTGTTGATATGAGACGCAAAGGATCGAACGCCTTTGTGTACTTCCAAGTGTTCTTATATGAATATGTATGTGTGATAGCAATCAAGTTGTTCAAATAAAGTTTTCAAAACTCTCAATTGTTGATATGAGACGCAAAGGATCGAACGCCTTTGTGTACTTCCAAGTGTTCTTATATGAATATGTATGTGTGATAGCAATCAAGTTGTTCAAATAAAGTTTTCAAAACTCTCAATTGTTGATATGAGACGCAAAGGATCGAACGCCTTTGTGTACTTCCAAGTGTTCTTATATGAATATGTATGTGTGATAGCAATCAAGTTGTTCAAATAAAGTTTTCAAAACTCTCAATTGTTGATATGAGACGCAAAGGATCGAACGCCTTTGTGTACTTCCAAGTGTTCTTATATGAATATGTATGTGTGATAGCAATCAAGTTGTTCAAATAAAGTTTTCAAAACTCTCAATTGTTGATATGAGACGCAAAGGATCGAACGCCTTTGTGTACTTCCAAGTGTTCTTATATGAATATGTATGTGTGATAGCAATCAAGTTGTTCAAATAAAGTTTTCAAAACTCTCAATTGTTGATATGAGACGCAAAGGATCGAACGCCTTTGTGTACTTCCAAGTGTTCTTATATGAATATGTATGTGTGATAGCAATCAAGTTGTTCAAATAAAGTTTTCAAAACTCTCAATTGTTGATATGAGACGCAAAGGATCGAACGCCTTTGTGTACTTCCAAGTGTTCTTATATGAATATGTATGTGTGATAGCAATCAAGTTGTTCAAATAAAGTTTTCAAAACTCTCAATTGTTGATATGAGACGCAAAGGATCGAACGCCTTTGTGTACTTCCAAGTGTTCTTATATGAATATGTATGTGTGATAGCAATCAAGTTGTTCAAATAAAGTTTTCAAAACTCTCAATTGTTGATATGAGACGCAAAGGATCGAACGCCTTTGTGTACTTCCAAGTGTTCTTATATGAATATGTATGTGTGATAGCAATCAAGTTGTTCAAATAAAGTTTTCAAAACTCTCAATTGTTGATATGAGACGCAAAGGATCGAACGCCTTTGTGTACTCCCTTGTTGTCTCATCTTGAACAATTGCCTGGGTTAATTTTTTGCTTAAATGTTTTAATTGCCTCCAACGTGTTGTTGTAAGATGCGACGGATTGAACGCCTTTGTGTACTCCCTAGCTGTCTTACTATCAACATTGTTGTTGAAGCAAAACTTTATGTTTTTCAAATAAAAATCTTGTTCACAATAGACTCTCAAATGTTGATATAAGATAACAAGGAATCGAACGCCTTTGTGTACTTCCAAGTGTTCTTATATGAATATGTATGTGTGATAGCAATCAAGTTGTTCAAATAAAGTTTTCAAAACTCTCAATTGTTTGATCTCACAAAACCAATTTTTGCTCCACCTTTCTATGAAAATTTTTGATCTATTCTTGCATAGATTAAGGAGGAGTTTGTGATTTCAACAACCTTCAAAACTTCAAATGTGTTTCAAATGTTTTTTCATGCACACATTTGATGTTTTTCCAATGATTTTCAATCAAATGGAGTTCGGTGATTAGTTTGCACATGAGTGATAAGTATTTCTCAAAATTTACTCCATAAATTTCATCATCGCCGATGAGTTCTAACCCCGGAGTATTCACTTCTTTCATTAGATAGTGAGGGTATTTTGAGTGATGTTGTTTTATGCAAATAGGATGGAGGGAGTAAAGTCGAAAAGTGAGAGGTTAAGGTGATATGATGTGAGAAAGGGCTAAAATAAACAAAAGCCCTCCCTAAATTCTCAAAAAGCTGGGTAAACACGTTTCTATCGGATTTCATTTGTTGATTTCTTGATATTGAAGAAGTCTTCATGGACCCAGTGAAGCGATGCACATCTTTACCTAACCACTCAAGTGTTTCTTAACAAATACTTGTTTCATTTCTCACGGAGATTTTCACATTTCTATTGACTCTTCATTCGGAAGATGTTGATATTGAAAAAGGGCGACATTCTACTCCAGTCCCCGACTTCATTTGATCACGCTGTGTCTAGAGCTATTTTGATTGATCATTAATTTGATCATCTTTTTTTTTAGGACACATTAGAGTCATGTCTTTGTGATATTATTGCTTATCTTTGTGATATAGCCGGAACATTTGTAGTGATATCTTAATTGATATTCCACGATGATCGAATGGAAATCCTACCAATGCTAACATCCTTTCCAACATTGAACGTAGGTCTCACATTTTCATTTTATGAATTTGTTGAGTTAACGAGAAGTCTATGTGACCTCAGATGTTATTTCCCAAAAGTCTTTGAGGATAGTAAGACATGGTCATCGAACGCCTTTGTGACACTGACCATGAATTACATTCTTTAAAGCACTCTCGTGGTTGAAAAGCCGCAGATCGAACTATGTTAGAGAATTGTTTTGTGCATATCTTAATGATACATAGGAAATCCGAAAAATGTTATACATTTCAATCGGTCATTTCATTAATCCTTTTGATTTTTGAACATGCTAACGGATCATTTTTATCCGGTTTCACTTCTCATCACACAAACACAGAAAACACCAACACCATGATATAACGTTAGTACCAACAACTTCGATCTTACATTTTAGTCACCCCTAGGATTTCTTGGGTTGGGCTAATGGTTTGGGTTGATGTTTTGATGGTTGACATTTCTTCATGTGCTCATGTTATTCCTTTTGACATTTAATCAATCAAATGTGTACATAATGACATTGGTTCCCAATTTTGTCATTATGAGGGGGAGAAAATATTATGATTGATTTACTGATTGATAAGGAAACAAGGAGAAAAGTTTGTGTTTGGTTGTTTCAATAGGTTTTAGGTTTTTCAAAGTTTGTGTATCAGGGAGAAAATTCTTCATGATGTGTCAATAGTCTCTTGTAGTCAGATTTTCACTAGATTTTAGTTGATTGAGATTTTGGCTTTAAAAAGGGGGTATCTGAATTAACTTCAAAGATAAGAATGAAACCGAAGATGAAAGATTTTCACTTAAGATGCTTCAAAAATCCAAAGACACTCCAAAATGTTTATACTCATGGATTGAGGGGGAGCATGATTACTTCATAAGAATTTCATCCAAACTTCATTCAAATGCTTACTCTCCAAAGTGTTCAAGTTGATGTGAAAAAGATCAAAGCTTCAAAAAGGTTGAAAGATTTGTCAGAAGATTCAAGTCAAAGAAGTAAAGCTTCAAAAAGGTTGAAAGATTTGTCAGAAGATTCAAGTCAAAGAATAAAGCTTCAAAAAGGTTGAAAGATTTGTCAGAAGATTCAAGTCAAAGAAGTAAAGCTTCAAAAGAGTCTTCATCAAACACACTTCATGCAAGATCTTCAATTCATACAACTACATTTTATCAAGAAACTACAGTGCATACATCAAGGGGGAGAGTACATATTCATGAAAATTTATTTCAAAAAGATGAGATTCACTCAAGAATCAAAGAATGAAGAATCGATAAGTTGAATTTCACTCAAAATTCGAAGATTGAAAAATCAAAACCAAGATTCATACCTTCCGCATTTCAAAAGACAACTCTGATTCATGATTCAACAATCCTCGAAGATTCAAAAAACACGCATTCATTATTCTCTGTTCAAAAAGAACATTGAGAATCATCACATGATTTAATTTCAAGAAGTCCAAGACCAAGACTAAATCAAGTTTTCAAAGACAAAAGAGAAAGCTTTGAAGACTTGTTTCAACACTCCAATTGTCTTCACCACCGGGCTCATCAAATTCATTCCTACAAGACAATATAACACGTACTTCATTCATTACAATGTATCACTAAGGGGGAGAATGTTAGAAATCCAAAAATAGTGATAAATTGTAATCTAGATTAGAGGAATTTCTTGTTATTAAATCATAGATAAATGATCACTAAGGTTGAGGGGCTAATTGTGACAATTAGCATAATTGTGTAGTTAGACTATAAATAGCCCTCTCATACCTTATAGATCATAACTTTTGTATAATCCTTTCATAACTTTAATACCTGATAACTTTAACACACAATTCTCTCTCAAAACACACACAAACACCAAGAACACACACTCACCAAATCCACCATTGATGACTTGAATTCGGTGTTATAAATCGTGTTATAAGATGCATAATACATTTTCTTTTGATCAATGGACTTCTAATTGACCCTTATACTTTGTGCACCTTTTATGACCCGAATATGACACCAAAGAAGGTGTGGGACGACCCAAAAGAAAGCCCAACTCACTCCTAGAACCAAGGACACGAAACTAGGAAAGTTTGAAAGTCACACCACCACACCACCGTAAGCTACGGTCAAGACCACCGTAACTTATGGTGGTCCACTTTTAACTGGCGTAAAGGACGGTACAATGGAGTGTCTGGTACGGTGGTACCACTATAGCTTACGGTGGTCTCTATCTTAGGGTATTGGCGTCTTGGCATGCAAACCTAGCGCAAGTCAGTGGGTCCTCAGCGTAAAGCAATTCTAAGGCAACGTCTGGGACGGCCCATGGAGCGTCCAAGACGCTGGGTCAACATAGGGCATGCATCAGTTGACCAAAAAGTCACATTCGACCCCCATCACTTCTAAACCTTAATTTAGACTATGAGATCGATTGGAAAGCTTTCAAGATCCATTTTGTAACATGTTTACACAAGAATGAACATAACCCATTACTTAAATTCGTTTCATAACACCCAATTTATTTTCAAATCGATCTTGACCCATTTCAATTCTTGACAAATCTTAATTTAGACTATGAGATCGATTGGAAAGCTTTCAAGATCCATTTTGTAACATGTTTACACAAGAATGAACATAACCCATTACTTAAATTCGTTTCATAACACCCAATTTATTTTCAAATCGATCTTGACCCATTCAATTCTTAAACCTTAATTTAGACTATGAGATCGATTGGAAAGCTTTCAAGATCCATTTTGTAACATGTTTACACAAGAATGAACATAACCCATTACTTAAATTCGTTTCATAACACCCAATTTATTTTCAAATCGATCTTGACCCATTTCAATTCTTGACAAATCTTAATTTAGACTATGAGATCGATTGGAAAGCTTTCAAGATCCATTTTGTAACATGTTTACACAAGAATGAACATAACCCATTACTTAAATTCGTTTCATAACACCCAATTTATTTTCAAATCGATCTTGACCCATTTCAATTCTTGACAAATCTTAATTTTGACTAAATCGACTTTGGAAAGCTTTGAACTCTTTTTGGAAGCATAAATGAACGAAATTAGACACAACCCACTCTAAACGCGGTTCAAAATAATAATTTCAAGTCCAAATCCGGTATTGACCTAATTTCAAACCCTAGAACCCTAATTTTTGACTCAATTGGGTTTTGATCGACTTGCAATTTGACCCAATAACACTTGGATTTGACTAGAGACATGTTCATAAGCATAAAATGATGAAATTGGGGTGAGTTTAACTTACCAAATCTTTCTCCAAGGTGTGAAATCCGAATTTGACTAGTTGGAAGGATTTTCTTGCAATTTAAACTTCAAAATTTTGATATGTTGTAAGGATGATTATAAGGATGATTTTTCTTGTATAATTTAACTTAGACAACAATGAATGATGATGATAATTTAGAGAGAGAGAGTGAGAGAGATGTAAGAGTGTGTTCTTGAGAGTTTAGAGAGAGAGAGGAGAAGATAGAATGAAATGGGTGGAGGGGAAGAGTGGAAGAGTGGGGTGTGGGTAAGGTTGGGTCTTGGGTATGGATCATGGGTTTGGGTTAACCCATGGGTAGTCCAATTCACATTTCTAGTTTATTCTAAATGTCGTTTAGTTTTGTCTAGTGTCGTATCACGATATAATTTGGTCAATTGACCTCGTCTAGCTTATAACAGGTCATTTATTCATATAATAGTTTCAATTATATCACTAACTGTAATTTGTTAGTCAAATTACACATAAAGTCAAACGGGTCAAAATCACGGATGTTACATCATTCCCCCGTTAAAGGAATTTCGTCCCGAAATTCAACAAAACCCTAATTATTAATAAATGTGGGTACTTAGGCCTCGTAGGACTCCCTTGCCCTCAAGTGAACTCGGCTCTACGTCTAGCATCCTATCTAACTTCGAAAATCGTGTAG
This sequence comes from Erigeron breviscapus, assembly GCA_034093135.1. Lineage (NCBI taxonomy): Eukaryota > Viridiplantae > Streptophyta > Magnoliopsida > Asterales > Asteraceae > Erigeron > Erigeron breviscapus. The sequence goes on along the minus strand of CM067174.1, from coordinate 37,796,151 downwards.
CATTTGTTCTTCAACTTTTTGACATCACGAGCTAAGATTTCTACCGGTTTTTCAACAAGGTTGAGCTTTTTGTCTACTCAGGCCTCGTTCATAGGCACGCGAGGAGTGGGGTCCGCCAAACACTTATCTAAATTACAAATATGAAAATACGTCATTTATCCCGCTACGCTCTTGAGGAAACTCCAATGGTCTACACCTCACTTCGGTGTACCTCTTTTGTCGTTCACAGGTTAGTTGCAATTTCCCTTTGATTTTGAGAAATCACCTTTGTGGTTTTAATCACTATCTCCGGCCCGAGCTAGGGAAGAACAATATTTCCTACCATAGGGTGCCCTAAAGGGTGCCACTCTATTACTTGTATGATTACTGTCATTGTACGTGAGCTCAACCCACCGGTAAATGGTTTTCTCAACTACCCCAAAGTCAATAGCACACGCTCCCAACATGTCTTTTAGCGCTTGTTTCGTTCTCTGACTTTGTCTATTCGTTTGAGGATGAAGTGTCGTACTCATGTCGAGTTGAGTACCCATTTGCTCGCTGAGAGGCTTTCCAAAAATTTGAGTTAACCGGGTATCTCTATCGGAGATGATAGAAACCGAAACTCCATGCTTAGACACCACTTCTTTAATGTACAAACGAGCCATGGTGTCAAATTTATCGGTCCCACGAATGGCCAAGAAGTGATCCGACTTCGCTGACTGATCTACCATCACCCAAATCATATCACGACTGTTTCTTATCTTCGGTAACTTCGTGTTGAAGTTCATTGCAACCCGTTCCCATTTCTATTCCGGCGTCACCGGTTGCATTAACAATCCGTGTGGCTTCTTATGATCGGCTTTAAATTGTAAGCAAGGAGACGCTCACTCACATTTTTGGCCACATCACGTTTCATGCCCGGCCACCAATAAAATTCTTCGAATCAAGATACATCTTATCCGATCCGAGATGGACCGAATAAGACGATTTGTGGGCTTCATCCACAAGGAATGTGCCTAGATTACTCAAAAATGGGAACCCAAAGCCTCTCAACCAAGTCTAGCCAATCGTCTGCCTTACGATCAAATTGTTGTTCCATGCCGTCCAAAGCTTCATTTCCAAAATTTCTCTGGTGGTGTAGCTTGTATTAGAGCTCCAATAATCATCTCCAATCCTTGACCGCTTCAGTCTTACTTGGGTCCACATGAATACCATGCTTGCTCACCATGTGACCAAGGAAATGGACCTCTTCCAACCAAAACTCACACTTGGAGAATTTTTGCATACAACTTATCATTTCTAAGTAATTCAAGTACTTCGCACAAATGTTCCACGTGTTCTTCCATCTTCTTCGAGTAAACAATGATGTCATCAATGAAGACAATGACAAACTTGTCCAAATAAGGTCGACACACCCGGTTCATCAAATCCATGAACACCGCCGGTGCATTAGTCAACCCGAATGGCATAACGGTGAATTCAAAATGTCCATACCTTGCAAGAAATGTCGTTTTGGGAATTTCATCTTCATGTACTCGGAGTTGATGATAACCCTAGCGAAGATCAATATTGGAGAAATACTTGGTGCCTTGTAGTTGATCAAACAAATCATCAATTCAGGGAAGTGGGTGTCGGTTCTTTACCGTGAGTTTATTCATCTCCCGGCAGTCCATACACATTCTAAACGACCCGTCTTTCTTTATGACAAGGAGAATAGGAGCTCCGCAAGGCATTTGACTAGGACGAATAAACCCCTTCTCTCTTGGAGCTCTTTAAGTTATGTTTCCAATTCTCGTATCTCGGTCATGGCGAGCCTATAAGGGTGCTTTAGTCACGGGGGTGGCATTAGGAAATCAAATCAAGACGAAAGTCAAGTTGACGAGATGGAGGTAAACCCGGTAAGTCATCCAGGAAACATCGGGGAAAATCGCGAACAATAGAAACGGTTTTTAATTCTACCTTTGAGACAGTAGTACTAAAGGCTTTAGAGTCAGAAGAATCGGAAATTTCAACTTGGACCCTAAGAATTTTGTCGTTAGTCAACGGTATTTGGCAATGAAATGGGTGGAGGGGAAGAGTGGAAGAGTGGGGTGGGGGTAAGGTTGGGTCTTGGGTATGGATCATGGGTTTGGGTTAACCCATGGGTAGTCCAATTCACATTTCTAGTTTATTCTAAATGTCGTTTAGTTTTGTCTAGTGTCGTATCACGATATAATTTGGTCAATTGACCTCGTCTAGCTTATAACAGGTCATTTATTCATATAATAGTTTCAATTATATCACTAACTGTAATTTGTTAGTCAAATTACACATAAAGTTAAACGGGTCAAAATCACGGATGTTACAAAAAAAAATTCAACATTTTTTATAACTTTTTTTCTTTCATAAGATATTAAAACTACATGTTAACTTCATTTTTAATGAGTATATAAATCAAAAATATTAAATATATAAAATATTTTTAATATTTTCAACTTATTTAACCTACCGTATGTATATACGATATTAAAATCTAATAAGTAAGTTAAATAATATAATGATATAACAATGTTTACAATCCTTTAAATATTAAATATGTAATACATTAACATGTAGTCATTTAACATGTAATATGAATTTCATTACGTGATACATTTTTATAAAGTTTTTGTGTTTACCCGTACATATATATAAAAAAATCTACTTTAACGACCAAATAACCAATTAAAATCCTTGATTTAATAAATAATTCTTATCTTAAACCCAATATTTAATATGATTAGAAAATGTCAACAGCGATTTTTACATAATTTTTTAATATTCAAATTAATAATTTATTTGCATTACTTTTATTAACTGATAATTCATTAGTTAATATCGATTTTCATTTATTTTTATCTCAAACACTATTTTTAATTCGATTATGAATCACAAATCTTGTTTTTCAATCAATATATTTAGTTTTAAATTTTAAATTTAAAGATTTACTTTTTCTTCTAGCAAATTCTAACATTATTTTAAATAGGAAATAAAATGTACAGTGATCATATAAATTGTTATTAATTATTTCTATCAAAAGTTGGTTTGTAGTTACAACGCCCAGTTTTTTAGTACGAACAATTACACGTGCGATATCTCGAGTTAAATCTAAAAGTATCTTAAGGTGATGATAAGTAACAAATGTTAGATCAAAAAGCATAAACAAATATTGTCTATAAAAAAGTATTACAGAAGATAAAATACAATCTATGCTTTCAATGTTTTAGAATTATATTCTTCTAATTTAATTTTATTTACATTTTTACATTTAGATTTACATATTTAACAACTCATCTTATCTTGAAAATCTCATAAACAACCCAAGTGTTTGACGCATACATAAATCTAGTATATATAATATAAGTGAGGATAGTTTACGCTTATGTGGTTATCCCCTTGTTTTGACAAAATGTTTTTGTTTATGTGTCAATTTCCTATTAACTTTTCATTTGATTTCCCATAATTTTTCATTTTTTTTTGACAACGGGGGTCTAAACTATATTGTTTTAACTGGGTCCACGCTAGAAAGTCCCCTCACCCAGTACCTAAACCCTCTATTAATTCGCCCAAAGACACAACAATAGAGGTAACTCTTGCCCCCTCAGAACTCGAACCCACGTCTTTCTGATATAAAATAATATAATAATAGGAGGAAAACCTGGCTTCTATTAATTCGCCCAAACACACGACAATTAACAGAGATAACCCTTACCCCCTCAGAACTCGAACCCAGGCTTTTTATCGAAAAAAATAAATAATAATATCACTTGGAATCATCCATGTTAATAAAATAATAAATAAATAATATAATAATATCACAATTTGTAAAAGAGGGAATGAGTCGAACTTATACATATTATTATTTATGGTATATTTCAATAATTAATAAGGGTATATTTTGACAAATAATGTAAAATATAAGTATTAATATTGTCATTTAATAAAGATGAAATAATTAAATTTGATCTAATGGTTATAAATCAAAGATGGAATTCATCTAAGGGTTCCTATTTGAATAACTAATAAAGGTATATTTTGACAAATAATGTAAAGTATAAGTATTAATACTGTCATTTAATAAAGATGAAATAATTAAATTTGATCTAATGGTTATAAATTAAAGATGAAATTCATTTAAGGGTTTTTATTTGTTTAGGAATGAAATTAGGAATTTGTTATATACATATTGGTAGATTCGTATTTAAAATGGGTTCGATTAATTGCAATCTTAGCCTTTTAATTTCTTTCTAAACATGTGTCAAAGAAGTTAAAATTATTTATATATATATCAAGAACATATATAAAAATGGTTAATGATTGTTGATTGATATGTTTGAGCCATGTATAACGACATCAATTGTATGTAATCATTTTATAAGTCGGATAACGAGGAGGTATGATGTAGAAAGTTTTACTTCTACCCAACGATAGAGAGACCGCTTCCAACAGGGTCGTCTCTGAGAATTTATAGACGTAGGACGAGCCAGAAAAAAGACCCCCAAGTTAGACGAAGTTAGACGCAACGATTTATATTATATAAACTATTTTTATAAAATGACGAAAAAAGTTATAGTATATTAAAAAACATAACAAACGTTATTCTTCAAATTATATGACATGTGAAAAAAAATCAAGAAATAAGATTAAAAAGGAGATTTAATAAAATCCATATGCCATTATTTTATAGTTTTAGGAGGATTATTAAGATAATCTTCAAAAATATATATCATTTTACAAATTATATTTAACAGAACAAAAAAAATAATACAAGTTAAATACATTCATACATATTAAGTTGGATAACACTTATACATTGGACACATCAAATCAAAAGATATAATACTATAATACTCTTATTCTATATTGTTACTTTATTGAAGAGTACTCTAGGTCTACAAGGACATTAGAGTAGCTTGCGGGTTGCGGCTACATTCCAAGATTGAAAAATATAACTTTATTTATCCGTAAAAGATATGTAAGTGCGTTTTTTATGTAAGTTAAATTATATGGTTTAATTTTTGGTTAATTGTTAGGATTTGTAATGAGCTAAGTTGATTACATATATATATTTTTTTATATATTATATACACCAAAAAAAAAAAATCGGGCCCCCTAAAAAACTGGGTCTCGGCCCGTCGTCCACTTTGTCCCACCCCAAAACCGGCCATGGCTTCCAATGATAAATAACAAGTGCAAGTGTGTGTTAAGTTACCATACTTATCTGCAGAGTATTAAGGATGAGCTATGCTAGAGTGACAAACATTTTACAAACTAACTTTTACAAACATAGGTGACATGTGAGATGGTCCAATCAAGCAAGAGATAGAAAGAAGAGAGAGAATACATAGAGATGATTTAATTGGTGGAAGTTGTGTTTGTAAAGATTTGTTTGTAAAAAGTTTGTACACTTAGAATTACTCATTAAGGATTAACACGACAAGAAAATGTTTAATAGTTTGTTGTTAACAAAACTATATACACTAAATCCGCAACAATGCGGGGTAATGTTTATAGGTTTATATATTACTTGTATTTTATTATATTATATAACTAAGTGGTGTTTGTATTTGCGTTTATATAATAGATTATGTGTTTAAAAACTAAGTTTTGAAAAAGCATGTCCTTACATTCTTTTCCAAAACTGCGTTTTTACTCTAATAAAATGAAAATAATCACTTATTTTATCAAACACATTTTTTCATTATTTGCGTCATGCAAACACAATAATCAGATAATCAACTCAAAACGCAATCACAAACACCCTCTTATAATTTTTGTATTTATATTGATACTTACATTGATTGTATTTTGACTGAGTAATATGGAGTATTTCATTTACTTATTTTTATTTTGTCTACTTTCTTATATTTTGTTAATAAAAAATCAGGCTCCATATATGAAAGATAAATATTTTCCCCAATCATATCGCAATGTTTTTAACGGTTCTTAAATATGCTTGTCATAAAAAGCAAACATAACGTTTTGATTTGGACTTGTGTTGAGAAGTCTATACTCTCGACGTACATTAATTTGGCTGTTAATTAGCTAGTGATGCTAATCTATTAATTCGGTATATAAATATTGATAAGTTCAAGAGTTTTATACTTTATTAGTAATTTACTTTAATAACTGGTTAGTAAAGAGTAATAATATTTTATTGTTAAAAATTTAATATTTTCTGTACAAAAAGTTATTCGAGTACATTATATAATGTTAAAATTTTTCATAATCTGATATTTATATATAAAAAATACTACTTTTGACGTATATAATAGCTTATTAATATATACGAAATCTGATATTTATGTATAATTACTTATTATTGAAAGCGATTGTCATAATCAAAGGTCATAATATCAACGAATTTTGATAAAAATCCTCAAGACTAAACTAGTATAGTTGTCAAACTGGTGGAAACAAAAGCAAGTTTTCTAGACAAAAAAAAAAAAAAAAAAGGAAGAAAAAGGAATGTGTTTATCGTGAATCTCGTGTTTCATGGATTTATTTAGACATGTTGGTTAGACTCATTATATTTGTGGCTAAGAATGTAATAGATGTTTAATTTAATTGTGTTGGGTGCAGTGTCCTTATCTTACACGTATTGGTCACACGCATCGTCCTTGTTGACCTTGTTTTTAAAACACTTTGCATATCGTCACTCATGCCCATGAAAGCTATAACCATTAAAACTAGAGATCATAAATTAAAGTTTTGACAATTGATATTAGCCGATGCCCATTCATGTACCCTAAATATATAATTACGTGACGTAAGAGATAATAGACTAGCTTATCACTTGCAAAATGATAATCGATATAGTATCCACAATGCGACGGAAGTAAGTGATTTGTTTTGGTAACATATGACGAACTTTTATGATGGTTCTCGCAGATAATTCAAAAAATGAAAAATAACGTAACTTGTTACATTAGTTTTTGAAAAGATAAGAGTTTTTATCGGTTTTGACTTTTAAAGGTCACAAATCATTTCTAAAAAAACCAAACACACAGATTTGAAATCGTATATGGTAAATGTCAAAGGTACGAGGGACAAGAATAAAATAAGTACTTACAAATATATGAAAGGAGAAGTTTGAGGTAAGCATGAAAGTAACTTAAAATGATGTCATATTTCCTATTTCGTTTATTTACGAATATTCATTATTAGATATGTGTCATACTCAAAATGACTGATTTTTTTTATAGATCACGACTTTTAAGTATATTAAAAACTAGTATAAAACGTATATAAATGTCAGTATAATGTATAATGTACAAAATTGATAATATACCTATCTTATAATTATAATCATTTTATATGTAAAAGAAACTAGAATTTTTTCTTTTATTATTATCCGAAATTTTGTTAGAGAAGTTTTAAAAGAAGGTTATCATAAATAAATAAACGATTATAGCTAGACATTAAATATTTTTAATTATTTTAAAGATCTTAAAACTAGTCTAAATGCCCGTATAATATACGGATCAACAATATATATTGTGTACTTATAATTATTTTTCATGTAAATGTAAGTAGGATACTTTTTCATTATTATGAGAAACCGCAAAATTATAAAAAGGGCTATCATAAATAAAAAGGGCTATCATAAATAAATATACTGATTTAATTAGTATAGGTAGACATTAAACATATCTACTTTATTTTAGATTTACACGGCTAGAAAATTTATAAAAAAGACACGTGAAAATTTATTATATGTCGGCAGCTAAGAGCATCTTCAATGGTTAGTTTTCAAAGTTTTTTTTTAAATAAAAGAGTAAATGAAAAGCTCAATATTTATCGACTTATTCTTGTACTAATGTTTTTTTTTTTTCAGTTCTGAACTTTCAAAACTTTTTTCATTAGAGTGAACGTTTTTAAAAAAACATCTTTTACACAGACAAAAATCTTTTCAATATCTATTATATATATAATAATAAAACTTTAGGATGAATATAAAAATTTTTTTCCTACTTTTATTTTGGGATTACCAAATATAGGATAGGAGCTACAAATACCAATTTGTTTTTCTAGAAAAAGATTGTTTAACAAAGTTTATCAAATTAAAACTTGACCATTTTATGTACGAACATATATCAAGTTATGGAAGATGAAGGAGTATCGTTAATTTTAGTTAAGTGGGACTCGAACACAAATGTAGGAACCCAATTTCAAAAACTTTATCAATGAACTACCGGTTTATCGTTATCAATTACATTTTTTTTAAAGGTGCTGATCGAAGATCATAATGGGGGTCTCACTGTGTTGTCTTAACCGGATACACGCTAGAGAGTCCTCTCACCCAATACCTAGTAGAAGGAAAACCCCTTATTAATTCGCTCGAAAGCACGAAAACTAATAGGGGTAAACCTTACCTCTCACGACTCGAACCCGAGTCTCCATGAATTCAAGCCTTCATTGGAAAGACTTCCCTTTGACACTGGGCTATCAACCCAACGAATGCCATCCGTTACATGACTAACTATAAATTCTTATGTTATTTTATTGATGTAATTTACAGTGCCACGGGCGAAAGATGTAGAAGACAGAACGAGAATATGGTCTTCCTAAAATCTTTTTACATCTTTAAATGCGAGTTCTTTTTCTTAAATATTTTTAAGTGTGTACAAATTTATTTACATTTTTTAAAAATATGAATCAACAAGTATGAACAAATGACATATTTATTGTGGTGAAATTTTGAGTTGCAATTAGCATTTTTGGAATATGTGGTATAAAAAAGTTAATTTGTTAGGATTAAGTTTGATCAACTTTAACCATTGAATTAAATCCAATGGTCAAGATTTAAACATCAAATGTTAATCTTGACCATTGGATTTATTCCAATGGCTAAAGTTGATCCAACTTTACCTATAAAGTTGGATCAACTTTAAAGGATTCTAATCTTATTTATTATACGAGTATCTTTTTTAAGAATTGGGAAACAAACTTTAGCAGCCTTATAATGATCCAGAAGTTCTGTCTAATAGGCATGTGCACGGGTCAAAACCGATCCAAGACGTGCAAACCTGTGACCCGGCAAAGCAACAAAATCGAACCCGTTACCCCGCCCGTTACCCCTTTGGGCGGGTCAGATCGGGTGGGTTCGGTTCTCTGGTAAGACACATTTGTTCTTCATTTGTCAAAACTCGGCTGACCCGACCCGAAACCCGGCGAAGCAACATATTCAAAGCCGTGACCCGGCTCGTTACCCTATCAGTCGGGTCGGGTCGGCTTGGTTCGGACGGGTCTAGGCCAGGTCGTGAATTTTCGGGTCATATGCTCATCCCTACCGTCTAATACATATTTGCTTTACTATCTAAAACAACATATAGCAAGTCTTAATAGACAAGTAGACCATACAAGTCCTATATTATGTGCTTAGAGATGTCTCATTTTGACAAGTTGTTCCCCAGCTCTAAGCTCTTACTCATCTTATGTCATGAAATCTTTCACTTAAAAAGTGCTTAATAAAAGAGATGTGCTATTTCGATCTATTTGGGAAAGAAAGATGTAGCAAGATACTTTCAATACATACATATTACGGTAGAATATTGTATTATATTGTCTTGTTCAGTCATGGATTAAGTTTAGTGAATTGATTTGCACAGCCACATTACTCTATGTGCTGTATTCATTTTTGTATTTGAGTGTATTGCTATTATTTCTTGTATATATGAATTGGGATTTGAGCATAGAATTCTCCCATCCTATTCAACAATGACAAAAATACAACTTGTAATGTATATCATATCACAATTTTCATTTAAATTAAGATATTATATATAAATTTTACAGTGAAATCATGATGATAATTGCAACGCTCACATACCAGGAGGGTAACGCATAGTTAACTATTGCAAATGGGCCTTCTAGATTGGCTAATGGCTTCAAAGCAGGTAAGTTATGGCCTATGGATATGGTCTGTACAGATCGATAAAAAAAAAATCTGTTCAAATTGGGCTAAAAGAAGATGACAATCTAGTTGTGTTCGGGTCATTAAGTTAAGTGGGTTGCTGGTAGTGGACTAGAAATGCTCATACCAGGAGCCCATACTATTGTGTGAGACTCATGGCCCGATTGGTGGTGCACGTGGTTGATGGTTCATGGTAATGGTAACGATTTGTTTTATTTTGTTTTTTTATTTTTATTTTTTTCAATCTAATAAAATTTTTAAAAAATGTGGATCAGATTAGTGGTTGATTAGTGGTGGTTTGAGGGTGTTGTTACTGTTGTATATGATTTGATTGGGAGGGATTTCAATCATGTAGTACTGGTGACTAAGACAGTAAGAATGATGGTACCGCTGTGAGCTCTTTTAGTGTAATCTAGACACAAAAACAATGCAGGTTTAAAGAAAAATTAAATTTTAGATAACATATAATCCCTCCATGTGTTTTATTTTTATTTAAAAAAATGGAATTTATCTCACATAATATTGTGCTCTTACGATAATCCCACTCTATTATCATAACACCCAATCCGGTCAAAAATAGGGTACGAGAATATTTCATCCTGTCACCAAAGAAGGGCAGTCAACCTTGTACAAGGAGGGCCAACGTTGAATATAAAAAAAGGGCGTTCCGGTAACCCCATTTGGAAATTATAGGCATGAAAAATGGATTATAGAGTTACAAAGATCAACCTAACTGATAAAAATATGATTGATAGAAAATAAAACTCGGGATTACACAATCTAACTCGGCCTCATTACATTATCAGAATTAAAGTTTAACAATTACATATCAGAAACTTAATCTATATTCTACTTTAAACTAATAATACATATAGAACTAGAGTATTTGAATACAAAATATAATCAATACGATTGACTCATGACTGATAGATGATGAGAGAAAGATATAATGTTGAGAGAAAGAAGATGATTTTTGTCTTTGTGAATCATTAAGGAGAGATATATTCCCGTTTTTTGCTTCTAACGGTCATAAAGAGAAAGAGCTACTAGATGGGTCTCTCCAATGTATATCCCTCATCTTCAAAATTGTAAACTTCAGCCCTTCAACTTTGAGAAAATAAAACCAAAGCTAAGATTGAGAAAATAGACTCAATTCTCAACACCCCCCCACAATCTTAGTGACGTAGTCCAGTAGTCCAGTTTAAGAGGGGTTAACCCAATATGCTCTTCACCAAAGATAGGAGGTTACCACAATAACAACCCTTGACCCAATCAAGCAACAAATGGGTCAAACAATGACGAAAAACAAGAGGTCTATGACAGATTGACAGCTAAGAAGCAAGATAAAAAACGGTTTACAAAAGCCGGAACACTTAGTCACACCGAAGGTCTTTCACCCCATGCACCAAATGTGGGCAGCCGGAATGTTAGTCACACTGAAGGTCTTTTACCCCAAGCGCACTAACATGGGCTAAACCAAATAATAATGCTCTTAGAAAATCAGGATGACGTTTTAATATCAAGGATGAGACTAAAAAGCTACACTTACACAAGGTGAGAACATGAGCACAGAAACCAGAACTTAACTGCAATCAACAAGAAACAACTCCTTGAGCTTAAGGTAGTGCTGGAAAGTTCATCAGAAAGCACACAAAAAGCACTCGAATCTGTAACATCCGTGAGTTTTGACCCGTTGACTTTTCGGGTAATATGACTAACAATTTAAGTTAATGAATTATTTGAGTCGTTTTGTGAATTAAATGACAATGTGTTATATTCGGGTCGATAATATGTTTCGATCGGTGTTTAAATGTCTAATGATTGTGTTTTGGCTTGAGAAGAGAAACGGGTCGGCCCGTGGGTCACCCACGACCCATCAGCCCCTTTGACCCATTTCTCCCCCCTTATCTCTTCCCTTGCCTTTCATTCTCTCTTCTACCTCTTTTCTCTCTTTTCTCTCTTTTCTCTCAAGTAAAAAGGGCAAGACAAGAACCCATTTCATTTCTACTTCTATCTATCATCGATTGGTGTTTTGGAACTGGTATAACACTAGAATCATAGTCTTCTATACCTCATTATCGTCATATCAAAGAATCAAAGGTTGAAGTTCTTGCATTTTACCCATTTTGACCTAATTTCGGGTTTGAGCTCAAGAAGGAAGTTTTGGTAAGTCTAATTCATCCCATTTACTTCTATTTATGTTAGCTTACTCGTTTCTAGTCATCTCGTACATTTACAAGTTCTAAATCGCCTTAAAATGAGTTTTGGGTCGAATTAGGGTTTGGCTAGGTTTTGATCGATTTGGAGAATTTGATGATGTTATGGATGGAGATACGGGTTTGGGCAAGTGTATTTAAATGTTAGAAGGTCAAATGTATCATCAAAATGAGTCCTTTAGCCTTACAATGCGATTTAGGGTTTTGGTTCAAGTGGAAATAGGTTTTGGTTCTTGTTTTTCTGCACAAACTGCTGCTGGTCGTGTTGCTGCCCAATAAGGGGCATAACCTACGGCCCTATGGGGCGTAGGTTACGCTAGTTATGTTTTGACTGGGCGTAGGTTACGGCCCTTTGGGGCGTAGCTTACGCCGAATGCTCCACCTTACGCCCAAAAACCCACTGTTTACGCCACTCCAGACGCCAAAACCTTCATTTCTAGAGGACCGTAAGTTACGCCCAGTTTTACCGTAACTTACGCCAGTTGTTTTCTGACCACCGTACCTTACGCTCCTTTTGACCGTAGCTTACGCCTGGTGGGTTTGAACCACCGTAACCTACGCCAGTTTAGGGCGTAGGTTACGCCCCCTTTGTTGCTGAATTTCCTGTTTGACCTAGTTTGACTTCCAGAACCCTATTAATGCCTCGAGCATCGTTCTAAATCACTTCTTAACTTATTTAACAATGATTAAGAGTCTTAGAAGTCACTTAACGTCGAGAACCACTTTGGAAACTAATTAGGGTTTTGCCGTGAAATTGATAAGTCATGTATACGTGTTTATGAATGT
>CM067174.1:37670800-37782236 GCA_034093135.1 Erigeron breviscapus | reverse complement strand
TCTCCGACATATGACTGGAACCAAATCAATTCTTTCGAACTTTGTTGAAAAGTTTATGGGAACAGTCAGATTCGGAAACGATCATATCGCTCCTATTCTTGGATATGGAGACATTGTCAAAAATGGAGTCACTATAAAGAGAGTTTCCTATGTTGAAGGACTTGGACACAATCTCTTTAGTGTTGGTCAATTTTGTGACAATGATCTTCAAGTTTTATTTAGGAGATATGAATGCAAAGTGCAGACTGAAGATGGTGTGGATATTCTGACTGGAACAAGAGACAATAATCTGTTTACAATTGATCTCAACAACATCCCTTCCAATTCTTCAGATATTTGCCTTCTTTCGAAAGCAACTGCACAAAACTCTTGGTTATGGCATCGCCGTCTTTCTCATCTTAACATTCAAACGATTAATACACTCGTGGATAAACAACTTGTTGAAGGTCTTCCGGACTACAAGTATGAAAGTGAACATGTTTGTCCAGCTTGTGCAATTGGAAAGATGAAGAAAGCATCACACAAACCAAAGAAGCACTTGAGTACAGAAGGTCCTTTGCACCTTATTCATATGGATTTGTGTGGCCCAATGAAGGTTCAAAGTATCCATGGGAAGCGATACATTCTAGTGATTGTAGATGATTATTCTCGTTATACTTGGGTATTCTTTCTTCATGCAAAGAGTGAAACTCCGCAAGTGATTATTGATTTCATCAAGAAGACCCAAGTCAATCTCAAATCATCTGTTAGAATTGTTCGCTCAGACAATGAAACTGAATTCAAGAATTCAACAATTGATTCTTTCTTCAAGTCCATGGGTATTTCACAACAATTTTCCGCTGTCAGAACACCTCAACAGAATGGAGTAGTTGAACGTCGAAATCGAACTCTTGTTGAAGCAGCTAGAACAATGCTTGCCTATTCAAGATTGCCACCGAATCTATGGGCTGAAGCTGTTGCTACTGCATTTTACACAAAACAGATCAATAATCAACAAGAGGTTTGATAAAACTCCGTATGAGGTGATCAACAAAAGAAAGCCCAATGTGAATTTTTTACACATTTTTGGATGTGTATGTTATGTTCTCAATGATCGAGACAATCTGGGCAAATTTGAACCTAAAGGCGATGAGGCATATTTCATCGGTTATTCGAGAGAATCGATTGCATATCGTGTATATAACCGGAGAACCAAGAGAATCGAAGAGAGTATGAATGTCAAATTTGATGAACTCTCAAAAAAAAAAAAAAAAAAAAAAAAAAAAAAAAAAAAAAAAAAAAAAAAAAAAAAAAAAAAAAAAAAAAAAAAAAAAAAAAAAAAAAAAAAAAAAAAAAAAAAAAAAAAAAAAAAAAAAAAAAAAAAAAAAAAAAAAAAAAAAAAAAAAAAAAAAAAAAAAAAAAAAAAAAAAAAAAAAAAAAAAAAAAAAAAAAAAAAAAAAAAAAAAAAAAAAAAAAAAAAAAAAAAAAAAAAAAAAAAAAAAAAAAAAAAAAAAAAAAAAAAAAAAAAAAAAAAAAAAAAAAAAAAAAAAAAAAAAAAAAAAAAAAAAAAAAAAAAAAAAAAAAAAAAAAAAAAAAAAAAAAAAAAAAAAAAAAAAAAAAAAAAAAAAAAAAAAAAAAAAAAAAAAAAAAAAAAAAAAAAAAAAAAAAAAAAAAAAAAAAAAAAAAAAAAAAAAAAAAAAAAAAAAAAAAAAAAAAAAAAAAAAAAAAAAAAAAAAAAAAAAAAAAAAAAAAAAAAAAAAAAAAAAAAAAAAAAAAAAAAAAAAAAAAAAAAAAAAAAAAAAAAAAAAAAAAAAAAAAAAAAAAAAAAAAAAAAAAAAAAAAAAAAAAAAAAAAAAAAAAAAAAAAAAAAAAAAAAAAAAAAAAAAAAAAAAAAAAAAAAAAAAAAAAAAAAAAAAAAAAAAAAAAAAAAAAAAAAAAAAAAAAAAAAAAAAAAAAAAAAAAAAAAAAAAAAAAAAAAAAAAAAAAAAAAAAAAAAAAAAAAAAAAAAAAAAAAAAAAAAAAAAAAAAAAAAAAAAAAAAAAAAAAAAAAAAAAAAAAAAAAAAAAAAAAAAAAAAAAAAAAAAAAAAAAAAAAAAAAAAAAAAAAAAAAAAAAAAAAAAAAAAAAAAAAAAAAAAAAAAAAAAAAAAAAAAAAAAAAAAAAAAAAAAAAAAAAAAAAAAAAAAAAAAAAAAAAAAAAAAAAAAAAAAAAAAAAAAAAAAAAAAAAAAAAAAAAAAAAAAAAAAAAAAAAAAAAAAAAAAAAAAAAAAAAAAAAAAAAAAAAAAAAAAAAAAAAAAAAAAAAAAAAAAAAAAAAAAAAAAAAAAAAAAAAAAAAAAAAAAAAAAAAAAAAAAAAAAAAAAAAAAAAAAAAAAAAAAAAAAAAAAAAAAAAAAAAAAAAAAAAAAAAAAAAAAAAAAAAAAAAAAAAAAAAAAAAAAAAAAAAAAAAAAAAAAAAAAAAAAAAAAAAAAAAAAAAAAAAAAAAAAAAAAAAAAAAAAAAAAAAAAAAAAAAAAAAAAAAAAAAAAAAAAAAAAAAAAAAAAAAAAAAAAAAAAAAAAAAAAAAAAAAAAAAAAAAAAAAAAAAAAAAAAAAAAAAAAAAAAAAAAAAAAAAAAAAAAAAAAAAAAAAAAAAAAAAAAAAAAAAAAAAAAAAAAAAAAAAAAAAAAAAAAAAAAAAAAAAAAAAAAAAAAAAAAAAAAAAAAAAAAAAAAAAAAAAAAAAAAAAAAAAAAAAAAAAAAAAAAAAAAAAAAAAAAAAAAAAAAAAAAAAAAAAAAAAAAAAAAAAAAAAAAAAAAAAAAAAAAAAAAAAAAAAAAAAAAAAAAAAAAAAAAAAAAAAAAAAAAAAAAAAAAAAAAAAAAAAAAAAAAAAAAAAAAAAAAAAAAAAAAAAAAAAAAAAAAAAAAAAAAAAAAAAAAAAAAAAAAAAAAAAAAAAAAAAAAAAAAAAAAAAAAAAAAAAAAAAAAAAAAAAAAAAAAAAAAAACCAAATGGATCTTCAAGAACAAAAAGGATGAAAATGGAGTTGTTGTACGCAACAAAGCACGCTTGGTTGCAAAGGGATATTGCCAACAAGATGGAATTGATTATGATGAGACATTCGCACCAGTTGCACGAATTGAGGCTATTCGGATGTTTCTTGCCTATGCTGCCTACAAGAACTTCACAGTCTACCAGATGGATGTTAAAACTGCCTTCTTGAATGGAATTCTCAAAGAAGAAGTGTACGTTGAACAACCAGAAGGTTTTGTGAGTTCCAAACATCCAGACTACGTTTACAGGTTAGACAAGGCATTATATGGTCTGAAACAAGCGCCTCGTGCATGGTATGATGCTCTATCCTCTTATCTTGTGAAATCTGGTTTTAGCAAAGGTTCAATTGACACTACCTTGTTTATCAAACGACAAGGTAGTGATATCATTCTAATCCAGATTTATGTTGACGACATAATTTTCGGGTCAACTAATCCTAAATACTGCAAGAATTTCTCTGCTTTAATGATCAAGAAATTTGAAATGAGCATGATGGGTGAATTAAACTTTTTCCTTGGTCTTCAAGTAAAACAGATGACAAATGGAACTTTTATTTGTCAATCAAAGTACATTCTTGACATGTTGAAAAAGTTTGATATGATGGATTGTCAAACAATTGGCACACCCATGGAATCTCGAACAAAGATTAATGCTGATTTAAATGGAAAAACTTTTGATCAAAAGAAATATCGCAGTATGATAGGGTCACTCATGTATTTGACTGCTAGTCGCCCGGATATTATGTTCGCCACATGCATGTGTGCCAGGTACCAGGCCAATCCCAAGGAAAGTCATTTCCAGGCCGTCAAACGGATATTCCGATACCTGAAAGGCACAGTGAACCTTGGTCTCTGGTATCCAAGGGATACCGGGTTTCAGCTAATTGCATATTCAGATGCTGACCATGCAGGTTGTAAGCTTGATCGAAAGAGCACTTCTGGGAGTGTACAGTTTCTAGGGGATAGATTGGTCAGTTGGTCTTCAAAGAAACAGAACTGTGTATCTACATCAACTGCAGAAGCTGAATACGTTGCTGCAGCAAGTTGTTGTTCACAGGTTCTTTGGATGAAGACACAGTTGACTGATTATGGATTTCAATTCAACAGAATTCCCATATACTGTGATTCTAAGAGTGCAATTGCTATTTCTTGCAATCCTGTACAGCACACAAAGACCAAGCACATAGATGTTCGGTACCATTTTCTTAAAGATCATGTCGAGAAAGGTAACATCGAACTCTATTTTGTCCCGACAGACTACCAACTTGCTGATATTTTCACCAAACCTTTGGATGAAAACAGGTTCAATTTTCTGAAAACCAAGTTGGGAATGCTTAATTTACAAACTTAAATGCTTTCATGCATGTTTTCTATGTTCATTTTCTGTCTCAAACATTGATGTGTTTTACTTGTATTTGATTTACTTGAAATTTTTCTAAGTAATGAAAAGGCCATTTGCAGAGCTCCAAGCTCGGCAAATGCATGTTTTACTTGTATTTGATTTACTTGAAATTTTTCTAAGTAATGAAAAGGCCATTTGCAGAGCTCCCAGCTCGGCAAATGCATGTGAATAATTATTTGTTTAATTGTTAATTGTTTGTTTGTTTTATTTGTTTAAATTTTTTTTCTTTTATAATTTGTATGTGTGTTTGTTATTTTTAAAATTGAAAAATCAAATACAAAAATAGAAAAAATAAAAAAAAAAAAAAAAATAAAAAAAAAAAAAAAAAAAAAAAAAAAAAAAAAAAAAAAAAAAAAAAAAAAAAAAAAAAAAAAAAAAAAAAAAAAAAAAAAAAAAAAAAAAAAAAAAAAAAAAAAAAAAAAAAAAAAAAAAAAAAAAAAAAAAAAAAAAAAAAAAAAAAAAAAAAAAAAAAAAAAAAAAAAAAAAAAAAAAAAAAAAAAAAAAAAAAAAAAAAAAAAAAAAAAAAAAAAAAAAAAAAAAAAAAAAAAAAAAAAAAAAAAAAAAAAAAAAAAAAAAAAAAAAAAAAAAAAAAAAAAAAAAAAAAAAAAAAAAAAAAAAAAAAAAAAAAAAAAAAAAAAAAAAAAAAAAAAAAAAAAAAAAAAAAAAAAAAAAAAAAAAAATTTGTTTTTCTTTTCTCTCAAACTGATCAACATCCATCACATCAATCAATCATATTTTTTTTTCTTTGTATTTGTTGTTTACTAAAATAAATGTCTGGTCAAATTTTTCTTTTGGTCAGTTTATTTTCTCAGAAAATTCATAAAAAGAGAAAAATAAGATGGTGATGTTTCAAGAAGGAGCTACAATGAAAATGCAAGCAAATCAAGCTCTGCACATTCCTTTCAATACAAGATTTCCAATCATTACTGAGATTTTAAGTCATCATCCTCTGAGAGTTGCTTTAACAAATGGTGCAGTAGTTCCAGAGCAATATATCTTTGATCTATGGGAATCGATTGAATATGTCAAAGCAAGTAAGAGAAGAAAGACTGAAGATTTCTTCCGATTCACTCTTAGATCTGGAAATAATGAAGTTGAATGCACATTCAATTTAAATGAGTTCAGAACTGTAATTGGCTTTCCTGAACATGAAGTATATGAAGAACTGCCTTCTATTGAAGAGATGCTAGATGCAGTTCATGCTCTGGGTTATGACGGAGAATTGGCCACAATGAGAGACTTTAAAAGAATGAAAATACATAAAAAGAGAAGAATAAGATGGTGATGTTTCAAGAAGGAGCTACAATGAAAATGCAAGCAAATCAAGCTCTGCACATTCCTTTCAATACAAGATTTCCAATCATTACTGAGATTTTAAGTCATCATCCTCTGAGAGTTGCTTTAACAAATGGTGCAGTAGTTCCAGAGCAATATATCTTTGATCTATGGGAATCGATTGAATATGTCAAAGCAAGTAAGAGAAGAAAGACTGAAGATTTCTTCCGATTCACTCTTAGATCTGGAAATAATGAAGTTGAATGCACATTCAATTTAAATGAGTTCAGAACTGTAATTGGCTTTCCTGAACATGAAGTATATGAAGAACTGCCTTCTATTGAAGAGATGCTAGATGCAGTTCATGCTCTGGGTTATGACGGAGAATTGGGCACAATGAGAGACTTTAAAAGAATGAAAATAGCTTCTCTCTGGCATACGATGTATAATGTTCTGGTCAAACTTTTCTTTTGGTCAGTTTATTTTCTCAGAAAATTCATAAAAAGAGAAAAATAAGATGGTGATGTTTCAAGAAGGAGCTACAATGAAAATGCAAGCAAATCAAGCTCTGCACATTCCTTTCAATACAAGATTTCCAATCATTACTGAGATTTTAAGTCATCATCCTCTGAGAGTTGCTTTAACAAATGGTGCAGTAGTTCCAGAGCAATATATCTTTGATCTATGGGAATCGATTGAATATGTCAAAGCAAGTAAGAGAAGAAAGACTGAAGATTTCTTCCGATTCACTCTTAGATCTGGAAATAATGAAGTTGAATGCACATTCAATTTAAATGAGTTCAGAACTGTAATTGGCTTTCCTGAACATGAAGTATATGAAGAACTGCCTTCTATTGAAGAGATGCTAGATGCATGCATGTTTTACTTGTATTTGATTTACTTGAAATTTTTCTAAGTAATGAAAAGGCCATTTGCAGAGCTCCCAGCTCGGCAAATGCATGTTTTACTTGTATTTGATTTACTTGAAATTTTTCTAAGTAATGAAAAGGCCATTTGCAGAGCTCCCAGCTCGGCAAATGCATGTTTTACTTGTATTTGATTTACTTGAAATTTTTCTAAGTAATGAAAAGGCCATTTGCAGAGCTCCCAGCTCGGCAAATGCATGTTTTACTTGTATTTGATTTACTTGAAATTTTTCTAAGTAATGAAAAGGCCATTTGCAGAGCTCCCAGCTCGGCAAATGCATGTTTTACTTGTATTTGATTTACTTGAAATTTTTCTAAGTAATGAAAAGGCCATTTGCAGAGCTCCCAGCTCGGCAAATGCATGTTTTACTTGTATTTGATTTACTTGAAATTTTTCTAAGTAATGAAAAGGCCATTTGCAGAGCTCCCAGCTCGGCAAATGCATGTTTTACTTGTATTTGATTTACTTGAAATTTTTCTAAGTAATGAAAAGGCCATTTGCAGAGCTCCCAGCTCGGCAAATGCATGTTTTACTTGTATTTGATTTACTTGAAATTTTTCTAAGTAATGAAAAGGCCATTTGCAGAGCTCCCAGCTCGGCAAATGCATGTTTTACTTGTATTTGATTTACTTGAAATTTTTCTAAGTAATGAAAAGGCCATTTGCAGAGCTCCCAGCTCGGCAAATGCATGTTTTACTTGTATTTGATTTACTTGAAATTTTTCTAAGTAATGAAAAGGCCATTTGCAGAGCTCCCAGCTCGGCAAATGCATGTTTTACTTGTATTTGATTTACTTGAAATTTTTCTAAGTAATGAAAAGGCCATTTGCAGAGCTCCCAGCTCGGCAAATGCATGTTTTACTTGTATTTGATTTACTTGAAATTTTTCTAAGTAATGAAAAGGCCATTTGCAGAGCTCCCAGCTCGGCAAATGCATGTTTTACTTGTATTTGATTTACTTGAAATTTTTCTAAGTAATGAAAAGGCCATTTGCAGAGCTCCCAGCTCGGCAAATGCATGTTTTACTTGTATTTGATTTACTTGAAATTTTTCTAAGTAATGAAAAGGCCATTTGCAGAGCTCCCAGCTCGGCAAATGCATGTTTTACTTGTATTTGATTTACTTGAAATTTTTCTAAGTAATGAAAAGGCCATTTGCAGAGCTCCCAGCTCGGCAAATGCATGTTTTACTTGTATTTGATTTACTTGAAATTTTTCTAAGTAATGAAAAGGCCATTTGCAGAGCTCCCAGCTCGGCAAATGCATGTTTTACTTGTATTTGATTTACTTGAAATTTTTCTAAGTAATGAAAAGGCCATTTGCAGAGCTCCCAGCTCGGCAAATGCATGTTTTACTTGTATTTGATTTACTTGAAATTTTTCTAAGTAATGAAAAGGCCATTTGCAGAGCTCCCAGCTCGGCAAATGCATGTTTTACTTGTATTTGATTTACTTGAAATTTTTCTAAGTAATGAAAAGGCCATTTGCAGAGCTCCCAGCTCGGCAAATGCATGTTTTACTTGTATTTGATTTACTTGAAATTTTTCTAAGTAATGAAAAGGCCATTTGCAGAGCTCCCAGCTCGGCAAATGCATGTTTTACTTGTATTTGATTTACTTGAAATTTTTCTAAGTAATGAAAAGGCCATTTGCAGAGCTCCCAGCTCGGCAAATGCATGTTTTACTTGTATTTGATTTACTTGAAATTTTTCTAAGTAATGAAAAGGCCATTTGCAGAGCTCCCAGCTCGGCAAATGCATGTTTTACTTGTATTTGATTTACTTGAAATTTTTCTAAGTAATGAAAAGGCCATTTGCAGAGCTCCCAGCTCGGCAAATGCATGTTTTACTTGTATTTGATTTACTTGAAATTTTTCTAAGTAATGAAAAGGCCATTTGCAGAGCTCCCAGCTCGGCAAATGCATGTTTTACTTGTATTTGATTTACTTGAAATTTTTCTAAGTAATGAAAAGGCCATTTGCAGAGCTCCCAGCTCGGCAAATGCATGTTTTACTTGTATTTGATTTACTTGAAATTTTTCTAAGTAATGAAAAGGCCATTTGCAGAGCTGCTAGATGCAGTTCATGGTCTGGGTTATGACGGAGAATTGGCCACAATGAGAGACTTTAAAAGAATGAAAATAGCTTCTCTCTGGCATACGATGTATAATGTTCTGGTTACATGTCTGATGCCTTCACAAAAAGGAATTGATGCAATGACAAAACATTCCTTGTCCATCTTCTATGCAGTCACTCACAATGTTGAGTGTGACTTTGCCAAGATTATATGGGATAAGATGGCCCAAGTTGTCAAAGGGAAGGACGCACAAGAAAGGAAGTACATTCCTTACATCAGATTCTTCACATTGATTGTGGATGATGTTCTAGACAACAATGAAGATATTCCCAAGATGGAGGATAGTTTCAAGTGCGTCATTGCTATGTACAAATCGAATATGAGAGGCACTGGAAGTGATAATGTCCGACCTTTTCCAATTCCACCATTCTTGATCAATTTGGTTCCTGCTCAGAGTCCTCACCTTAGGTCTTATCTTGAGTGGTTAGTCTCGGCGATGGGGTCTGAAAGCCAACAGACTCCTTCCCAAGCTGAGCATAGGTCACCAAGTGAGGGTCCTAGTAAGTCAAAAAGAAAAAGAGGGGTTAGTGATGAAGAGGCCTCTGAGCAGAGGAAACGAAAGTCAAAAAGAGTTGTTTTTGAGCAAGATGTTGCTTCACCTGAACCTATTTCATCACCTGTTTCACAATCTACACCATCTACACCAACCGTTCGCTTTTCTCAATCTTCACCTTCGCAATCTACACCTCTACCATCCGTAATTTCACCGAATCCACCAATTCTTACACCATCTCATTCTTCACCGATTCTGAATCCTACACCACTTGCATCTGCTCTACCTGGTGAACCAACTCCACCACCAGGTATGCGAATTAAAATGTCTGCTAGAAGTATCTTAAAGCAGAAGTCAAAGAAGAAGAAATCCAAACGAAAACATAAGTCGTCTAAATCTGCAAGACAAAGACTTGAATCTTCTTCAGCAGATGTAAATGAACAAGCTGGTGCCTCAGCTGAGTTTGATGTTGAAAATGTTGTGCATAATGTTGAATCTGAGCTTGAAACTGAACATGTTAGCACAGGAGATGATGTAGTGCTGGAGGAACAAGGCGGGAATGAGGGAGGGGTTGAAAATACCGGAGAGGATGAGCGGTCCGGGTTAGGACAAGGGCAAAAAGAAAACGATGGCCCTCCGATAGTTCAACCAACTGAGTCTAGCCGGGTTATTTACCCTAGGGTAGAAGTCGGGAACTGCCCATTCTCGCTTGCACCGGATTCTCCTCGCCATTCTAACTCCTCACAACAGGGGTTAGTCTCAGATATTCACGGGGAACAGCCACGTTCACCACACTCTCCTCATTTGGAGGATGAGAGTGTTGAAAATAGAGAGGACCAGCCCCACCTCTCGCCTTCATTTGATGCACAAGAGTCTAGATCCCCTAGGGACACTGATTCACAAGCCCAGTTGAGTACTGGTGCCGGAACAAGCGGAGAGGGACCCACTTTGTGTGACCCTCAAGGACAGCTTGGAAATCCTGCCTTAGCTACCATCACGCCAGCTTTAGCCGCAGGTAACAGGTCTCAGACCGAGACTGGGGAGCAGTATGAACGCCGTAGTGACACTGCTGTTCCTCAGGATCAAACTGAGCCTGTATTAACGGGCATTCTCAGTGACCCCGGTGTTGTTAGTGGTGTTGCCCAACAACAAGTCCAGGACAGTGATTTATCACAGTCTAGGACACAATCCGATTCTGGTTGCAAAGCCACTGAATCTCCAACTGCTGGTGAGGGTATATCCCGAGGATCCGCAGGAAATCCTGAATCAGCATCGCTGAATTTAGGTCACACCACAAGTGTGCCAACAACCCCCGGGTTGGATACTCCACTTCCCACACAAACACAAAGAACACCAACACAAAATGAAAATCCATCAACATCAACAAATTTACCTACAAAAGACCTCTACCATCCGTAATTTCACCGAATCCACCAATTCTTACACCATCTCATTCTTCACCGATTCTGAATCCTACACCACTTGCATCTGCTCTACCTGGTGAACCAACTCCACCACCAGGTATGCGAATTAAAATGTCTGCTAGAAGTATCTTAAAGCAGAAGTCAAAGAAGAAGAAATCCAAACGAAAACATAAGTCGTCTAAATCTGCAAGACAAAGACTTGAATCTTCTTCAGCAGATGTAAATGAACAAGCTGGTGCCTCAGCTGAGTTTGATGTTGAAAATGTTGTGCATAATGTTGAATCTGAGCTTGAAACTGAACATGTTAGCACAGGAGATGACGAACAGAGGTTGAAAATGTTGAAAATGTTGAAAATGTTGAAAATGTTGAAAATGTTGAAGATGATGCAAATGATGAGGTTGGAAGAAGGTTAGTAGAAGCTTTTGTTGATGTTTCTGATATGGATGATAATGATGAAGGAATTGAAGTTGTTGATGATGATGAAGAGTTTGTGAATGAAGATGATGTTGTTGAATATGCTGAAGATGATGCAAATGATGAGGTTGGAAGAAGGTTAGTAGAAGCTTTTGTTGATGTTTCTGATATGGATGATAATGATGAAGGAATTGAAGTTGTTGATGATGATGAAGAGTTTGTGAATGAAGATGATGTTGTTGAATATGCTGAAGATGATGCAAATGATGAGGTTGGAAGAAGGTTAGTAGAAGCTTTTGTTGATGTTTCTGATATGGATGATAATGATGAAGGAATTGAAGTTGTTGATGATGATGAAGAGTTTGTGAATGAAGATGAGGTAATGGAAGAACGAACAGAGGTTGAAAATGTTGAAAATGTTGAAAATGTTGAAGATGATGCAAATGATGAGGTTGGAAGAAGGTTAGTAGAAGCTTTTGTTGATGTTTCTGATATGGATGATAATGATGAAGGAATTGAAGTTGTTGATGATGATGAAGAGTTTGTGAATGAAGATGCGTAATGGAAGAAAGAGCAGCGGGTGAAAATGTTGAAAATGTTGAAGATGATGCAAAATGTTGAAAAGTTGAAAATGTTGAAAATGTTGAAAATGTTGAAAATGTTGAAAATGTTGAAAATGTTGAAAATGTTGAAAATGTTGAAAATGTTGAAAATGTTGAAAATGTTGAAAATGTTGAAAATGTTGAAAATGTTGAAAATGTTGAAAATGTTGAAAATGTTGAAAATGTTGAAAATGTTGAAAATGTTGAAAATGTTGAAAATGTTGAAAATGTTGAAAATGTTGAAAATGTTGAAAATGTTGAAAATGTTGAAAATGTTGAAAATGTTGAAAATGTTGAAAATGTTGAAAATGTTGAAAATGTTGAAAATGTTGAAAATGTTGAAAATGTTGAAAATGTTGAAAATGTTGAAAATGTTGAAAATGTTGAAAATGTTGAAAATGTTGAAAATGTTGAAAATGTTGAAAATGTTGAAAATGTTGAAAATGTTGAAAATGTTGAAAATGTTGAAAATGTTGAAAATGTTGAAAATGTTGAAAATGTTGAAAATGTTGAAAATGTTGAAAATGTTGAAAATGTTGAAAATGTTGAAAATGTTGAAAATGTTGAAAATGTTGAAAATGTTGAAAATGTTGAAAATGTTGAAAATGTTGAAAATGTTGAAAATGTTGAAAATGTTGAAAATGTTGAAAATGTTGAAAATGTTGAAAATGTTGAAAATGTTGAAGAAAATGTTGAAAATGTTGAAAATGTTGAAAATGTTGAAAATGTTGAAAATGTTGAAAATGTTGAAAATGTTGAAATGATGAAGAAATCTTGGATGAAGATGAGGTAATGGAAGAACGAACAGAGGTTGAAAATGTTGAAAATGTTGAAAATGTTGAAAATGTTGAAAATGTTGAAGATGATGCAAATGATGAGGTTGGAAGAAGGTTAGTAGAAGCTTTTGTTGATGTTTCTGATATGGATGATAATGATGAAGGAATTGAAGTTGTTGATGATGATGAAGAGTTTGTGAATGAAGATGATGTTGTTGAATATGCTGAAGATGATGCAAATGATGAGGTTGGAAGAAGGTTAGTAGAAGCTTTTGTTGATGTTTCTGATATGGATGATAATGATGAAGGAATTGAAGTTGTTGATGATGATGAAGAGTTTGTGAATGAAGATGAGGTAATGGAAGAACGAACAGAGGTTGAAAATGTTGAAAATGTTGAAAATGTTGAAGATGATGCAAATGATGAGGTTGGAAGAAGGTTAGTAGAAGCTTTTGTTGATGTTTCTGATATGGATGATAATGATGAAGGAATTGAAGTTGTTGATGATGATGAAGAGTTTGTGAATGAAGATGATGTTGTTGAATATGCTGAAGATGATGCAAATGATGAGGTTGGAAGAAGGTTAGTAGAAGCTTTTGTTGATGTTTCTGATATGGATGATAATGATGAAGGAATTGAAGTTGTTGATGATGATGAAGAGTTTGTGAATGAAGATGAGGTAATGGAAGAACGAACAGAGGTTGAAAATGTTGAAAATGTTGAAAATGTTGAAAATGTTGAAAATGTTGAAGATGATGCAAATGGAAAAGTTGAAAATGTTAAAAATGTTGAAAATGTTGAAAATGTTGAAAATGTTGAAGATGATGCAAATGATGAGGTTGGAAGAAGGTTAGTAGAAGCTTTTGTTGATGTTTCTGATATGGATGATAATGATGAAGGAATTGAAGTTGTTGATGATGATGAAGAGTTTGTGAATGAAGATGATGTTGTTGAATATGCTGAAGATGATGCAAATGATGAGGTTGGAAGAAGGTTAGTAGAAGCTTTTGTTGATGTTTCTGATATGGATGATAATGATGAAGGAATTGAAGTTGTTGATGATGATGAAGAGTTTGTGAATGAAGATGAGGTAATGGAAGAACGAACAGAGGTTGAAAATGTTGAAAATGTTGAAAATGTTGAAAATGTTGAAAATGTTGAAAGATGATGAAAATGTTGGAAAAGTTGAAGAATTGAAAATGTTGAAAATGTTGAAAATGTTGAAAATGTTGAAGATGATGCAAATGATGAGGTTGGAAGAAGGTTAGTAGAAGCTTTTGTTGATGTTTCTGATATGGATGATAATGATGAAGGAATTGAAGTTGTTGATGATGATGAAGAGTTTGTGAATGAAGATGAGGTAATGGAAGAACGAACAGAGGTTGAAAATGTTGAAAATGTTGAAAATGTTGAAGATGATGCAAATGATGTTGGAAAAGTTGAATGTGAAGAAGTTAAAATGTTGAAAATGTTGAAAATGTTGAAAATGTTGAAGATGATGCAAATGATGAGGTTGGAAGAAGGTTAGTAGAAGCTTTTGTTGATGTTTCTGATATGGATGATAATGATGAAGAGAGTTTCTATTTCTATCCCATGTTTTCATGTCAAGAGAGATAATAACAAGATCTACCGGTTCACAGAAGCCCAATTTAAACTTTTGCCAGTGGACGACATTATCTTCCTTTACAATCATTTCCTGAATGCCATGAAAAGATACCAAGAAGATGTTGTTGCCTTTGATGCTGTGAAAAGATACATGTCAAGTTGCATTCAATATGCTTCATTGGAAGATTTTCAGATAGGATTTGAAGTTGTGAAGAGAAAGATTAATGTGCCCTATCCAGATCAAAGTCTTTATACTGCAGATATTGAAAAGCTAAGTATTGGTCATATCATTGAAGAACCATCCTTCGGAGTTGTGTTTTTGAATAGCAGAAAGAAGAAGATTTTCATTCGCATGGATGAACTTGCTTCATATTCTGATGGAACGTTGGAATTTTGTAAGAATGTATTGCTGTGCCTGCAAGAAGATGAGCAAGATGAAAAGAAAAGGGAAGTGTTTGATAAAGCAATCTCCAAGATTAACCAAAGACTCGAGTACAGAGACAGCATTAGAATGATGAGAGAAGCAAAGAATGCTAAGAAGTCTAAGTACGTCGTACGTCAACAAGGAGGTTGTTGGATCAAGTATGAACCTAGCCATCTTCCAGGACCACATAACATTCCTCCAATAAACTTTGAAGCAAATATGAATGTTCCAGCTAACAGACCCGAAGGAGATAACTGGTTCTGGCATCCAAACAAGGGTAGACCACATACAAGAGCTTAAAGAAAGACAAGATTGGATATTTTTGACAAATCACTACTAAGGGGGAGATTGTTAGATATATAAATGTAGTAGGTGATTTGTATGCTTTATATTACTTTGTACTTAGAATGTAAGTTGTAACCTTTTGACACTAAATACAATCCAATCTTTCACTGAATCTCTCTCTACTCTCTCTCTACTCTCTCTCTACTCTCTCTCTACTCTCTCTCTAGAAACCGCCATTGATAAACTCTAAACACACATAAAAAGCTCAATTCTATATCCAACAATTGGTATCATGTAACACCAAATAAATGCAGAAACCGAAATGTTTTTATCGGTTTTGACTTTTACAGTCTTTACTTCCGCAATTTAACACCGTCAGGTGAAAAGTTTTGAAAACCCATATTTTTAAACGACGGGTGTTACAAAAGCGGTATCTAACAACAAGATTGAAAAGGCATATCAAAATTTAAAAAAATAGAGATATAGAAATCTTCCCTGAACAGCCTAGATTGCATGTCATAAATGCAAAAGACATTAGACATGTCATAAACATCATTATCAACCACATCAATGAGAAGAAAAACTTTTGCCAAAACAACAATAATAGCAGATAGTATACTAGATCTATATCAAACAATCATAATCAACAGAAATGTCTGGAACAACATCGGTTAATAAGAAATAGTCTAAGATAAAGAAAAACTTCCCTGAGCACCATCGGTCAAGATAGTGTAGGCAGAACATGCAAAATAACCCAGATTGTCAAAACATCACCATCAACAGAAAACGTTTCCAACCATTATAGCTGAAAAATAAACTTGTTGAAAAGCAACAATAATATCTAACAACACACAAGATATAATCAATATAAAAGAAATGTCTGAAACAACATCAGACATATATTACAAGTATGAGGAATATAAAGACTAATTCAACTTAACCAAAACTTTTACAACTTTGCAAGTAAAGAAAATAGCTAAAGCATGCAAAGAACATAAAGACTAATTGAGTTAAGTGAAAACTTTTATGACCTCAACACATAAAATAGGGACAATAATAGCCCCACCTAAACAACCAACACCTTGCAATCATAATGTAAAGATAAAACAATCAACGGTTTTCTTATAAGTAAAAAACCACCTTACTGAATGTGAACTTTGTATCCACACCCAAATAAGAAAAAAACCCCAATCATTGCCTGCAGCAATCTGCACTACAGTCTCATAGCAACATGTATCATTCACCCCCTGCTACTTTTCTCCCCTCTGTCTCGCCCTGACTTCCTATTATTTTTTCGCTTACCCCGTTTTTTTCTTACCTCTTCGTTCTTACCTTATTGTAATTCCCCCCTTCTTCGCCATTTCCCTCCTGACCCCCCACATGTGAACTTTGTATCCACACCCAAATAAGAAAAAAACCCCAATCATTGCTTGCACCAATCTGGATTACAGTCTCATGGTCAACAACAGAACACCAATGCAAGGTAAATTGCCCTAAACAACCATCATACTAGGCACAATTCAAAAAAAATTCACCACAGCAAAACAACCCATTACACCAAACCAACAGAAACAAGAGGGCTACCATAAAGGTTAAGAATGCCCAAGACAGATAACAGAGGGGCCGTCATAAAGACTAAGAATACCCAAAGACAGATAACAGAGGGGCAGCCATAATCGGCTAAAATTTCCCATAACACACAAAAAGGGGCTGCAATAAAGGCTAAGAATGCCCATAACAATCAACAAAAACAACTAAATCAATTTAATATAGTCAACAACAAGAGTCACATAATTCATCACCACCAAACAAAAAACTATTCTAGCAAGATAAAGGAAATTACATGATTCCTCAAGATTTTATATTAGACGTGGAATCAAGGTACAATTCAAGAAAAAAAAAAAGATGGACTTTTAGCAGAGCATATTAGATAAGCATTTTTGAAAAAAAACTTATAAAAGAAATCACATAATTCAATAATACATTCTAATTGAATAGCAGACCTTAAATTCCACATTCAAATAAAAAGACATCAGACATAACGCTCATATGATTCACCAAGGCGTATATCACTTTATCACACAAACTCAAGACATAGAGGAGCTGCCATCAAAAACAAAAAACCACATATCATTAAAGATCAACAAATGTCATATTCAAGAACACATAACTTATGATAAGATCTACAAAACATGTAACCAACACTTACTTGCATTATGCATCTTAATAAGAGCCATGCATTAACAAACAACGAAACACTACTAGAAAGGTGCAAACAAATAATACTAAGAACAACTCAAAAAAAAATCAAGACATACTTACCATATTTCTTAAACAAATAGCATACCAAGATCAACACAATATGAACAGAAACAAAGTTTTCGAACTTTTTTTTATTTATTAAAAAAGATAAAAATCTCAACATGTTCCCCCAGAAAAGAACCAACAACTTTTACCAAACTTTACCCTACATTGAAGGCCAATGAGCATAGATTCAACATAAAAAATTCCACGACATATCACAACTTTCCTTTTAAGTTCAGCATGTGTAAAAGCATTTGTACCAATACTAGTCAATAGTTTTAATAGCAAATCAAATGCTTAGAGCCTTATACAAGTTATCCAAATCATACACAACAAATAGAGGTGACCATTGCAATGTAGAAACATGACATCAACCATATCAAATCAAAAAGAATCTCCATAACAACCTTTTCTTTCCTTTAATCACCTACATGTTGAATTACATCCATGCAAAAAACAACTATTAATTGGACAAAAAATATTGCCTTTTCCATTGATGAAATAGAATCAAATAAATCATAATCTGAAGACTATTACTATCTATAAACCCAAATGTATTACTTCATTAAACAAGTTCATACCTTGCAAATTTCATTTCCAACAATATAGAAACAATCAAGGAAAAGACTCAAAGTATCACTTGTACGTAAACACAAAAGATCCCTAAGACCCAACTCACTAAATCTAGAATGCTAGATGCAACACCATTCAAAAAAAAAAAGAGGACTAACAACATTATCATTATCAGCCATAATTTGCAAAAACAAAAAAAACAGCACACAATAAACGGAATGCACAAAATACATTCAAGGATTAAACAATACCGATAAGCAACAAAAAAATAAAAGAAAATTCAAGACCACAGAAGAACTAGAATTATAATGAGAAACAAAAGAACAAACATAAAGAAGCCAATGACACACAAGGAACTCGAGGACGAATAATAAGCACATAAAACACAAACAAGTATCGTGGTTATAGGCCAAGTGTGACTCAAATGGGGGCAGTTGATCCCTGTAAGCACAGGAACTCCCACGAGAAAGAACTTGCTACCACACAAGAGAGAGAAAGAACTTACAGAGTACTCCATCCAGAATGTGGTGAAGCAAACATACCCAGCGGAAGACAAGAACCAAACATAAAACTCGACCAGCCAAGAATTGAACCAAGATTGCACCATAACTCCAGAGATTTGAAGAAACTCCAAATACCCCAAATTCAGAATCACGGGAAAACACGCCATAATCCGACAGCCTTCAGTAAATAAGACCGAAAACTCGAATAGAAAATACAGAGAAACAATAAAATTCTTCCAGGAAATTGAAACAACCATCCGTTGATCTAAGAATAGCCCATTAGTAACAATCCACAGAGCACAGCGGAAGATTTTTGAAGACCCTCTTCTTGAATCACTTAGCCGAGAAGAGAAACAAACTACCAGGAACGAAGAATACATTAAGAGCAATCACCAGGAGGTATCCAAACATCAAGCACACAAAACCCCCAAAATTATTTATATTATTATTATTATTTTGAAGACCCTCCTCTTGAATCACTTAGCCGAGAAGAGAAACAAACTACCAGGAACGAAGAATACATTAAGAGCAATCACCAGGAGGTATCCAAACATCAAGCACACAAAACCCCCAAAATTATTTATATTATTATTATTATTTTGAAGACCCTCCTCTTGAATCACTTAGCCGAGAAGAGAAACAAACTACCAGGAACGAAGAATACATTAAGAGCAATCACCAGGAGGTATCCAAACATCAAGCACACAAAACCCCCAATTTTTATAAACCCTAAAAAATTTTGAAACCCTAATTCAGCTAACCTGGCTCTGATGCCATGATAAAAATATGATTGATAGAAAATAAAACTCGGGATTACACAATCTAACTCGGCCTCATTACATTATCAGAATTAAAGTTTAACAATTACATATCAGAAACTTAATCTATATTCTACTTTAAACTAATAATACATATAGAACTAGAGTATTTGAATACAAAATATAATCAATACGATTGACTCATGACTGATAGATGATGAGAGAAAGATATAATGTTGAGAGAAAGAAGATGACTTATTTCTCTGGTCTTTTTGTGAATCATTAAGGAGAGATATATTCCCGTTTTTTGCTTCTAACGGTCATAAAGAGAAAGAGCTACTAGATGGGTCTCTCCAATGTATATCCCTCATCTTCAAAATTGTAAACTTCAGCCCTTCAACTTTGAGAAAATAAAACCAAAGCTAAGATTGAGAAAAATAGACTCAATTCTCAACACTAACTCTACCTAATGCGTGTTTATTTGCAACCTGTTTAAACATAAAAATACACATAATTACATTGGTGTTAATCCTATATCTAGTGCAAAAGAGAAGATGATGTTGTTGCTAATGCGGGTGGCGATTCCCAATTGGTGGCCACAAGATGTGACGCCACTAGCCGAAATAGGCTAAAGGGTGAGTTAGAGAAAGAGGGATGGAGAGAGAAGAATACCCGTTGCTTGGTGCCTATAAGAGAGTAGGTTTATTGATTTGGGTCATGGGCTTTCCATATTTGGGCTTAGTTCAAGCCCATGACTTAATAGGGTTGGAGCGTCGCTGGAGTCTCCAAGTCCTATTATAGCTAATTTTGCTTCCAAGCATGCTAGCTGACTACAATATGACCTCCATAACCGGCCTTAGTTCATTGACATGAAACTAATTACAGTTTGACTAAATATTCTAACAAAGCTAAAGTTAGTTATTTGTAGTTCTGTTATCAATCAGTGCAAGACTTTCTGCCTTATAAAGTTATTTCAGTTTGACTTCAAATCTGATTAAACCATAATCTGTGACTACAAATCTGATTAATATGCTGGGACGATCATAACTTGGTATATACCGTGTGTCCATGACTTTTGAGAGTCTATAGTTTTCCATAGGGATGCACCTAATTATTGGCCCGTAGTGGAATACTTGAGCCAAATTGCCCAAACCAGACTCAACATGATCGTTTGTCAGTCTTTCTTAGTACGTGGCATGGTTCTGTCGTATGGTTGTTGTTTCCTCATATTAGCTCGAGTTCATGCTAGTTCCTTGAAAATTTCCATCATTTCTCTAAACTTCCAAATCTTCACTTATTATATAAATAGTGCTTAATCGTATAAATTTGCACATCTTATTTACAGGTTGCTTATAGTTTCCGATATCCACACTATTAGAAAGAAATTGAACCATTTCATGTGAGCTAATGTAGTTAGTAATTTGCCTAAAACAATACAGTGACTTAAGTACTTAACTTTGTTCTTATTAAACAAGATTTGTATATTAGGATTTAGGAATAGGGATAGGAAGCCGCAATCACACAGACACGGTGAAATACTCAAAGATTTGTAAATAAAAGATTCAAACTACATTCATATTATGGGTAGAAGACCTTTTTCCATCCACGGCCTCTGAGAAACAGTATGCTGGTGCTTGCACTACCGAATCTGGCAACACAGCTCCAATCTCAAAAGTCATCACATGCGTAGAAATCCCTAAATTGCAAAATGTTGGAGTCAACTGACTGGCATGTTCATCTTGTATATTAAATTAGACAATGCTGGTGATATATTAAGATATCAGCCTATCAATTTTAGGGATATCAAAATGGGTGGGTCGGCTTTGTTGGGTAATGCACTAACGCTGTAGTTGTTGTTTCCTCATATTAGCTCGAGTTCATGCTAGTTCCTTGAAAATTTCCATCATTTCTCTAAACTTCCAAATCTTCACTTATTATATAAATAGTGCTTAATCGTATAAATTTGCACATCTTATTTACAGGTTGCTTATAGTTTCCGATATCCACACTATTAGAAAGAAATTGAACCATTTCATGTGAGCTAATGTAGTTAGTAATTTGCCTAAAACAATACAGTGACTTAAGTACTTAACTTTGTTCTTATTAAACAAGATTTGTATATTAGGATTTAGGAATAGGGATAGGAAGCCGCAATCACACAGACACGGTGAAATACTCAAAGATTTGTAAATAAAAGATTCAAACTACATTCATATTATGGGTAGAAGACCTTTTTCCATCCACGGCCTCTGAGAAACAGTATGCTGGTGCTTGCACTACCGAATCTGGCAACACAGCTCCAATCTCAAAAGTCATCACATGCGTAGAAATCCCTAAATTGCAAAATGTTGGAGTCAACTGACTGGCATGTTCATCTTGTATATTAAATTAGACAATGCTGGTGATATATTAAGATATCAGCCTATCAATTTTAGGGATATCAAAATGGGTGGGTCGGCTTTGTTGGGTAATGCACTAACGCTGTAACAGGTTATATATGTTGGGGGCTCGGTATGGTTGCAGCAAATTTGGACTATTAATAATCTACAAATAACCGGGTTCATACTTTTTGAAAGTGGGTAACTACATATATTGCTTTTGCAGAATATAACTAAAGCCTACTGTAACATCCCAAAACTTAATCGTTTCTGTTGACTAACGTCGTTAGGTCAAATTCTAAGTTCGTGATATGTTATGTGGTAAAATGTGTGTTATATGTTTATGTGCCCTATATGTGAGATTTAATTATCTTTAATGAGTGACAATAAAGTGGACTAAATGATGTGTAAAAGGCCTTTGTAGTGTGCGAAAGTGCTTTAGTGTGTTATATGTATCCCCAATAGGTGTTTTTAAGCGAAATAAAGTCAATATGAAGTCCAGGGACTAGTTTTGCCAAAGGTGTAAAGTTAAAAACGGGTTCAGGTTAGGATTAGCCTAATCTAGGGTTATTTTCCAGCCTAAACATAATTAAAAAGCAAACACAAAGTTTCTTCAATCCCTAATTGATTTCTTAAGCAAAATCTTCAAGTTTTGGTCAATCGAATCGAGTGTTTTGTATTGAATTGGATCGGCCATCAATTGCTACAGGTAATCCATGATTCGTTGTCTATATTTTCAGATCTAAAGATGTTATATATTGATTCAAATCTGATT
The DNA here is from genome assembly GCA_034093135.1 of Erigeron breviscapus. NCBI lineage: Eukaryota > Viridiplantae > Streptophyta > Magnoliopsida > Asterales > Asteraceae > Erigeron > Erigeron breviscapus. The sequence goes on along the minus strand of CM067174.1, from coordinate 37,760,183 downwards.
TTAAAAGGGATTCTTAAAGAATTAGGGTTTATATTATGTTTTGGTTAATTAATGATCAAAACGGTGTTAAACGAGTCTAAGGTCGATCTTGATGATCAAAAGATGTTTATTTATGTCGAAAACATGTTTTGGGAGAAGATTTAGTCGTTCGTTTATGGAAAAATCGAAGAACTTGGTCGTTTTTGAAATCTGGACGAAATTACGTTAAATTCGTTAGCTGAGTCTGATTTTGTACTTGCGAAGATAATCTTCGTTTTGCTATCTTCGTAAGAACAAATCTATCTTCGTTTTGCTATCTTCGTAAGAACAAATCTATCTTCGTTTTGCTATCTTCGTAAGAACAAATCTATCTTCGTTTTGCTATCTTCGTAAGAACAAATCTATCTTCGTTTTGCTATCTTCGTAAGAACAAATCTATCTTCGTTTTGCTATCTTCGTAAGAACAAATCTATCTTCGTTTTGCTATCTTCGTAAGAACAAATCTATCTTCGTTTTGCTATCTTCGTAAGAACAAATCTATCTTCGTTTTGCTATCTTCGTAAGAACAAATCTATCTTCGTTTTGCTATCTTCGTAAGAACAAATCTATCTTCGTTTTGCTATCTTCGTAAGAACAAATCTATCTTCGTTTTGCTATCTTCGTAAGAACAAATCTATCTTCGTTTTGCTATCTTCGTAAGAACAAATCTATCTTCGTTTTGCTATCTTCGTAAGAACAAATCTATCTTCGTTTTGCTATCTTCGTAAGAACAAATCTATCTTCGTTTTGCTATCTTCGTAAGAACAAATCTATCTTCGTTTTGCTATCTTCGTAAGAACAAATCTATCTTCGTTTTGCTATCTTCGTAAGAACAAATCTATCTTCGTTTTGCTATCTTCGTAAGAACAAATCTATCTTCGTTTTGCTATCTTCGTAAGAACAAATCTATCTTCGTTTTGCTATCTTCGTAAGAACAAATCTATCTTCGTTTTGCTATCTTCGTAAGAACAAATCTATCTTCGTTTTGCTATCTTCGTAAGAACAAATCTATCTTCGTTTTGCTATCTTCGTAAGAACAAATCTATCTTCGTTTTGCTATCTTCGTAAGAACAAATCTATCTTCGTTTTGCTATCTTCGTAAGAACAAATCTATCTTCGTTTTGCTATCTTCGTAAGAACAAATCTATCTTCGTTTTGCTATCTTCGTAAGAACAAATCTATCTTCGTTTTGCTATCTTCGTAAGAACAAATCTATCTTCGTTTTGCTATCTTCGTAAGAACAAATCTATCTTCGTTTTGCTATCTTCGTAAGAACAAATCTATCTTCGTTTTGCTATCTTCGTAAGAACAAATCTATCTTCGTTTTGCTATCTTCGTAAGAACAAATCTATCTTCGTTTTGCTATCTTCGTAAGAACAAATCTATCTTCGTTTTGCTATCTTCGTAAGAACAAATCTATCTTCGTTTTGCTATCTTCGTAAGAACAAATCTATCTTCGTTTTGCTATCTTCGTAAGAACAAATCTATCTTCGTTTTGCTATCTTCGTAAGAACAAATCTATCTTCGTTTTGCTATCTTCGTAAGAACAAATCTATCTTCGTTTTGCTATCTTCGTAAGAACAAATCTATCTTCGTTTTGCTATCTTCGTAAGAACAAATCTATCTTCGTTTTGCTATCTTCGTAAGAACAAATCTATCTTCGTTTTGCTATCTTCGTAAGAACAAATCTATCTTCGTTTTGCTATCTTCGTAAGAACAAATCTATCTTCGTTTTGCTATCTTCGTAAGAACAAATCTATCTTCGTTTTGCTATCTTCGTAAGAACAAATCTATCTTCGTTTTGCTATCTTCGTAAGAACAAATCTATCTTCGTTTTGCTATCTTCGTAAGAACAAATCTATCTTCGTTTTGCTATCTTCGTAAGAACAAATCTATCTTCGTTTTGCTATCTTCGTAAGAACAAATCTATCTTCGTTTTGCTATCTTCGTAAGAACAAATCTATCTTCGTTTTGCTATCTTCGTAAGAACAAATCTATCTTCGTTTTGCTATCTTCGTAAGAACAAATCTATCTTCGTTTTGCTATCTTCGTAAGAACAAATCTATCTTCGTTTTGCTATCTTCGTAAGAACAAATCTATCTTCGTTTTGCTATCTTCGTAAGAACAAATCTATCTTCGTTTTGCTATCTTCGTAAGAACAAATCTATCTTCGTTTTGCTATCTTCGTAAGAACAAATCTATCTTCGTTTTGCTATCTTCGTAAGAACAAATCTATCTTCGTTTTGCTATCTTCGTAAGAACAAATCTATCTTCGTTTTGCTATCTTCGTAAGAACAAATCTATCTTCGTTTTGCTATCTTCGTAAGAACAAATCTATCTTCGTTTTGCTATCTTCGTAAGAACAAATCTATCTTCGTTTTGCTATCTTCGTAAGAACAAATCTATCTTCGTTTTGCTATCTTCGTAAGAACAAATCTATCTTCGTTTTGCTATCTTCGTAAGAACAAATCTATCTTCGTTTTGCTATCTTCGTAAGAACAAATCTATCTTCGTTTTGCTATCTTCGTAAGAACAAATCTATCTTCGTTTTGCTATCTTCGTAAGAACAAATCTATCTTCGTTTTGCTATCTTCGTAAGAACAAATCTATCTTCGTTTTGCTATCTTCGTAAGAACAAATCTATCTTCGTTTTGCTATCTTCGTAAGAACAAATCTATCTTCGTTTTGCTATCTTCGTAAGAACAAATCTATCTTCGTTTTGCTATCTTCGTAAGAACAAATCTATCTTCGTTTTGCTATCTTCGTAAGAACAAATCTATCTTCGTTTTGCTATCTTCGTAAGAACAAATCTATCTTCGTTTTGCTATCTTCGTAAGAACAAATCTATCTTCGTTTTGCTATCTTCGTAAGAACAAATCTATCTTCGTTTTGCTATCTTCGTAAGAACAAATCTATCTTCGTTTTGCTATCTTCGTAAGAACAAATCTATCTTCGTTTTGCTATCTTCGTAAGAACAAATCTATCTTCGTTTTGCTATAACCCGTGCCTGACGGTGGATATAGGTACGCTGAGGTGGTTGCTTGGGTTGCTCCTTGCAACAGTCATACGTGGCGAGTAGTTTCGGGTGGTCTGATGACCCACCTAATGTCATGAACATAACGTGCTACTCAGGGATCGACATTGTCTTTCCTTAACGACACAGATGGACCGTCGAAAGACTTCTCCATCAAGTCGGGTGTGAGGCTTCCTTGAGGTCGTATGACCGCCTGCACACAAACTCATACCCTATATGATAACGGTAACTTCGGTTACAACTTAACGGTAACTTCGGTTACAACTTAACGGTAACTTCGGTTACAACTTAACGGTAACTTCGGTTACAACTTAACGGTAACTTCGGTTACAACTTAACGGTAACTTCGGTTACAACTTAACGGTAACTTCGGTTACAACTTAACGGTGACCTAGTCACAATTTAACGAGATGAATCAAAGTGACGAAATTGATTAGGCACATTTAGGGTCATGAACTCTATGCTTATATGTGACGTGGATATGTTTATATGATGATATGTATGCCTAATTAAAATGACTTAAAGTTTTAAAAGGACGATTTAAATGGATGAAATGTTTTGCTTAAACCTGGTGTCATCTTACTTAGCTATTTATAGCTAACACTTATTCTTTAAATGTGTTGTTCCCCTCAGGTTAAGCAGTGAAATGACTTGTGAAGCTTTGACGAGAGATGGGTAGAGGATCAAGAGGGCCTTAGTCTACCCAATAGTTTCTCATAGACTTTATGATATTGTTTCCTCTTGGAACCCTATGTAATGACTGCTGTTTTGATTGCTTTATGTTGGGCAATCTTATGGATTTTCTTTTATTATTTCTACGATACGTTAGTAACACCACTATTGCTTCTCAACTGTTTTCCTTGTTGAGAGTTTTTAATAAATCGTTTCCGCATAATTGATGCCGTTAGGCAAAAGTTTTTGGAAATCCATATTTTTACGAAACGGGTGTTACAATTTGGTATCAGAGAAGTAGTTTAAGTGAACCAAGGCCTATTGACCATAGGGTTTGGACTTAAACTTAAGATGTGTATGCTAGGTACTCGTAGGATGCCTTAGCTAGTGATGACATGTGATGTAGGATGGGTTGGGATGAGTGCGAGTGTGATAGGGCTTACGAGATGTTTACGTTACGATGATATGTTTTAGCCTTATCTCAACGAGCTTTTTGTTTTATTTTGCGCTTATCGACTCCACCATTTTATTGAAGGAAAATGGTTAACACTCGCAACCGCAACATCCAACGCGACGGAGCTACTGCTAGCGTTACTCCACCTGTCCATCCGGGTGCAGGTGCTTCTAATGCTGCTAATGCTAATGTGAATCGTGTGAACCCCCGCCGTGTTAATCAACCAGGCTCATTGGGTCCGATGCCTCCACCACCTGGCAATCCTCCGAGAGTTAACGATGTAGTGGTGGATCAGATTCCCAATCAGGCGGAGATGTATAATCTTGTGCTAACTCTTCAGGCCCAGTTGGCCCAAACGCAAGAACAGTTGAATCAGGCGTTGGCAGCTAACGCAGAAGGAACTGGTAACAGTCACTCTGTGCCTTCTCACCACACTGAGCCACCGGTCGATGATGTCGTTATTCCCCATGCTAATGTTAATGTGGTTCCTCCTAATGATGTTCACGCCCCTCGATTCAAGTTTGAAAGTTTCCAGAAGTGTGGAGCTCAGAAATTCTATGGAACACTTAATGCAGTAGGTTGCATGGAATGGCTTGATGATACTGAGATGGTTTTTGAAGCTTGTGATTGTCCCGAGGATAAGAAAGTGTTGTGTGCTAGTAGGATGTTGAAAGAAGGTGCTCGGGACTGGTGGAAGAGCATTACCATTTCGATGACTCCAGCTATGGTATCTGCTATTACGTGGGCTAACTTCAGACAGAAATTTATTGAAGAGTATATTGGAGTTCATGAGCAGCGCAAAATGGAAAAAGAGTTTTGTGCCTTGACGGCTGAAGTGGGTAAAATCAATGATTATGCTCGTTCCTTTATGGAGAAGATGAAGTTCGTGGGCCATCTGTTCCGTACTGATGCAGATCAGGTTGCTTGCTATGTTGATGGTTTGCCTCCGAGTTATCGAGGTATTTGTAGGCAGCACAAGACTCTAACTGAAGCTATCAAAGAGTCTAAAAAGCTTGATGATGATCTTGCTACGGATAAGAAAGTGGAAAAGAAAGATGATGAGAAGAAGTCTGGTAATAAGAGGAGATTCGGTGGATCTAACCGTTTTGGTAAGAAATTCAAGGGATCTTCGTCCTCCGACAAGGGAAAGACAGACAAGGACGGAAAATGGTGCTCTAGCTGCAAAGCTATTCATTCTGGGCAGTGTTCTGCTAAGACCCGCAGGTGCAATAGGTGTGGAGCACAGGGTCATACCGTTGATGAATGCACTGACAAAGCAAGATGTTATAAATGTGGAGACACAAAGCACCGTATTGCCGACTGTCCGCAAATGAAGAAGGACGAGGGAAAGAAGACGGAAGCCCCCAAAGCCAAAGCCCGTGCTTATCAGATGACGGCTGAAGAGGCCAAAGATGACGACCAGGTAGTTACTGCTACCCTTATTGTTAACTCCAAACTTGCTAATGTGTTATTTGATTCTGGTGCGAACAAATCTTTTGTGTCTACTCTGTTTGCTCCTAAATTAGACATGATTACGAGTCCCTTAAGGTGTCCTATTGAAGTAGAGGTGGCTAACGGTACAACGTCTATCGTACGTGAGGGTTATTCTGATTGTCCTTTAGAGATAGAGGGTCGGTGTTTTACTGCTAACTTGCTACCTGCTACTATCCATAGTTTTGATGTTATACTCGGTATGGACTGGATGTCTAAAAACGATGCTGTCGTCTTATGTGCAAAGAAAATAGTTCGTATCGCTACCCCTGATGGTAAAGGTGTCTGTGTTTATGGTGACAAGAAGCCGGGAAATGTTAAGGTGATCTCGATGATGAAAGCCCTTTGTTGTATACGGCAAACTAAGTCACATTTTCTAGCTTATGTCATCGATTCTCGTATCGCGAAGCCTACAGTCTCTGATGTTGAAGTTGTTTCCGAGTTTCCTGATGTTTTCCCTGAAGATCTTCCAGGTCTTCCTCCTGATCGTGAGGTTGAATTTTCTATTGACCTCATTCCTGGTGCTACTCCTGTAGCCAAAGCTCCCTATCGATTAGCTCCGACGGAGATGAAGGAGCTGATGACCCAAATTCAGGAACTTTTAGATAAAGGTTTCATTCGTCCGAGTTCCTCTCCATGGGGTGCTCCTATCCTTTCGTAAAGAAGAAAGACGGATCCATGCGCATGTGTATCGATTATCGCGAGCTGAATAAAAGAACGGTGAAGAATAAATATCCACTCCCTCGCATTGATGATTTGTTCGATCAACTTCAAGGTGCTTCCTATTTTTCGAAGATCGACTTACGATCTGGCTATCATCAACTGAAGGTTGAAGAGGAAAGTGTAGCCAAAACAGCGTTCCGAACTCGTTATGGTCATTACGAGTTCCTTGTCATGCCATTCGGTTTGACAAATGCTCCAGCGAAGTTTATGGATTTGATGAACCGTGTCTGTCGACCGTTTTTGGATCATTTCGTTATCGTTTTCATCGACGACATCCTTGTGTATTCAAAGTCGGAAGTGGAACATAGAGAGCATTTGAGGGCTGTCCTTCAAGTCCTCAGAGAGAAAAAGCTATATGCTAAGTTCTCCAAGTGCGAGTTCTGGCTAAAGGAAGTTCATTTCCTCGGCCATGTCATCTCCTCTGATGGTATAAAAGTAGATCCTTCGAAAATAGAAGCGGTGTCGAAGTGGGAGCAGCCTAAGTCTCCTACTGAAATTAAGAGTTTTCTCGGTTTGGCTGGCTATTATCGACGTTTTATTCAGGATTTCTCGCGCATTGCCAAGCCAATGACTGAATTAACGAAGAAAGGTGTGAAGTTTGTATGGACCGATGCTCAAGAAAAAGCCTTCACGACGTTGAAAAAGAAGTTGTGTGAAGCTCCAGTCTTAGCTTTACCCGAAGGAACCGATGATTTAGTTGTCTATAGTGACGCATCCATCACGGGGTTAGGGTGTGTACTGATGCAACGAGACAAAGTTATCGCTTACGCCTCTCGACAGCTGAAGCCACATGAGCGGAATTATCCTACTCATGATCTTGAGCTGGCTGCTGTTGTTTTTGCTCTGAAATTGTGGCGACATTATCTGTATGGTACAAAGTGTACCCTATACACGGATCATAAGAGCTTACAGTACGTGTTTACTCAGAAGGATATGAATGTTAGGCAACGACGGTGGATGGAGTTATTAAAGGATTATGATTGTGAGATTAAATATCACCCAGGCAAAGCTAATGTGGTTGCTGATGCCTTGAGCCGCAAAGGATATGCGAAGAGTAGGTTATGTGCAATGATTACGAAGGTTGAGTCGAACTTAATGGAACCTATTCGATTAGCTCAAATTGAAGCGTTGAAGGAGGAGAATGTGAATGAGGAGTCTATTGGGAAAAAGAAGAAAAATAGACTTGAAATGGAAGAAAATAGTCGCGGTCTTCGAACTTACAAAGGTAGAATATGGGTTCCTCTATATGGAGGCAATCGTGAGTTAGTGATGGACGAAGCTCACAAGACTAAGTATTCTGTACACCCTGGTGCCACAAAGATGCATGCGGACTTGAAGCCGATTTATTGGTGGCCCAGTATTAAAAACGATGTGATGATGTACGTACAGAAGTGTTTGACATGTGCTAAGTAAAAGCTGAACACCAAAAGCCTTACGGGAAGTTTCAGCAACTCGAGATCCCTGAGTGGAAATGGGATCGTATTACGATGGATTTTATAACCAAGCTTCCAAGAACGCCTCGTGGTCACGATATGATATGGGTTATTGTCGATCAATTAACGAAGAGTGCCCATTTCCTCCCAGTTCGTGAGAATGCTCCTATGGAGAATTTCGCTACATTGTATATTAAAGAAGTGGTTACTAAACATGGTGTTCCGATATCGATTGTGTCAGATCGTGATGCTCACTTTGTATCCAAGTTTTGGAAGAGTTTTCAACGGGAATTTGGTACTCAAGTTCGTCTGAGCACGACCTATCACCCGCAGACTGATGGGCAAAGTGAAAGGACTATTCAAACGCTCGAAGATATGCTCAGAGCATGTGTAATGGATTATGGTGGTTCGTGGGATAAACACCTACCTCTTGTTGAGTTTGCGTATAACAATAGTTATCACGCGAGCATTGGAATGCCACCTTATGAGATGTTATATGGTAAAAAGTGTCGGACTCCTAGTTGTTGGTTGGAGCCCGGGGAAAAGCAATTTGCTGGACCTGAAGTAGTACAAATTACGGCCGATAAAGTTAATGTTGCAAAGAAAGCCCTGCGTATTGCTCGCGAAAGGCAAAAGTCATATGCCGATAAGAAAAGGAGGCCGTTTGATTTTAAAGAAGGTGAAATGGTTTTACTCAAGGTGTCGCCTTGGAAAGGTGTATTACGATTTGGCAAACGAGGAAAGCTAAGCCCTAGATTCATTGGACCTTTTAAGATCATTAAAAAGGTTAATGAACAGGCATTTCAACTGGAATTACCTCCAGAACTTCATGGAATTCACAACACATTTCATGTGTGTTATCTACGTAAAGGCTATGCAAATGAAGCGGATGTCATTCCACTCGAGGACGTAAGTATTGATCCAAACAAGCAGATTGTTGATGAACTTGTTGCTATAATGGGAAGGAAACAAAAGAAGTTACGACGAAAGACTATCGATCTAGTTCTCATTAAATGGAAACACAATCACGGCGAAAGTATGACTTGGGAGACCGAGTCCGTAATGCGGGAGACCTATCCCCACCTTTTTGATGCTGAAGTGATTCCGGGGACGGAATCCTCTTAAGGGGGAGGTAATTGTAACATCCCAAAACTTAATCGTTTCTGTTGACTAACGTCGTTAGGTCAAATTCTAAGTTCGTGATATGTTATGTGGTAAAATGTGTGTTTATATGTTTATGTGCCCTATATGTGAGATTTAATTATCTTTAATGAGTGACAATAAAGTGGACTAAATGATGTGTAAAAGGCCTTTGTAGTGTGCGAAAGTGCTTTAGTGTGTTATATGTATCCCCAATAGGTGTTTTAAGCGAAATAAAGTCAATATGAAGTCCAGGGACTAGTTTTGCCAAAGGTGTAAAGTTAAAAACGGGTTCAGGTTAGGATTAGCCTAATCTAGGGTTATTTTCCAGCCTAAACATAATTAAAAAGCAAACACAAAGTTTCTTCAATCCCTAATTGATTTCTTAAGCAAAATCTTCAAGTTTTGGTCAATCGAATCGAGTGTTTTGTATTGAATTGGATCGGCCATCAATTGCTACAGGTAATCCATGATTCGTTGTCTATATTTTCAGATCTAAAGATGTTATATATTGATTCAAATCTGATTTTAAAAGGGATTCTTAAAGAATTAGGGTTTATATTATGTTTTGGTTAATTAATGATCAAAACGGTGTTAAACGAGTCTAAGGTCGATCTTGATGATCAAAAGATGTTTATTTATGTCGAAAACATGTTTTGGGAGAAGATTTAGTCGTTCGTTTATGGAAAAATCGAAGAACTTGGTCGTTTTTGAAATCTGGACGAAATTACGTTAAATTCGTTAGCTGAGTCTGATTTTGTACTTGCGAAGATAATCTTCGTTTTGCTATCTTCGTAAGAACAAATCTATCTTCGTTTTGCTATCTTCGTAAGAACAAATCTATCTTCGTTTTGCTATCTTCGTAAGAACAAATCTATCTTCGTTTTGCTATCTTCGTAAGAACTGTAGCTAAGTTCGTAAGAAGGATTTTCCAGACTAATTTCGTGAGGTCTGTAAGGTTCGTTTGGGTCCCAAATGACTTATATTTTGTATATTAATGTATCTTAGGTGTCGGGGATTATTGTTAAGCACTTTTAGCCTTTCATTACGCGCGTACACTACTACCAGGTAAGATACACTACTTTTGTCACGCTGAGGGTGCAACAAAAATAGTTTCATAAACTATAACCTCCAAACGGTAATGTATAACCTATATTGTGGTTGGGTTGATATGGGAGGTATTCGGGGATTAAAGATGACGATGCCTATGCCTAAAATGCTTCCCCGTAAATACGTTTATGATATGATATGTGATGATATGTTTAACGATATGATATGTTATGATGAACGGTGGTTAATGATATGATGTAATGATGATATGTGAATGTATATGTGGCTTGTTCATCTAGAACACTAGACCTTTTTAGGTTGCCATGACACGTGCACGTTTTAAGGGCCCTAACGTGAAATGATGATAGATGATGACTAGTTTAGGATAACATAAGAAACCTAAACTAAATGTGGTAAATGCTCGAGCTAATTAGATGATGAGTGTTATGCATAACCCGTGCCTGACGGTGGATATAGGTACGCTGAGGTGGTTGCTTGGGTTGCTCCTTGCAACAGTCATACGTGGCGAGTAGTTTCGGGTGGTCTGATGACCCACCTAATGTCATGAACATAACGTGCTACTCAGGGATCGACATTGTCTTTCCTTAACGACGCAGATGGACCGTCGAAAGACTTCTCCATCAAGTCGGGTGTGAGGCTTCCTTGAGGTCGTATGACCGCCTGCACACAAACTCATACCCTATATGATAACGGTAACTTCGGTTACAACTTAACGGTAACTTCGGTTACAACTTAACGGTAACTTCGGTTACAACTTAACGGTGACCTAGTCACAATTTAACGAGATGAATCAAAGTGACGAAATTGATTAGGCACATTTAGGGTCATGAACTCTATGCTTATATGTGACGTGGATATGTTTATATGATGATATGTATGCCTAATTAAAATGACTTAAAGTTTTAAAAGGACGATTTAAATGGATGAAATGTTTTGCTTAAACCTGGTGTCATCTTACTTAGCTATTTATAGCTAACACTTGTTCTTTAAATGTGTTGTTCCCCTCAGGTTAAGCAGTGAAATGACTTGTGAAGCTTTGACGAGAGATGGGTAGAGGATCAAGAGGGCCTTAGTCTACCCAATAGTTTCTCATAGACTTTATGATATTGTTTCCTCTTGGAACCCTATGTAATGACTGCTGTTTTGATTGCTTTATGTTGGGCAATCTTATGGATTTTCTTTTATTATTTCTACGATACGTTAGTAACACCACTATTGCTTCTCAACTGTTTTCCTTGTTGAGAGTTTTTAATAAATCGTTTCCGCATAATTGATGCCGTTAGGCAAAAGTTTTTGGAAATCCATATTTTTACGAAACGGGTGTTACACCTACAGGATAACTTTTTGGTCAAAAATAAGAAGCTAATGAAAACTACAAAAGATATACAGTTTTCATTTCAATCTATAGATGTATTCTTATAATTTATACATAAAAGTTATGTTTAAAAATCTATCTATACTCAGAAGTATATTTATTAAAAAGATACTATAACACTTTTGAATTTTAGTTAAAAACGATTTAAAAAGGAAGTTCACACTATTAGATTCTAAGCGACTTCCAACCCATTTAGCCCGTTTCATTTTTAGCTCAACCTTATGAGTTGAGCTAAGCTCTTTGAGATAAAACATAATCCAAATCGACCCATTAGTAACCCATTAGCATTTCAAAGTGGAAATATAGTTACCATCATAAAAGTCCCAACGAACCGGTCTCTTGGTAATGACATCTTCATAGTACCAAATGAAGTCCACTTTCTCCCACACATCACACAAGAAACCATCAGTCACCACCCTTCCTAAATAATGTGCACCATCTATAAGAAAGTCGGGCCGAGGTATCCCGACACCAAAATCCACCATTTGACATTCACCGTCTTCCCCAAGCGTGTAGTAAAAAGACGTGCCATTGTTCCACTCAATGTCATATAGTAATATACTAAGTTGTTTTTGAAAAATGTTAACGTTGCGACCTTTGGGCCAGTCGTACCAAAGGTCGCTTAGTTGGAGATGGGTTGAGGTTAAGTTCATGAATAGAAGGGCGTGGAATTGTTCGGGCCATGGCGTGGGTATGGGTACAGGTCCTTCTGGTGCATTTAGCCATGGTTCAGTTTTATGGTTAATGGCTACATAATTTGGTATGTCAAAAAGAAAGATAAGTAACCAAGTAGCTAGAGAGAGTAACTTCATATCTCAGTGTTTGTAGTTATGTGTTTTGTTTTAGTCCAGTAGTAGTAGCAGGTACATGATCTAAAAGAGCTTTGGGGCTATTGGCACCACATAATTCATTTTTCTCCTACATTAAAAATTTGCAGTTTTGAAAATCTTTATCTTCTTAATATTAATAAAACAACAATTTCCTAAGCTTAACTTTATTCAATAATTAAATAAAAACTTAGTTTACTAAAATTAAGATTTTCTATTTGAACAATATTTAAATATTGTTAGATTTAATTTAGACTCAATTTATTTATAATCAGAATTTTGTATCTTATAAATTTGATTTAAGGTCAATTTACTAAAACTTAGGCTTTTCTATCTTAAAAAAAATGTGCATCTTATTAGAATTAAATTTATTATATAATTTAAACTATAACTGAAAATAATTTTTTTTTTTTTGAAACGACAAATGTTAGATATTAATGATTCGAACTGCAACAGTGACATCCAAAGTAGGCAGTATGTTGGGAGTTGGAACTCGCCCACTCTTGCAGAAGATGAGTGATAATACGTATCCCACACGCTCAAGAGATAAATGTCCGAAACCATAAGGAATCAAGATTTTAATCTCAGGTCTCCAAGCCAACATCTCGTCCGCAAGTCCCTCAAAGAAAGCCCCAGGACGGCAGGACCCAGGGTAACTATTATGAGGGCCCAAGAATGAAGGAATGGGCTATTTGGCCCAAAATTGTATGAGTAAATGGGCTTTGTCAAAATGATTGTGTCTCAAGTTATATCCATTTTTGTGATTTTTTTTTCCCGGTTTGTTGGATTTCTTGAGCTAAATTTCAATTTGTTTGTCTTTTAGGCCCACTCGAAATTCTAGTATTATTTCAAGGTCCTATTATGAATTTATGATGTTGGAACCTTCGGTAAGATATGAAATTTTATTTTTTCTACTAAATCACATAAGACTGTGTTCCGCGTAAAAATCACTTTGATTATCGATAGAAAAAAATTTATTCGCACAAGTTTGAAAGAATTTCCAATAGGTAATTTAATAAATAAATAAGTGTAAATACACACATGTCATTAGTACGTATATAAGGATGTCGATATATAGCATCTGATCATGAAACTATCACACATAAAATTTCATGCAAAAAAATCAGTAAGGTTTCTCACCAATATAGTTCCCTGGAGGATCATAATTACAAATCATGAAAACACCTCTACCTTGAAAACAAGTCACTCTAGAGCACCCAATTCTCCTACTTGTTTTCCAAACAATCTGTGTGTAATGCCCACACTCCTGTCCTCCGTTACACGAATTTGATCCATATGTGTACCATCTCTGCTCTCCAACCCATGCCGCAGCAGCTTGAGCCGGATTCCACCCATTACCACTTCCCCAAAATATGTTCTCTCCATAAGGCCCATTTGAATGCTCTAACAAGCAATCTTGCCTTCTTTGGCTAGCATACGTTTCTGCATAACGCGCTAGTCGTGGGTCCCATACCAGTGGGGGCACACGAAGGGCGGCTCGAGCTTGGTTTTGAAGAGATATGAAGTCATTGATGATGTTTTTAGAGATTTGCTTTTTATTTGTGACAGCATTAATGGTGGTGGAGATTAGAAGACTAAGGATAAAAGCCAATGTGATTGAAGGAAACCACATTGATAAATAATTTGATGTGGTTTCATAATTTAGGCTATACAAAATGTAACATTTTATATAGGGAGATTTAAATATTACAAGTAATAATAATATAAACAAGTATTATAAAAGGGTAGTTGAATTTGTGGAGAATTTAAGTGGCGCCCATGATCGAATATGAATGCCATCATCTTTTGCTCTCATTTTCGGCCAAGAAATGATTCAAGAATATATAGAAAATCATTTGGGAAAATTTATAAAAAGGAATACCTATATATTTCGACTTTGTTTGTTTAAAAGATTACATTATTAGAAATCAACCAAAAATGGAATATCAATAGTTACGTACATCTATTAGTTATTCGTTAATTATATATATACTACTAAATTTTAAGGTCGGTGCGTGAGGGGGAGTACTGTAGCTAAAAGTACTCCCCTCAATGCATAAGGTACAACTCGTTGTTGCACAACCAAAATAATTAACGTCCTTAACAGCCGTTAGGTGTTGTTTGGCTAACTAACGGTAGTTACAAAAGGGTATTTAACGGAGTTTGTTTTCAAGTTTAAGTTTTTTAACTTTTGTCAGAGTTTTGTTTTTCTCCCGAGATAACGCCCGGATAGAAGTACTTGTTATCTATTAAATGTTAACGTGGCTTGACACGTAATTTAAATTATCGCGTGAACTCATTAGTTGGGTCTGACATATCACGTCAATGTTTATTTTAATATTACAACTATTGTCATCAAATAAGTCACGAACTAAAATAGTAAATGGAAAATTCTTATATTGGTCGATCAAACAAAGTGGGACGGTGCTAATTATAATTAAATCACATCCATACTTTGTTTGTTTAAAAGATTACATTATTAGAAATCAACCAAAAATGGAATATCAATAGTTACGTACATCTATTAGTTATTCGTTAATTATATATATACTACTAAATTTTAAGGTCGGTGCGTGAGGGGGAGTACTGTAGCTAAAAGTACTCCCCTCAATGCATAAGGTACAACTCGTTGTTGCACAACCAAAATAATTAACGTCCTTAACAGCCGTTAGGTGTTGTTTGGCTAACTAACGGTAGTTACAAAAGGGTATTTAACGGAGTTTGTTTTCAAGTTTAAGTTTTTTAACTTTTGTCACCAAAGTTTTGTTTTTCTCCCGAGATAACGCCCGGATAGAAGTACTTGTTATCTATTAAATGTTAACGTGGCTTGACACGTAATTTAAATTATCGCGTGAACTCATTAGTTGGGTCTGACATATCACGTCAATGTTTATTTTAATATTACAACTATTGTCATCAAATAAGTCACGAACTAAAATAGTAAATGGAAAATTCTTATATTGGTCGATCAAACAAAGTGGGACGGTGCTAATTATAATTAAATCACATCCATACTTTGTTTGTTTAAAAGATTACATTATTAGAAATCAACCAAAAATGGAATATCAATAGTTACGTACATCTATTAGTTATTCGTTAATTATATATATACTACTAAATTTTAAGGTCGGTGCGTGAGGGGGAGTACTGTAGCTAAAAGTACTCCCCTCAATGCATAAGGTACAACTCGTTGTTGCACAACCAAAATAATTAACGTCCTTAACAGCCGTTAGGTGTTGTTTGGCTAACTAACGGTAGTTACAAAAGGGTATTTAACGGAGTTTGTTTTCAAGTTTAAGTTTTTTAACTTTTGTCACCAAAGTTTTGTTTTTCTCCCGAGATAACGCCCGGATAGAAGTACTTGTTATCTATTAAATGTTAACGTGGCTTGACACGTAATTTAAATTATCGCGTGAACTCATTAGTTGGGTCTGACATATCACGTCAATGTTTATTTTAATATTACAACTATTGTCATCAAATAAGTCACGAACTAAAATAGTAAATGGAAAATTCTTATATTGGTCGATCAAACAAAGTGGGACGGTGCTAATTATAATTAAATCACATCCATACTTTGTTTGTTTAAAAGATTACATTATTAGAAATCAACCAAAAATGGAATATCAATAGTTACGTACATCTATTAGTTATTCGTTAATTATATATATACTACTAAATTTTAAGGTCGGTGCGTGAGGGGGAGTACTGTAGCTAAAAGTACTCCCCTCAATGCATAAGGTACAACTCGTTGTTGCACAACCAAAATAATTAACGTCCTTAACAGCCGTTAGGTGTTGTTTGGCTAACTAACGGTAGTTACAAAAGGGTATTTAACGGAGTTTGTTTTCAAGTTTAAGTTTTTTAACTTTTGCCACCAAAGTTTTGTTTTATTATACTTAATAAACAAAAATAACTATATTGACTAAATACATATATATAGATATTTTTTATCCATTTAATCATTTAATCCATCAACACTTGGGATTACGTTTTGAACTATTTATTTGATTATTACGTTTATAAACGCAAACAAACTAAAAAAGTTTTTTGATGAAAAAGTTATTATTTGTTATGAAAACACAGTTTTAGATAAGCATGTATATACATTCTTTTTCAAACAGAGTTTTGAAAACGGAGAATCTATTTTGAAAACGTAAAATTTATTCTGAAAACGCAACAACAAACAACCCCTTAATAGTTAAAAAAAACTTAGATTTATTGAAAGGTCAAATTTAAGGGCATATGTCTAACAAGAACCCTTTTCATCATTTAATTGAATATTGGTATTTCTTATTAATATGGGTTGGTGGTAAGAAGTGAGGACATCTTGACCATAGTTGTTAAACTCTTACGAGTCGAGTCGATTTACACCGAAAACGAGACGACTCGCTGTGTGACTCTTTTTTCTCCTGACTCTTACGAGCCGCGCTGTGAATTTGGAACGAGTCAATATGAGTCGCAAACTTATGATTGTTGTAGTTTGATAATATGGTTATATATTATATATCATATATATGGTTACATTATTTTGTATTTTATACTCTATATGTATTTTTGATTCTTTTAGTACGAATTTGAAAATAAATTGTAATTTTATGACTTAAAAGTATCGAATATGTGATACTTTGGTAATGTATTAAGATAATCAACATATATTGTTATAAATATGTCACATATATATAATTATACAATATTATGTAGTATATACAAATGTCCTGACTCTTACGAGTCGAGTCACGTTTCGAGTCACGAGTCAAAAATCAGGTTTTCGAGTCGAGTCAAAAGTTACGAGTCGACAACTATGATCTTGACTATTATGGTAAATTTTTATATAAGTGTCTATTTTAAACATAAACTCTTAAATTTGACCATTGTGATATTTTTCTTTTTAAAAATCCTAAATCTTATATACGACTATATGTAATTAATATATATTAAAACCAAAGGAAATGCGTGTAAAGAATATTAAAGAGTTACATTTTTAGTTTTGGACTTGGCTTATCAAAATTGATTTGGGCCCGTATTCAAGTTTTTACTTTGGGCCTAGCAATTTGGACATGACATATCAATTTGTTTTGGACTTGATGTTTTGATGTTTTTTTTTTAAAGGTGTGGATCATTTGCTCGCAACAGGGGATCTAGCTTATGTTGTTTTAACCGGGCCCGCGCTAGAGAGCCCCCTCACCCTCAATACCTAGTAGGAGGAGAAACTCCCAACTAAACTGTAACACCCCGAGCTAGGCTCAAAATATTACCGAAAAGATATAGCGTATGCATGGGATTATCGTAGAACATGAACTATATGAATAAAAAGAGATTCGGTGAATCCAACATCAACAATCAAGTACAAAATGCATAAAATGGGGCGAATGAATCCTGGATCCATGTAAGTCCAAGCCCCAAGTCCTAGCGCAAGCATCAATCAACCATCACGTCTTGGATTCACAAGATTACCTGAAAAGTGTACTAAACAAGGTCAACACTAGGTTGGTGAGTTCGTAGTGATGGTTCACAAAGGAACCATCGTCAATGATCACGATATGTATAAAGAAAAGTAAGTATGTCTTACAGGTAGTCTTTATAAGGGACAAAGTCAACCAAGATAGGTAAACCTCGTTACATAACAAGCCCACAATGTATCAACAATGATGAGAGACGTGTGTCATAAATATGCATAAGTAATGTCAACATCAATGAGTATGCGAAGCAATAAGGATGCATAAAGTATAAATGCATAAGACATGACCAAGCAATGTATGAGTGTATATCATGTGTGTCTCTCAACAATCATCAAATGCAAGTATGTGTGACTACATACTTGGGGTCTGTGTGCGTCCCGCACAATGCAACGATACTCACATGTCATCCCAATGACCAATGTGGCATCTCAAAATCATCGATGTATATACGTCTATATACTCGGAGTCTGTGTGCGTCCCACACAAAAAGAGTGTCTATGCGTGCGTCCCGCACCATAGACGTATGAGTGTAAGTGTCCATTTCAATCTCATCACAGTCCACCAACCGAATCCCATAAATCGGTCTCCCCAATTCCAACCACAAATCAAACAATCAACCAACAACCGAAACAACATGTACATACACTTCGGAGGATTCTACTTTCATTGAATCATAGATGCTTATATATAGGGTCACCCGCAGCCTTCCCACCACATCTACAACCCTTTGAAGGCATAATCGACTTCCATGTATGTACAACTATCCTAATCACAATATATAATCATAATCGAATGTATAACCAACCAAATGACATATAAGAATACGATGCATAGCAAATACGTGTAATGAATGAACACAAGTAACGTCAATATCAAATCATGTATCGTATGTATGCAAATGTCATAATGTATATCAAATGTGTATCAACCACATCATCAATGCATCAAGACGTGTATGCTTGCGTGTGTACCGCACAAATCAAGTGTAACAATGCGTTTATGTTCATTTCAAACACAGTCCCAATATTCATCAATTCTATCAAAACAACCCGTGCATACACTTTGGAGGGTTCTACTTTCATTAAGTTCTAGATGCTTACATATAGGGTCACCCGCAGCCTTCCCACCACATCTAGAACCGTTGGAAGGTATAACCGACTTCCATGTAGGCACAACTATCCTAAATAAATCATAATATCACCATCATACGCCAAAGTCAACCAAACAATCAATAAACCGTCAATCAAATCAACCAAACAATCAAACAAGCACGTATGTGTATACTTTTCAGCCCGAATCTCAATTGAGTAGGGAGCTATGGAACTCACCTGTGATGAGCAATAACAAGACCAAGATGACAGGAAGTAGAATCGACGTCCACGATAGCTGAAACATATCATACCCGTATTACATTAATCCTAAAGCATATCAAGAGGTAAGGTGCTATCAATACTGACCTAATATTACTATTAAAGCTTTATTATGTCAATTTTATAAGGCTTTGATCCAACCGAGGTGGAATCATTACGTTTTGTTTCACAATGACTAGTCGGGACATGACCACTGTTGCTTAATCAAAACTTTTGAATTTCAAACTATGGTTTGAACTCAGAGGCCTATACCATTGGAAAGTAGACTCATTTACGCTTCCATGGTCGCTTGAATCGTCAAAAACGAACTTACGGTTCAAAAGTTATGATAGTTACAAGACTAGAGCACCGTCTGGGACGCCCAGATTGGCGTCTGAGACGCCAGAACGTCTGGCCCAGCGTCTGGGACGCCAGGACCAGCGTCCAGGACGCCGGGACCTGCACACCCAAGATAAGCAAACCCTTCCTAAGCCAAACACGACCCAAGTTCGACCCAAACTCGATTTTGAACATCCAAGGACCATTTTGAAGCTAGGAAACATGTTACAAACATATATTTGACAAAACCCATCACCAAATCCTTTCCAAAACACAATCTAACTCAAATCAAACCCTAGATTCCAACCCAAAACCCTAGAAGCCCAAAAATCCGATTTTGACTACCAACGAGACCAAGGATGTTTAGATTCGACCAAGAAACATGATAAGCAACATATAATGATGATTTTGAGCTAAGAATCACTTACCAAAACAACCCGAAGCTTCAAATTCGGATTTGGAGCTTTAATGGAGATGAACACTTGATGTTACCCAAAAATCTTGAAGTTTAAGAGTAGGGAATTATTATTTAACAAATTTCTAACACTTTTGATGCTAACCAAGGCCTTAGATCCGAATTTATGAAGAAGATTTGGTTAGTGTGTGTTTGTGTGTGTTCTTGAGGTTGAGAGAGAAGGAGAGAGTTAGTAGGTGTTTGTGTGTGAAGAGATAAGATAGAATGAGAGGTGGGGAGGGGTTTTGTTCCCCTCTTGCACTCTCGCAACTAGTTTCGGTTTCTCCTGATAAATGATTCGCTTACTCAAGACTTTTAACTCAAGACTCGTTCAAATTCTTCGTGTAACACCCGTCATTTTAAAATCTGGATTTTCAAAATTTTTTGCCTAACGGTGTTTAGAAATGCGGAATACAGAATCCTTAAAACATAACTAACCCTTAATGGATAGTTCATTTATAAAAGTGGTGTTACAACATTCATATCATTAAAATAGTGTAAGATAATCCGGACGTGGCACCAACATAAATGCCAATATAAACAATACATAAGTCATATTAAAAGTAGCCAATCATCAAGGCTAACATAAATGACTAAGCGGGAAACTAGATGTCTTCTTCATAGAAACTACCCGCCTCACCAAGCTAAGTCTTTCACTAGCTCAACCTGCTTAACCTGAGGGAACAACGTTTTTCAAAAGAGCAAGTGTTAGCTTTAAAAGCTAAGTAAGATAACATGAGTTTAAGAAAACGTTGCCAATTCTTTATATATTAACAAAAACCTTTCATAATCGTTAATATCACATATTAGGCATATCACGTTAAGATCACCACAATACTATGGTGTCTATCATATCACACGTCAACAAGAACATATCATCAACATTAAAGCAACATGCATAAATTAACACATTAGGAATTCATCGTAATCCTAAATGTGCCTAACATCATAGATCCTTACGTTTCATCTTTCTTTTCTTACATTTCTTTACTTTCTTTTCTTTTCTTATCTTTCTTTTCTTTTGCCTAGACGTAGGCTATGTGACATAAGCCACACATACTTAGGGATGTGGGGTTATGTGTAGGCGGTCATAAGACCTTATATGGAGTCCTCACACCCGACTTGATGGGTAGACCTTACGGTGGTCCATCGTCGTCGTTAAGGAAAGACAAAGTCAATCAAACTGAGCATACCGTTTGAACTTTGCGCGTGTAGTGGTTAGTTACTCCACCCGGATACACTCATACATAACTATGCCACGGGGAGGTATCTAGATTCCCACACCACGTGACCACGTACACACTAGCTCCGAAGAACTAGCATGGGTTAAGCTTAACACAAGACTTTACATATGCTCGAGACTTCTTTATTATATTAGTTTAGGCTACACTTTCACCTAAACTAATCACGTGTATCTTTCTTTACTTTTTATTAGCTTAGGCTACACTTTCACCTAAACTAATCACATACATCTTTCTTTACTTTAGGGCCCTTAATCGTGCACGTGTCATGGCAAACCTATAGAAGTCTAGTGACTAGGTGTTCAAGCCATGCAATCAATCATAAGACATATATGCATCAACATATCGTCATCGCATATTAACATCACATCGTCATATCATAAAAGATCCATGTCAACGTATCATCATAGCATCGTATCATCATGTCATATAAGCATCATATCATCTTAAAGTGATAGCAACGTATCGTCATATCATTTCATAAGCATAACGTTATAACAATGCGTCATCATATCATTTCATAAGCATAACATCATAACAATGCGTCATCATGTCATATATCACATCATAGCATCATACGTTTATATCATCATAGCACCTTATCGTATTAACAACATATACATTTCAGTTTATCATTTCCCTTATTTCATCATAGCATCATTTTATAACATAAACATATCATCATTTCATCGTAGCATGCATAAGCTTACCGTTCATCATCAATGGTAACGTAATCATTCCCATAGTAACCTCCCATTCATTCCCGAATACATATAAACATACAAATATTCATTTGGGGAAGTTAACTTATGAAAACTTTATATTTTGTTGTCCCTCATGTGGTAAAAGATGTTATCTTACCTGGGTACAGCTAAACAATGAGTTACGTAGGTCTTACAGTGCTTGCTAAGTGCTCCCGACAACCTAGAACGAGTATAAGATCGAAATATAAGCTAAACGAAACATTTTGTGCAACCTGGGCATCAGGTGCGTCGCACCTCCCAAGTGGTGCGTCGCACCAAGCATGCAGAAAACTCAGATCAGATACAGGTGTGCCGCACCAGCCCCTTGGTGCGTCGCATATCGGGCTCCCATCGAAAATCCAAAATCCCAAACTGACCAGTGGTGCGCCGCACCTCCCACTTGGTGCGCCGCACCTGGGGTGCCGACCAGCAAACCCAATTTCGAAATTGCTCTAAACGATTCCCATTCAATCTCAAACCCTAACCCCGACCTGGAGACATCAAATTGACCTCTTTGACAACACTTTTGATGACTTTAATCCATCAATCAAACCTTTAATCTTTTGCTAACATAAATCAATCGTTTAATCACCCGAATACATGAAATCGGTGATCAATCAACTAATTAACCCAACCCAAACCCCATGGCCTGGATTGAATTCACATATAAGACTCATATGATCAGATTTCAAAGGGAATTTACCTATAATACCTGTAGATAACTTTGAGGATTCAAGATCTAAACAAAACTTGATCAAAATGGCACGAAACGATTGGATCTTTGCTTGGAGAGGGGAGGAGATCGGCTAGGGCTCACACACACACGTATGATCAGAATATCACAATTAGGGATACCTAATTGCACCTTAACCCCTAGTCTTACACTTAGGGCCCCTCAACTTCTAAACTTGACTTTCTTAGCTTAATTCGCCTACCGGGAGATTTAACGATCTAACAAGCACTTAACTTTCATAACATTGATTTAATTGTTAGGACCAGTTTACTGGTAAACTGGTCAGTCTCCAGTTGCACCTGGAGACCCAGTGAAACTGTCCAGTGAACTGGAGACCCAGAAGATTTGTCCAGAAATATATTGAAGTCCAGTTGCACCGTACAATCAACGCAACTGAAGACTTCCTCCAGTTGAGAACTGACCAGTTGAAGAATCATTCCAGTTGAAGTCGAAGACAATAAATGGAAGATAGAGAATGGCAATGGCAGCGAAGCCCAGTTGACATTCTAGTCAGTTACAAACTGGAGACCATCAGTGGAAAGCTCTTACAAGGCTTTACACTGATTACGAGGAATTGACTTTTGTGCTTTATGTCCTTTTACCCGGATAATAAGACTTATCTTATTATTTAATTACTAAAAGGTACATAAAGCTGGTTGAATAAAGTTGCTTTATCCTGCAACTTTACACTGCATTTTAAGGAATTAAATGCTATTCCTTAAATGCTCTCAACCACATTTGTACGGCTAAAGTTAACATCCCAATGTTAACTTTGCCTATAAATACAAGTCATTGCACAACAAGAATATTACTTCTTCGAATACACTTCGATAGATTTCACACTTTGCATACCTGCAATATTCTTGGTGAACTTGTGCAATATTCTCTCAATCGTAAAAAGGAACATTTCACAACTTTAAGTGTTTCGGTTGTTTAGAGAAATTCCGAGTGTAGATCAATTGTAGGTTGTTAGGATATTTACATTCTTGTATTATCTTGGTTCCGCAACAACCTTGTAATTTATTTAACATCAATAAATAAATTACACTTGAAAATTACATATTGTCTCATCAATTTATCTTACAAGTATTTTGTATTATTGCATTGTTCTTTACTTATTGTCTTTTAAATAAGTAATCTATCTAGAACTTGGTATATACACACTGCAACTGGTCGTCTCCAGTTCAGTGCATATATTGCAAAGTAACTCCACCATCGACATAGAGGTGTCTTCAGTTTCCATCTATTGAGTTGGGACTTACAAGTGGTATCAGAGCAGAAGGCTAATAAACTTGCCTAGATCTGCTAAGATGAACACTACTGAAGGTGGAGATGGTTCTGGTTCAGGTGAAACCCCCTTGAATACTAATGCCCAACTTTTTCAAAATGTTAATACAAACCCTCCTCCTCCTACTGCCCCAAATCACGTCCATGTACATTATTCTAACACTCCTGTTCCAAAATTTGATGGAAACAGTGAGACTTTTGGTACATGGAAGGCTAGAATGCTTTTGCATTTTGGTGGGATAGAGAAGTATATGTTGAAAATCCTTAAGGATGGACCATATATACCCATGTCTCTTGGGGTAAGTCCTCTTCTAGATCCAATTGGAAGAAGAGGTTCAAGAGAAAAGCTCGAAGACCATTGGTCTGATGAGGATCGTAGACTTGTTGATCTGGACACCAGACTCAAGAACATGATCCTTGGAGCTGTCCCTGAAGATCTAATTCCAACACTTGTGTTGTTCCCCAGTGCAAAGTCAATATGGGATGAATTAGTTATTCAGTTTGAAGGAGGTGATGACACTATTGTCACCAGAAAAGTTGCCTTGAACAAGAAGTATGAATCCTTCTTTGCCTTACCCAATGAAAGTCTAACTGGTACATACACCAGATTTTCTAGCCTCATTAATCAGCTGAGAGGCTTGGGTGTAGAGAAGGATAAGGATATTCTTCTTGAGAAGTTTTGTGATATTCTTCCTTCCAAATGGGAAAACATGGTTCTTGTCTTGAGACAAGGTAAAACCTTGCACAGCCATACTCTTGCATCGCTCTATGGAGCCTTCAGATTCACTGAAGATAATAATGCTGCAAGACTGGTGGCTGAGCAAGATGCCATGAACCATGCCCAGAGTTCCAAGGTTGCTAGTGTACCTGAGCGACCTTGTGCTGCCTTAATGTCTGCAGAGAGTGTCCAGGCACACTCAATGAAGGAGATGTTAAACAGTTTCTTGAACTCTGGCCTGACCACTGAAATCAGTGATGGTTGTGATGAAACTGACGATGATGATCTGGTCGCCATGATTGCTAAAACCTTTAACAGGTTTAAGCATAAATCTAAAAGATTTAATGGCCCAAACAATGCTTCCAGCTCCAGCTCTCTGGATAAAACCAATCTTACATGCTATAAGTGTGGCAAGAAAGGTCACTTTATGAAGGAATGCAGATCTAGTCAGTTGAACAACCAAACTGGCCCCCCTGTCCCTAATTTCAATCGGCCTGATGATAGCTACAAAGCTAAATACAAGAAGCTTAAGGCCCAGATTGCCCTCCTGTCCATGGAAAAGGAAAAGGATCCGTTCTTAATGGCACAAACTGAGGGAAAATGGGAGTACTCTGATGACTCATCAGCTGATGAAGAAGAGGAAAGGGACATGTGTTTCATGGCCTTGGAAGATCAACAGCAACACGTGGCAAAAGAAGATGTCATCACTCGAAGATGGGTAGACATCAACTTGAAAAAAGTATGTGACTATGATAATTAGGTTGACCCTGAACTGAAACTGGACCTGGCTGAATCATTAAGTGGTGATTTAGCTTTTGTGGAAACTGTTAGAGCAGATAGTGAAAGATATCTTGACACCATCTTAATTGAACTGAACAATGTTAAACCACAACTGAATGATTTACAAAGTGTCCAGTTGGCTCTCAAGGAGTCAGTTTTAAAAATTGAGGCTTTAGAACTTGATAATCAAAAATTATTTTCTGATCTTGAAAAAGAACAAAAGATTATCAAGTCATGGGTAAAAGCATCTGGTAAAAACTATGATGCATTTTCAAGAACTATCGATGCCCAGAAGAATGCATGGAAATCTGGAGATCTGGAGATGGCAGCTCTCATACCAGATCTTCATGCATTGCCTCCAGCTCTCAAGGTTGAAACACCTTATGATCAACCTGAAGCTGTTGAAACTGAACCTATTGAGACCACCCCCATTGAGGTTAGAACTGGAGCCAAACAGGCTAAAGCTCCAGTTAAAAAGGCCACTGGTAACAAGCCTTTACCTCAAAAGTCTAAGGAGCCTAAGACCCGACAGACTAAAACTCCAGCTGAACCAAGGTCCAAGGTTCAGTTGCCTGATGAAAATAATATTTTGATTAATCTGGAAAGTCAACTCCAACTTTTGTCTCGACAGGTTCAGAGTTGTACTGCCCGGATTAAAAATCTGGAAGGAGGTTCATTACCTCCAGTTTTCAAACAAAATATTAAAACACTCCTTTCAAAACCTAATCAAAAGAATGTTCCATCTGGAACTAAATCTGGTAAAAATAAGGGGAGTAAATATCAAGTACCAATCGTTTTTACTCCTGCACCTGGAGCTGGTGAAAAATCTCCAGATGCAGCCTCCGGTTCAACACCACAACAATCTACTGTGACTTCTGTAGAGAAGTCCAGTGAACCCATCAAGAAAAGATGGGTTCACAAAAATAACTAATGATTTTTGTGTGTGTGCAGGGCGATCGAAAGAAGAATATCTGGTATCTGGACAGCGCTGCTGGCCGGACTATGACCGGATGTAAGCCCCTGCTTGAAGAGTTCACTGTCCAAGATGGACCGACAGTGACGTTTGGTAATGATCAATCTGGAAAGACTGAAGGATATGGTGTGCTCAATAATGGACAAGTCGAATTCAAAAGAGTTGCATTTGTGAATGGTTTGAAATACAACCTGATCAGTGTCAGCCAACTTTGTGATGATGGCTTCAGAGTTTTGTTCGATATTGCACAAGGCACCATATTTAACAAGGATTGGAAAGTGGTGATGGTTGCACCAAGAAAAGGAAATGTGTACATCATGGATATGGAACCAGCTCCAAAAGAGCAATGTTTCTATACCAAGGCTGATGAGGACACCAACTGGCTATGGCATAAAAGATTATCCCATCTTAATTTTAAAAATATTAACAAGTTGTCTCGCAAACAACTGGTTGATGGGATACCTCAGATTTCCTTTAATAAAGAAAAGCCATGTCCAGGGTGTGAGATGGGCAAGCAGAAAAGAGCCAGTTTCAAAACCAGGCAAAATTTTAGCATCACTGAACCTCTTCACATGCTACATATGGATCTCTTTGGTCCAGTGAATGTTCAAACTAGAGCTGGAAAGAAGTACACTCTAGTTGTGGTTGATGAATTCACCAGATACTGCTGGGTGGTATTCCTCAGATCCAAAAGTGATGCACCTGCTGAAATCATCTCTCTCATCAAAAGAATTGAACTCAAGTATACTCGAAAAGTTTGTCAGTTGCGAAGTGATAAAGGTACTGAATTCCAAAATAAGGTACTTGAAACATTTTGCAATGACACTGGCATCTCTCAAAACTTCTCATCAGTACACTCTCCAGAGCAGAATGGAGTTGTGGAAAGAAAGAATCGCACACTGATAGAAGCAGCCAGAAGTATGCTATCTGAATCAGGTCTTCCCACCAGTTTTTGGGCTAAGGCATTTGCAACTGCTTGTCACACCCAAAACCGGTCAGTCTACATCAAGAGACATAAGAAGACTGCCTATGAAGTACTCAGGAATCATAAACCAAATATTGGATACTTTCATGTATTTGGTTGTCCAGTTTATATCTTAAACGATTCCAGTCAGCTTGGAAAGTTTGATGCAAAAGCTGATGAAGGGGTATTTTTAGGTTATTCAGATATTCGAAAGGCCTTTAGAGTTTATAATTATAGACTCCAAAAGGTTCATGAGACAATTCATGTCACATTCGATGAATCAACTGAAGCAATCAACAAGTGACCAAACCTTGATATTACTCCAGTCGTTCCAATCAATTTTGGTGAAACTGACCAAGTTCATCAGTCAGTTGTTTCACCAAAAGATGTTTCCAGTTACAACAAATTGGAAGCAGTTAAGAAGAAGAAAAGCACCAGTGACACATCATTTTATCCCTCCATCAATTTCAACTTACCATAAGAATTGGTGATTGGATCTGATGTACGTGCCACTCCAATATCAGCACCAGTTCAAACTCCAACTTCTCCAGTTCTTCAAGAAATGCCTTTGAATGAAGAATTTCATGATGCAAATCGTGACCTCATTGACTCTGATGAGGATGTAGAAGTAGTTTGGACCGATCCTCCTCCAGAAGCTACTGCAACTGAAGAAGATCGCCAGGTGACTTGCACTGATATTGTGTTACACCAGCCTAGTCATTACACTAGATGGACTCGAGCACATCCAATTGAACAGATTGTGGGAGATCCAAATAGTGGGGTTCGGACTAGAAGAGCCACCAGTGAGCAATGCTTAAACGTCACCTTCTTATCTTTTATTGAACCGAAGAAGATCGCCAGGTGACTTGCACTGATATTGTGTTACACCAGCCTAGTCATTACACTAGATGGACTCGAGCACATCCAATTGAACAGATTGTGGGAGATCCAAATAGTGGGGTTCGGACTAGAAGAGCCACCAGTGAGCAATGCTTAAACGTCACCTTCTTATCTTTAATTGAACCGAAGAAGATTGACGAGGCTATGGCAGACCCAAGCTGGGTGGAAGCTATGCAAGAAGAGCTCGTCCAGTTTGAAAGGAACAATGTTTGGGAGCTTGTTCCTTGTCCACCAGGGTTAAAGAAAGAACCTATTGGTACAAGATGGGTCTACCGAAACAAGATGGATGAAGATGGCCATGTTGTAAATTGTCAAGCAGAAGGCGTTGACTTTGATGAAACTTTTGCTCCAGTTGCAAGACTTGAAGCCATCAGAATATTTCTGGCTTATGCAGCCCATCTGCAGTTCAAAGTCTTCCAGATGGATGTCAAAAGTGCGTTCCTTAATGGAACATTGGAAGAAGAAGTATATGTTAAGCAGACTCCAGGTTTCATCGATGAGAAGCATCCTCATTGGGTTTATAGACTGAACAAATCTTTGTATGGTCTAAGACAAGCCCCAAGAGCCTGGTATGATACTTTAACTAAACATCTTCTTAAAAATGGCTTTCAAAGAGGTGCAATAGATAATACCTTATTCATCTTGAAAGAAAGAGGTAATATCTTATTGGTAAAAATTTATGTTGATGACATTATTTTTGGTTCAACTGATGATGCAATGTGTAAAACGTTTTCTAAAATCATGTCATCTGAGTATGAGATGAGTTTAATGGGTGAATTAACATTTTTCTTAGGTCTTCAGATTAAGCAAACTGAAAATGGAATTTTCATAAACCAAGGAAAATATCTCAGAGATTTGTTAAGAAAATACAAATATGATTCAATCCCATCGAAAAACACACCTATTGCAGCACCATTAAATGTGGACTCTGACCCAACTGGCAAACCAGTGAACATAACTGACTATCGTGGTATGGTTGGTTCACTGATGTATTTAACTGCCAGTCGACCAGATATAATGTTTGCAACATGTTTATGTGCCAGGTTTCAGGATAACCCTAAAGATTCACATTTGCACGCTGTAAAGCGTATCTTTAGATACCTGAAAGGGTGTCCTAATCTTGGTCTTTGGTACCCCAAAGGCTCAGGATTAGATCTAATGGGTTATTCAGATTCTGATCATGCAGGTTGTAAGATAGATAGAAAATCAACAACTGGTGGTTGTCATTTCCTTGGAGGAAAACTGGTAAGTTGGACCAGCAAGAAGCAGACTTCAGTCTCTATGTCCACTGCCGAGGCAGAGTACATTTCTGCGGCCAGTTGCTGTGCCCAGATTCTCTGGATCAAGAACCAGTTACTAGATTATGGTCAAAAGTATACAAGGACCCCAATCTTTTGTGACAACACCAGTGCAATTGCTATATCTCACAACCCAGTGATGCACTCCAAAACAAAGCATATTGACATCAGGTATCATTTTATTCGTGATCATGTTATGAAAGGAGACATTGAATTACATTTTTCTTAGGTCTTCAGATTAAGCAAACTGAAAATGGAATTTTCATAAACCAAGGAAAATATCTCAGAGATTTGTTAAGAAAATACAAATATGATTCAATCCCATCGAAAAACACACCTATTGCAGCACCATTAAATGTGGACTCTGACCCAACTGGCAAACCAGTGAACATAACTGACTATCGTGGTATGGTTGGTTCACTGATGTATTTAACTGCCAGTCGACCAGATATAATGTTTGCAACATGTTTATGTGCCAGGTTTCAGGATAACCCTAAAGATTCACATTTGCACGCTGTAAAGCGTATCTTTAGATACCTGAAAGGGTGTCCTAATCTTGGTCTTTGGTACCCCAAAGGCTCAGGATTAGATCTAATGGGTTATTCAGATTCTGATCATGCAGGTTGTAAGATAGATAGAAAATCAACAACTGGTGGTTGTCATTTCCTTGGAGGAAAACTGGTAAGTTGGACCAGCAAGAAGCAGACTTCAGTCTCTATGTCCACTGCCGAGGCAGAGTACATTTCTGCGGCCAGTTGCTGTGCCAGATTCTCTGGATCAAGAACCAGTTACTAGATTATGGTCAAAAGTATACAAGGACCCCAATCTTTTGTGACAACACCAGTGCAATTGCTATATCTCACAACCCAGTGATGCACTCCAAAACAAAGCATATTGACATCAGGTATCATTTTATTCGTGATCATGTTATGAAAGGAGACATTGAATTACATTTCATCCCCACTGACAAACAGTTAGCTGATGTTTTTACAAAACCTCTCGATGAGAAAACCTTTAAACATCTCATCAGCGAACTGGGAATGTTAAATCCTTAAAACTGGAGCTTTCTTTGTTATTGAACGCGTCAGTGACACTGATGAAGTTCTCCAGTTGAGGAGGTCCAGATAATCTTTGCTCGCCAGGCTATCGAACGCCTTTGTGATACTATCCTGACACTAATTGATTTCTGGATCATCATTTTAGGGGGAAAGACTCAAAAATAATTTTCTGACTAAAATTCATTTTTGTTTGAAAATGGCAACTGGAGAACTCTTCAGTTGGAAACTGGTACTGGACTGATCCTCCAGTGACCAGATTCAGTCTTGTCTTATTTATAACGTTAGAAATACTTGGTCAATATTTGTGACACGTGATGGTACTCGAGTGTTTTAAACCACTTGGTATCGTGATCTGACGTGTTTAAAGCCATTTTAGTACTTGACAACTGTTTGTATTGGGAAAATAAAAAGTGAGTGGGCGCGTGGATAAGATAAGCCGTCGTAGCATTTAATGCTGACATGGTAGCATTTAATGTTGACATGGCAAATTATGATTTTATTTCAAAATTCAAACTTCTTTTGTTAAAATATCTACAAAGTTGTTTTGGTTAAATAAAATATAATTTTTGTATTTCATTGGGATCATGAATCCCTTATAAATACCCTTATTTACTCCGAACTCATTTACTTCCTTCTACATTCTTTCATTTACTTCCCAATCATCAAAATTGCTTCATTTCTCTCTCTGCTTCACAAATCAAGAACCCTAATTCCCAAATTTCAATTTCATTTTCCAATGGCTCCTAGATCATCCCGTTCAAGAGATGTAAATCTCTTGACTGTTCCATATGCTCCTTCACCAGATGTCAAACCGGCATCTGGTGCTCCTAGTAATGCTTCGGTCATCAAACTCAATCCTAATAATCCGATGGCAAGCTTACAAGGATCTCAAGGGTCCAATACCCTTATTGGTAGAATCCAAATTTTTTTGAAGGATTCTCCAATAGGACCCTC
The DNA here is from genome assembly GCA_034093135.1 of Erigeron breviscapus. NCBI lineage: Eukaryota > Viridiplantae > Streptophyta > Magnoliopsida > Asterales > Asteraceae > Erigeron > Erigeron breviscapus. Next base: position 37,728,692 of record CM067174.1, on the reverse strand, counting down.
ATTCTCTCTAAACCCACGCAAGTTGTTTCACAACTACTTGTGTGAGTTTTGGTACATTGCCACTCTTTCTTCCGATTGTTCCTCCATCAGTTTCACATTAAAGGATGGAACAATCCAGTGTACCTTGTCCGCTGACGTATTGAGGGATGCCTTATACCTCAATTACTGGAGAGAGGGTGAATCTCCAGTCGTCTTACCCTCAAATGTTAATTTTTGCCAAGTCCTCCTTGAAATGGGACACAAGGAGTGCTTGGAGAATGGAGTTTTGAAGACGAAGGGTGCGATGACCATGAAGGGTCTTACACCTTCATGAAGGTACTTTTTCATCCACCTGGTGGAGAGTATGGGTGGGAGTTCTGGTGGTCTTGACCAGATCAACTCCTCACAAGCAGAAATGGCTTACTGCTTGTGGAATGGATTGAGAGTTGACTTTGCAGATATCCTGTTTAGAAGCCTAGTACAAAAGCTGAAGGGCACAAGGGGTGTTTGTATCCCCTTCTCAAGGTTTCTCTCTCTCTGTTTTAAACATATTATGGGCAGAGAAGCATACTTAAGTACAGATTCACCGTACACTGCTCCAGATATGTTGAGGAATTTAGACTCTCTGGTATCTGAAGCTGGAGAGGTCAAAATTCCAGAACGAATGCAACTGGCATTCGCTTCAACTGATGCACCAATTGAAGGTGAGTCAGAAAGACAACTGGGTGGGCCTCAAAATAATGAGGGACCCTCCAGTTTGTCTAATGTTGTGGTTGAGGATAGAGCAACCATAACTGAAGCAACCCCAATAACATCTATCCCTGGTGAAGATACCTCGGTATCTGATCCTCCAACAGATGCACCCAACCAGGAAACTGGGGAAGGTCATCTGGAGACTGACCCTTCTGGTCAGCCCTCAGTTACATTCATGGATCTGGACATGAATGTTAATGACGAGGAAATCCTCATAGAGTCTTCGGATTCTGTAGGAACTGCTTCAGACTTGGAGATTTTTTATTCTGCTGTACCAGATCAAAACCCTTCATCTCCAGTCTCGCTTCCAGATGCATCAATTTCACTTTCACCATCCCAACAAAATGTGCCTACTGATATATTTCGAGAAATGCCACCCCCACCGCCTCCGTTGTTCACACCTGAGCATTCTCAGCATGAACAACACATTGATTTTCCAGTCCTTTCTTCTACCACCACTCCTATTATTTCTTCAACTGCTGGTATGACAACTGGGGAGATTTCTCTTAGTTTGCCTCCTCCAGTTGCTCCAGTAGTAACTGCTGCTGGTCCAGTGACACCTTCTCCTTCGTCACTGGACAGTCAAGTTGTCTCTTTACAAGCCGATCTCCAAAACCTTCTTACCAGGGTGGAGGAGATTCAAAAGACACTTGACAAAAACACCATGTCTTTCTCCAGATACCACAAGGATCACTTGACCAACATTAAAGTGGTTGATCTGGGGATTAATAAGTTTTCATCCAATGAAGACTTGGTGTTCAACAAGTTAAATGAGTTGGTCACTGGCTGCAACAATCTGGCTGGTACTTTGAAAGAAGCCTTTGACCTTACTCAGTCCAAGGTCACAACGTCAATCTCCAATCTACTTGGCAACATTGTAAGAACATCTGAAGTAGATTTGAGGGAAATTGAGAGGCAGGTAAAGGAATTAGTTGAAAAACCTGGCCTAAATGTGACTGAACTTGGAGAGCAGTTGATGACTTCAGTTGGTCAGAAGATAGAGGATACACTGAGAACAACAACTGATTGAAAGGGTGATGTCTGAGATCACCAAGCTGGCCACTCCTCAGGTTGATCTGGCCCCACTCACCAGTGAGATCAACCAGTTGAGAGGCAGCATTGAAAATTTGAACACCCAGGTATCCCTTCATGCTCAGTCTTTGGATAAACTGACAACTGAAGTGAAAAGTTTGAAGAAGAAGGATGAGGAAGTGAAGGAAAAGGTTGTTTCTGGTTTGGATGAAGACTCCAAGATCTTAAATGAATTAAAAACTGGTCAAGAACAGGTTACTGCAAATGTTTTGACCCCGTCAAAGGAGACCAACCATTTGTGGAGGTCTTTCAGGATGATGTGTGGGATTTTCAAGGAGTGCAAGGACATGCAAACATGGCAGCCTCTTGACCGGTTGCCATCTCACCCTTCTGAATGAGAAGTTATTAGGGCAGGTCTAGATGCTGCCAAGGGGGAAAGAAGTGCAGTCCTTCCACCAGTTGCACCTGGAAGAACTTCATCTGGAAGTCAAGTTGGAAGAGAAATGGTTGTAGCTTCCAGTACTGAAGCTGGTGAGCAAACTGGTGATATGAGTGATAGGGGGAATGTTTTGGATAAGGGCAAAGGGTTAGCAGTTGATGTATCTGCCCAGCCGGCCACTGATATTCCTATGTTAGAAACTGGCAATGCTGATGTACTTCCTCTAGTGTCAGATAGTGTAAGCAAACAACTGGCCATACTTGGTAATCAAATTAAAGAAAGAAAGAAGATGAAACAAGCCAACCAAGTTGAAGCCAGAGCACATCTTGCACAGATCAAACTGCTTGATATGAGTGATGCCAATCTTTTGGGAATCACTAAGGAGGAGTATGCCAGAGTTAAGCATGATCCCAGGATAGTTGACCAATTGAAAGAAATGCTTGATGTAGAACTGGACAGACACTATCCTGATGATGAAGCTGAATTCGATGCCAGAAGTTTAAACATATCAGTGGAGAAGGCTAAGGAGAATAGGGCCAGTGGGATTCTAAAAAGAATTGCAAATGTTAAGAAGGTTGTGAAGAAGGAATTGAATCCACCAAGAAGGATTCCTCAACCAAGAAGACCACTGACCAGAGATGCTGACCTTAGCACATTTGTTGAACCAACTGGCGAGGTATCTAATGAAGACATCAAGTCCGCTGTACTGGCTGCAGGTGTTGGGAGTATAAAAATAACAAATGAATCTGAAGCAAGAAACTATTACTCCCAGATCATGTCAACCAGAAGACATAGTGGTACTATCAATGGTGTCAATGTAACAATCAAGCTGTAACCCCAAACTTTTCTTTAAGATTTGACTAACGCTGTTAAGTCAACCTCATGTGTGTCGTTAAGTCTAGTAGTGAATATATGCATATACGTAGTTAATGTGTGTTATGTGTGAGGTTTGAAAACCTAAATGTTAATGTAGTATAAATGTGTGAAATACGAAGGTTTATGTCTATGAAGTGACATTAATGAAGGGATAATGTTGTATATGGTCAATAATGTAGTTTGTGACCAATAATGAAGGATTTGGAAGTCTAGGGACTAGTCTTGACATATGGGTAAAGTCAAAAATGGGTTTAGGGTTTTGGAAGGTGTCATTAGGCTAATTTCCAGCAGCCATTACTTGTTGAAAACACACAAAGCCTATCAAAGCCTTTCTTGAATTCTAAAGCAATTAATCAAGTTTTTTGGTCAAGCAATTGGGTGTTTTGGTGTTGGAATTGATCGATCATCTAGCCAAGCAGGTAATCACTGAATTATAGATGGTATTTTCAAATTTAGAAGTTGTTTAATAAGGAACCAGATCTGATTAAAAAGGAGTTTTGCAAAGAATTAGGGTTTATGTGGTGTTTTGGTCAATTAACGTTCAAAACGGTGTTAAACGAGTCCATAATCGATCTTGATAATCAAAAGATGTTTATGTGTGTCAAAAACATGTTTGGGAAGAAGCCTTGATCGATCGAATTTTGGAAAAATTGAAGAAGTTAGTCGTTTTGGAATTCTGGACGAAATTAAGATTAAATTCGTAACTGGGTCTAAATTCGTTGGAACGAAGATAATCTTCGTAAGAACGAAGATAACCTTTATCTTCGTAAGAACGAAGATAACCTTTATCTTCGTAAGAACGAAGATAACCTTTATCTTCGTAAGAACGAAGATAACCTTTATCTTCGTAAGAACGAAGATAATCTTCGTTAGAACTGTAGCTAAGTTCGTAAGAAGGATTTTCCAGACTAAGTTCGTGAGGTTTGTTAAGTTTGTTTGAGTCCCAAATGACTTATATTTCATATGTTAATGTACGATAGGTGTCGGGGATTACTGATAAGCATTATTAGCTATTTGTTTTTTGCGCGCGTACACTACTACCAGGTAAGATACACTACTTTGACACGCAGGGGGATCAACTAAAAGCTGGTTTCAAATCGTAAACACTTCCATTCGGTATCTTTATATTGCATGTGGGCATATGGGTTACTTGGGAGGTATTATGGGTTATGCAGTTGACCATGAGACCTGAGATGCAGTCCCTATTGTAGTGTAATGTAGTATGTAGCTATGCAGTTGATGTAGTTTAATGAAGTATCTTGATATGCATGATATATAGAAATGAAGTTGATGTGTGATATGCATGCTTGACTTGTACGCCTAGTTCACTAGACTTGCTAGGTTACTATGTCACTTGCACGTCTAAGGATCCAAACGTAATGAAGTTAAAATGTGTGAATGTCTAGGAATGTGTGTTACCTAGACTATATGTGTGTGAATGTTTGGGAATGCAGGGACCCAATCTATATGTGTGAAATTGAGCTCATAAAACTAATGCAGGGAAAGTGTTAAGCTTAACCCGTATTTGTCTTAGCCGGATGAGTGCGTTGATGCAGTTGTTGCTTGGGTGGCTCCTCGCAACATGGTCTTTATAACGCAGGGCGAGTAATACGAGAGGTTTGACCAACCTCCACATACGGATTACTCTTGGATTGGCTTGCCACTCCTTAACGACATAAGATGAGTAGTCTTTTGACTGATCATCCAGTCGGGTGTGATGCAGGGCACACTTATATGCAGTTAACAAAGATACGTGTGACAATGTGTGAACTAATGCAGGATAGGCACATTTAGGATGATTATCCTAATTAATATGAAGTCGAAATGTAGTATATGTGTGAACGTGTGATGTGTGTTGTGCCTAATAAAACTTGTCTAATAATGAAGATTGTTTTAATTGGACAAATGCTTTTAATTAAGTGTTATCTTACTTAGCTATTCTTATAGCTAACACTTGCTTCTTTAATGTGGTTGTTCCCTCAGGTTTAGCTTGATGGAATTAGGCGAAGGATGTGTGAGCTTGGGTAGATTCGTTGAAGGAGCCTTAGTTATCCATAGACGATTCTTTGCTTAGACATTTATTTACATTTCGTACTTAATGTCGAATTTATGTTGTGACAGGTGAACGGTTGTTTTATGTTGGGAAACCGTTGGGTTTTCATTTGAACTATTGTTTGATATGGCATGTAACACCAAATAAATGCAGCAACCGAAATGTTTTTATCGGTTTGACTTTTACAGTCTTTACTTCCGCAATTTAACACCGTTAGGTGAAAAGTTTTGGAAACCCATATTTTTAAACGACGGGTGTTACAAGTTGGTATCAGAGAAGTGGTTTAAGTGAACCAAGGCCTATTAACCATAGGATTTGGACTTAAACTTAAAATATGCATGCTAGGTATTTGTAGGATGCCTTAGTTTTAATGAAAGATGATATAGGATGGGTTGGGACGAGTGCGAGTGTGATAGGGCTTATGAGATGTTTACGTTGCGATGATAGGTTTTAGCCTTATCTTAACAAGCATTTTGCTTTAATTTGCGCTTATCGACTCTACCTTTTTTATTAAAGGAAAATGGTTAACACTCGCAACCGCAACTTCCGACGTGATGGAGCTACTGCTAGCATTACCCCACCTGTCCATCCAGGTGCAGGCGCTGCCAATGCTGCTGCTGCTGTTGCAGCCAATGCAAATAGAAATCGAGGAAATCCCCGCCAGGTCAATCAGCAAGGCTCATTGGGTCCTATGCTCCACCTCCCGGCAATCCACCTAGGGTTAACGAGGAAGTGGTGGAACAAATCCCTAACGCGGCTGAGTTGTACAATCTCGTACGGACTCTCCAGACCCAATTGGCCCAGACACAGGAACAATTGAACAACGCGCTTGCTGAAAATGCTGAAGGAACTGATGGCAACTATTCAGTGCCTTCTCACCACTCTGAGCCACTGGTCGATGCTGTTGCTGTTCACCCTGCTAATGCTGTTATGGTTCCTCCTAATGTCGTTCAAGCCCCTCGGTTTAAGTTTGAAAGTTTCCAGAAGTGTGGAGGTCAGAAGTTTGATGGAACCCTTAATGCAATGGGTTGCATGGAATGGCTCGATGATACGGAGATGGTCTTTGAAGCCTGTGACTGTCCCGAGGATAAGAAGGTGTTGTGCGCTAGTCGAATGTTGAAAGAAGGTGCTCGGGATTGGTGGAAGAGCATTACTATTTCGATGACTCCAGCTATGGTATCTGCTATCTCGTGGGCTAACTTTAAGCAGAAATTCATTGAGGAATATATTGGGGTTCATGAGCAGCGTAAGATGGAAAAGGAGTTTCATGCCTTGACGGCTGAAGTCGGGAAGGTTAACGAGTATGCTCGTTCCTTCATGGAGAAGATGAAGTTCGTGGGTCATTTATTCCGTACTGATGCGGATCAGGTTGCTTGCTATGTTGATGGTTTGCCTCCGAGTTATCAAGGTATCTGCAGGCAGCACAAGACTCTGACTGAAGCTATCAAGGAGTCTAAGAAGCTTGACGATGATTTCGCTTCAGACAAGAAGGTTGAGAAGAGTGATGATAAGAAGTCGGGGTTTAAAAGAAGGTCAAATTGGTCTTCCAATAACAATAATATAAGAAGTTCCGTGGAAGTGGTAGTTCGAGTGGTGACAAGGATAAAAAGAAGAATGGTTCATGGTGTACATTTTGCAAGACAATTCATGAAGGGCATTGTACCGACAAGACAAGAAGGTGCCATAAGTGTGGGAAGTCGGGACATCTTGCCACTGATTGTAGGGACAAGACTCGTTGCTACAAGTGCCAAGAAACGGGTCATCTCATTGCCGATTGTCCACAGATGAAGAATGTTGGAAAGAAGACCGCCACGACAGCAACAAAAGTGAGAGCTCTTCAATTGACGGTTGATGACGCAAGGAACAACGATGAAGTGGTATGTGGTACTTTCTTTGTTAACTCAAAGCCTGCCTCTGTTTTATTTGATTCAGGTGCAAATAGGTCGTTTGTGTCCACATTATTTGCTCCTAAGCTAGAAAGAGTCACTACTCCCTTAGATTGTTCATTAGAGGTAGAAATTGCTAATGGTACGGTTAATAATATACGTGTGGGTTATGACGATTGTGACATTGAGATTGAAGGTCGTTCTTTTCCAGTCCAACTATTGCCTACTACCTTAGGTGGTTTTGATGTAGTGATTGGTATGGATTGGTTGGCTAGAAATGAAGCTAGTATTTTATGTTCCCAAAAGATAATTCGATTGCCTATGTCTGAGGGTAAAGTGATAACGGTGTATGGAGACAAGAAGAGAGGAGGAATAAAGATTATTAGTATGATGAAAGCTATTAAATGTATAAGGAAAAACAAGAGCCATTTCTTGGCTTATGTCATTGATGCAAGAAAAGAGAAGTCTTCAATCGCTAGTGTTGATGTAGTATCTAATTTCCCCGATGTGTTTCCCGATGATCTACCCGGTATTCCTCCCGATCGTGAAGTTACTTTTCAGATAGATCTTATTCCCGGTGCTACACCCGTTGCTAAAGCACCTTACCGATTAGCTCCTACAGAAATGAAGGAATTAATGACGCAACTTCAGGAGTTACTTGACAAGGGGTTCATACAACCTAGTTCCTCGCCTTGGGGAGCTCCGGTTCTCTTTGTTAGAAGAAGGATGGATCGATGCGCATGTGTATTGACTATCGTGAGTTGAACAAACGAACGGTCAAGAACAAGTATCCTCTCCCGAGAATTGATGATCTTTTTGATCAACTACATGGTGCTTCGTATTTTTCAAAGATTGATTTGCGGTCCGGTTATCATCAGTTGAAGGTAAAGAAGGAAGATGTAGCAAAGACAGCTTTCCGGACTAGATATGGTCATTATGAGTTCTTGGTCATGCCATTTGGGTTGACCAATGCTCCAGCCGCGTTTATGGACTTAATGAATCGGGTATGCCGCCCCTTTCTAGATCATTTTGTTATTGTGTTTATTGACGATATTTTGATCTATTCTAAGTCAGAGGATGAACACCGTGAGCATTTGAAAGCAGTTTTGGAGGTGTTGAGGGAGAAGAAGTTGTACGCAAAGTTTTCTAAATGTGAGTTTTGGCTCCGAGAAGTGCAGTTTCTTGGTCATGTCATTACATCAGAAGGTATTAAAGTAGATCCTTCAAAGATTGAAGCTGTTTCAAAGTGGGAGCAGCCAAAGACTCCTACCGAGATTAAGAGTTTTCTTGGTTTGGCTGGGTATTATAGAAGGTTTATTCAGGATTTTTTCCCGAATAGCCAAGCCTATGACGGAATTAACAAAGAAGGGTGTGAAGTACGAGTGGACTGAAAAGCAGGAAAATGCATTCCAAACGTTGAAAAAGAAGTTGTGTGAAGCTCCTATCCTTGCCTTGCCTGAAGGTACTGATGATTTAGTAGTATATAGCGATGCTTCTATTACGGGTTTGGGTTGTGTCTTAATGCAGAGAGACAAAGTGATTGCCTATGCTTCACGTCAGTTGAAGCCTCATGAGAAGAATTACCCTACCCATGATCTTGAGCTAGCGGCGGTTGTGTTTGCATTGAAATTATGGAGACATTACTTATATGGTACTAAATGCACACTTTTCACCGACCATAAGAGTTTACAATATATGTTTACTCAAAAGGAAATGAATGTGAGACAAAGAAGGTGGATGGAATTACTTAAAGACTATGATTGTGAAATCAAATACCATCCGGGTAAAGCCAATGTAGTGGCGGATGCACTAAGTAGGAAAGTGCAAAGCTCTTCTTGTAAGTTGATGAGCATGCAAGTTCAAGCCAAGTCGGGTCTATTAGATCGAATTAAAGAAGCACAAGAGATGACATTAATGAAGGATAATATTGATAAAGAGAGTATTGGGAAGAAGAAACGACTTATGATGGAGACTAATAGCCGTGGGTTTAAAACATACAAGGGTCGTATTTGGGTGCCACTGCTTGGTGGTAACCGAGAGTTGATCCTTGAAGAGGTTCATAGAAGTAGGTATTCGATGCACCCCGGTGTCACCAAAATGTATGCAGATTTGAAGCCGATTTATTGGTGGCCGGATATTAAAGGTGAAGTAGCTCATTTTGTAGCAAAGTGTTTGACATGTGCACGTGTGAAAACGGACCATAAAAAGTCGTATGGTTTGTTGCATCAATTAGACGTTCCCGAGTGGAAATGGGATCATATCACGATGGACTTTGTAACGAAGCTACCGAAAATGCCGAAAGGGAATGATATGATTTGGGTGATTGTAGATAGATTGACGAAGAGTGCTCATTTTCTAGCTACCCAACAAGATGTGCCTTTAAAGAAGATGGCAAAGATGTATATAGATGAAGTTGTCTCGAAACATGGAGTTCCATTGTCTATTGTCTCAGATAGGGACACTAGATTTGTGTCTAAATTTTGGAAGGGTCTTCAACGAGAATTGGGTACTAGAGTGAACTTGAGTACCGCCTATCATCCTCAAACCGATGGGCAAAGTGAGAGAACCATCCAAACCTTAGAGGATATGTTGAGAACGTGTGTACTAGACTATGGTGGAGCATGGGATGAACACTTGAAGTTAATTGAATTTGCTTATAATAATAGTCACCATGCAAGTATTGGAATGCCACCATTTGAAATGTTATATGGAAGGAGATGTAGGACTCAAGTTGTTGGATGGAGCCCGGTGAAAAGCAGTTAACCGGTCCTGAAATTATTGAAATCTCCGCTGAGAAAGTTAATGTAGCTAAAGAAGCTTTACGTGTGGCCAGAGAAAGGCAGAAAACTTATGCAGATAAGAAAAGGAGACCAATGGAGTTTAATGTAGGTGACTTAGTGATGCTGAAAGTGTCACCATGGAAAGGAGTAATCCGATTTGGAAAGAAGGGCAAGTTGAGTCCAAGATTTATTGGACCTTTTAAAATCTTGAAACGCATTAAGGATGTAGCATATCAGTTGGAATTACCTCCAAAATTGGATGGAATTCACAACACCTTTCATGTATCCTACCTAAGGAAGTGTTTAGCCGAGGAGTCAAGTGTGATTCCAATTCAAGATGTGAGCATTGACCCAATGAAGAAAATGGTTGAAGAACCAGTGGCAATACTTGGAAGGAAGCAAAAGAAGTTACGCAGGAAAGTGATAGATCTTGTCTTGATAAAGTGGAAACATAATCATGGAGAAAGCTTGACTTGGGAAACTGAAGCAGTAATGAAGGAGAATTATCCCGAGTTGTTCCTTAATGATGAGATTCCGGGGATGGAATCCTCTTAAGGGGGAGGTAATTGTAACATCCCAAACTTTTCTTTAAGATTTGACTAACGCTGTTAAGTCAACCTCATGTGTGTCGTTAAGTCTAGTGTGAATATATGCATATACGTAGTTAATGTGTGTTATGTGTGAGGTTTGAAAAACCTAAATGTTAATGTAGTATAAATGTGTGAAATACGAAGGTTTATGTCTATGAAGTGACATTTAATGAAGGGATAATGTTGTATATGGTCAATAATGTAGTTTGTGACCAATAATGAAGGATTTGGAAGTCTAGGGACTAGTCTTGACATATGGGTAAAGTCAAAAACGGGTTTAGGGTTTTGGAAGGTGTCATTAGGCTAATTTCCAGCAGCCATTACTTGTTGAAAACACACAAAGCCTATCAAAGCCTTTCTTGAATTCTAAAGCAATTAATCAAGTTTTTGGTCAAGCAATTGGGTGTTTTGGTGTTGGAATTGATCGATCATCTAGCCAAGCAGGTAATCACTGAATTATAGATTGTATTTTCAGATTTAGAAGTTGTTTAATAAGGAACCAGATCTGATTAAAAAGGAGTTTTGCAAAGAATTAGGGTTTATGTGGTGTTTTGGTCAATTAACGTTCAAAACGGTGTTAAACGAGTCCATAATCGATCTTGATAATCAAAAGATGTTTATGTGTGTCAAAAACATGTTTGGGAAGAAGCCTTGATCGATCGAATTTTGGAAAATTGAAGAAGTTAGTCGTTTTGGAATTCTGGACGAAATTAAGATTAAATTCGTAACTGGGTCTAAATTCGTTGGAACGAAGATAATCTTCGTAAGAACGAAGATAACCTTTATCTTCGTAAGAACGAAGATAATCTTCGTTAGAACTGTAGCTAAGTTCGTAAGAAGGATTTTCCAGACTAAGTTCGTGAGGTTTGTTAAGTTCGTTTGAGTTCCAAATGACTTATATTTCATATGTTAATGTACGATAGGTGTCGGGGATTACTGATAAGCATTATTAGCTATTTGTTTGCGCGCGTACACTACTACCAGGTAAGATACACTACTTTGACACGCAGGGGGATCAACTAAAAGCTGGTTTCAAATCGTAAACACTTCCATTCGGTATCTTTATATTGCATGTGGGCATATGGGTTACTTGGGAGGTATTATGGGTTATGCAGTTGACCATGAGACCTGAGATGCAGTCCCTATTGTAGTGTAATGTAGTATGTAGCTATGCAGTTGATGTAGTTTAATGAAGTATCTTGATATGCATGATATATAGAAATGAAGTTGATGTGTGATATGCATGCTTGACTTGTACGCCTAGTTCACTAGACTTGCTAGGTTACTATGTCACTTGCACGTCTAAGGATCCAAATGTAATGAAGTTAAAGTGTGTGAATGTCTAGGAATGTGTGTTACCTAGACTATATGTGTGTGAATGTTTGGGAATGCAGGGACCCAATCTATATGTGTGAAATTTGAGCTCATAAAACTAATGCAGGGAAAGTGTTAAGCTTAACCCGTACTTGTCTTAGCCGGATGAGTGCGTTGATGCAGTTGTTGCTTGGGTGGCTCCTCGCAACATGGTCTTTATAACGCAGGGCGAGTAATACGAGAGGTTTGACCAACCTCCACATATGGATTACTCTTGGATTGGCTTGCCACTCCTTAACGACGTAAGATGAGTAGTCTTTTGACTGATCATCCAGTCGGGTGTGATGCAGGGCACACTTATATGCAGTTAACAAAGATACGTGTGACAATGTGTGAACTAATGCAGGATAGGCACATTTAGGATGATTATCCTAATTAATATGAAGTCAAAATGTAGTATATGTGTGAACGTGTGATGTGTGTTGTGCCTAATAAAACTTGTCTAATAATGAAGATTGTTTTAATTGGACAAATGCTTTTAATTAAGTGTTATCTTACTTAGCTATTCTTATAGCTAACACTTGCTTCTTTAATGTGGTTGTTCCCTCAGGTTTAGCTTGATGGAATTAGACGAAGGATGTGTGAGCTTGGGTAGATTCGTTGAAGGAGCCTTAGTTATCCATAGACGATTCTTTGCTTAGACATTTATTTACATTTCGTACTTAATGTCGAATTTATGTTGTGACATGTGAACGGTTGTTTTATGTTGGGCAACTGTTGGGTTTTCATTTGAACTATTGTTTGATATGGCATGTAACACCAAATAAATGCAGCAACCGAAATGTTTTTATCGTTTTGACTTTTACAGTCTTTACTTCCGCAATTTAACACCGTTAGGTGAAAAGTTTTGAAAACCCATATTTTTAAACGACGGGTGTTACACAAGCCAGGCACCAAAGTCTTTCATGTTGAAGTTAGTTATACTAGAGGGCCACTGGTTAAAACTGACAATCCTGGTGCTATGCAGTATGGGTTCAGTGAATGGGTTGAAATGGTGAATGTGTTGGATGCAAAGGCACAAAAGAATAGGTTTGAGAAAGCATGGGTGAACTTCTTAAGGGGCAAGATTCAACATAAAGAAAACCTGGAGCAAAAGCTGAATATTGACCCTGAAGACTCACAACCTATCTCTTCAGTGACCAAGAGAAGAAGAACTGGTGAAGGGCCATCTCATTAAGTTCTTTCTTTTCAGTTATCTACTTGTATTTTGTTTTACATTCTGTAACTTGTATAAATTTCATTTCCTTGTATAAATGAAGTTACAAGTCTGTAACCACAAGGTAGATAATAGATTAAAATCTAACAAACCTAAAAGAAAACCTAAGGCATTTATTGATCTATAAAAATGCCTTGGAAACTTAGATAGATTTAAATCGAACAAGTCTCTCCAGTTCACACTTGTACAGATACAAGACTGAAAAAGACTTGGCAATATTTCTAGACAAATAGGGGGAATTTGTTAGGACCAGTTTACTGGTAAACTGGCCAGTCTCCAGTTGCACCTGGAGACCCAGTGAAACTGTCCAGTGAACTGGAGACCCAGAAGATTTGTCCAGAAATATATTGAAGTCCAGTTGCACCGTACAGTCAACGCAACTGAAGACTTCCTCCAGTTGAGAACTGACCAGTTGAAGAATCATTCCAGTTGAAGTCGAAGACAACAAATGGAAGATAGAGAATGGCAATGGCAGCGAAGCCCATTTGACATTCTAGTCAGTTACAAACTGGAGACCATCAGTGGAAAGCTCTTACAAGCTTTACACTGATTACGAGGAATTGACTTTTGTGATTTATGTCCTTTTACCCGGATAATAAAACTTATCTTATTATTTAATTACTAAAAGGTACATAAAGCTGGTTGAATAAAGTTGCTTTATCCTGCAACTTTACACTGCATTTTAAGGAATTAAATGCTATTCCTTAAATGCTCTCAACCACATTTGTACGGCTAAAGTTAACATCCCAATGTTAACTTTGCCTATAAATACAAGTCATTGCACAACAAGAATATTACTTCTTCGAATACACTTCGATAGATTTCACACTTTGCATATTTGCAATATTCTTGGTGAACTTGTGCAATATTCTCTCAATCATAAAAAGGAACATTTCACAACTTTAAGTGTTTCGATTGTTTAGAGAAATTCCGAGTGTAGATCAATTGTAGTTCATAGGTTGTTAGGATATTTACATTCTTGTATTATCTTGGTTCCGCAACAACCTTGTAATTTATTTAACATCAATAAATAAATTACACTTGAAAATTACATATTGTCTCATCAATTTATCTTACAAGTATTTTGTATTATTGCATTGTTCTTTACTTATTGTCTTTTAAATAAGTAATCTATCTAGAACTTAGTATATACACACTGCAACTGGTCATCTCCAGTTCAGTGCATATATTGCAAAGTAACTCCACCATCGACATAGAGGTGTCTTCAGTAGTACCATATATTGAGTTGGGACTTACATTAATTACTTTCATTATACATCATATTAATCGTTTCACATAAAACACATAAGCATTTAATCACATAATCACATATAGGGCATATGACTTAACGAACCTAACGTTGACTAACGGTCAAGTCCATAAGTCAAACTCGAAAAGTTTGGGATGTTACAATTACCTCCCCCTTAGGAGGATTCTGTCCTCAGAATCATTTCGCCACTCATACATGAATAACTTGTCCGTATCCTTAACTTTATCATATCATTTCGGGATTTCCTTGGGTTGTTCTTTAACTTAGCATAGCCAAACTCATTCGGCTTTTTACATAGTCTTTTCCACCTTTACTTTTCCATTTCAACCGTTTCGTCATTTCTTGGTTCAATCTTTAAATCAAACCAAGTAATCAACTCATTTCTTCAACCTTCATAAGTAGTACCCACATTACATTTGGCGAAGGCTATTCATTTGGCGTTTAAGCCCTTCATACAGGTATCCTTATTAACTTGCTACCATAATTCACATAATTCATTTGAACAACGGGTCGACTCGCCATGGCTTTCGATGCATAACATATCCCTCCATAGAGTCTTATGGTTAAACCATTATACTCACTTGTTCAATATAAGCTTTCTTTGCTCACCACAAAACCTTCAGTCCATCTTGAGCTAAACAAAACACTCATTCAATAATTTTTAACTTTATGAGCTGCTATTTTCATGTCATTTGGCTCTACAACCTTCCTTTCCTTAACAGGTCACATCATGAAGTAACATACACACTTACATCGTAGTTGCCATCATATGTGAACTCAACAATGGTATATGAAAATCTCAACGCACTATCGCACGATCATATGACTTTCTCAAGTTTCTAAATCATCATTTCTCTTTCCCATCAATCTAAGGGTGATAGGCATCACTTGAGTTCTCCATTTCCTTCATATTTTGCCAAACATCTTTAAGAATTAATTACCTTACGGCCGTCTCGATTCGAAACATTCAACAATTAACTTCCACACTTTAAGAGCACTTCTCTATTATCCATCTTTCCTTTCATGTCCAATGAAACGGTGTAATAGCTCACCAAGAAATAAATATCCTTGGGCAACCTTTCTACTAATGGCTCATATCATTACCTTTAGCTTCCCACGCAGCCTTGTCTCTTAGTCCCTGACAACAAGACTTCACACTTCCGTTAAAGGATCATTAAATAATTATTATATAACACAACTTTCGGTGTCTAGTCTTGGCTTTTAACCCTAACACACATCAAAATAAGATTTATTACACCTCGTATCATAATTGGTCGTATCACATTTCATGCGGCATCCAAATGAGCATGTCACCATGGCTCATAAGCCTCCTTAAGTACAACTTTTGGGTC
This sequence comes from Erigeron breviscapus, assembly GCA_034093135.1. Classification (NCBI taxonomy): domain Eukaryota; kingdom Viridiplantae; phylum Streptophyta; class Magnoliopsida; order Asterales; family Asteraceae; genus Erigeron; species Erigeron breviscapus. The sequence goes on along the minus strand of CM067174.1, from coordinate 37,713,092 downwards.
ACAAGATGACCGAATGAGACAAAACTCAGTTCTTACCAAATGTATCAAACTCAAAGACCTTTTCAAAATTTCAAGGTTTGACTCTTGAAGAGCTCTAATGAATAAGATATGACGTTTGCAGAATTCATCCGAAACCTGACCACTTCTGGAGATCTACATTTTTCGCATACTTCTGGGCAAAATCACCAGAAACTTTGTTCATACAGAATTTAGGGGACACATAGAGGTTTTCAGAAATGTAAGATTCATCTCCTAAATCGTTCATATGAGGAAGATATGATTTTTGCAAGATGACTGAATTTTCAGACCTAATAAACTCTTTGTTTTGCAAACAATTTTCCTCCATCAAACATCCATGTCAAGCCACCACGACCTCTACAGCTTATACACATCAAATTATGACATAGTTATCATTATGAAATCTTCATTTGATTCGTAGATTCCTTATACTCATTTTACAATCGGTTTGACACCCGAATGACCTTAATCGACTCACAAACGCAATCGAATCCATATCAAACTTCAAGACCAGATGTGAACCCTTTATTGGTTCTATTTGAACATTAAAATGACACTAGAAACAACTTCATACCTGTAGGAAATCTCATGACACACATCGATTGCAATAACATTCGCCGAATGACCCGAAATCGCTAATTTAACAACAAAACGTTTCTTATCCATCATTACCCAACAAGTCCAGGTATGGGCAAAATATATGGATGGATATGACTCATATTCTGCAAAGATTTCGTTCTTTACCTTGGAGGATGGTAAACGGATAGTTTACGTGCACCGATTGATCTTTAATCCACCCAAAAACGCAAGAAATCGCACGAGGATCATTCCAGAAAAGAAAGCGGTTTAGGGTTCTTAGGAGGAATGAATAATCTGATTTAGGGGATAATAATCTTACCTAATTACTCCCAATCATGTTTTGAAGTTCCAAGAATGGCAAGAATGGTCCCTAGACTTCTATACGACACATATATAGCTTAAATCGTCCTCCGGGAATTCTATCGACATATTAAACACATATTGGCATCTTAAACACATAAACGTATACATCTTTAAGGCATTAAAGCCTCTCACATATAGCATATTAAACCCACGTAAGCATTAACTCGTTAAGAGACTTAACGGTAGCAGGGTGTTGACTTAACGACTCAAGTCAACCGTTACACAAAAATTTGAGATATAGCAATTACCTCGCCCTTAAGATACTCGTCCCAATCGCCACATATCGTCCCGTAGCGAAATCAAAACTAAACGGGTCGTAAATCCAAAACAGACCAGAATATGCGCCGCATATTATCTATGATCAGGAAAAATAATTTCAAACGAAACCTATACGTTTTCCTTACACCCAAGCACAACTTTAACATTTCACAGCTCGAATATAGCTTCACATCATATCATAGTGTTCATAGAATTGAAGAGCTTCATGGTTAAAGGTTTCAATCGACCTTAGTGTCAACTCCTTTACTTGTTTCAGCTTCGTCATTCTTTATTTCATTCATACGTGTCATTTCTTCGTGTGGTTAAATATAATACTATACAGTGATTCCATCATTCTCATCTTTACTTCATTCGGATCAACACAGACACAGTCTCACAAACACACACATGTCGTGATACATTTACAATTACGTTCGCGACCGGAATTGTAACTATATCCTTTCATAGGTGTGCCCGGTAACCCTTCCATGCGTCACCTACTTATAATCCTTCAAATATCCAGCATTAACTCTACTCTATAAACTTCAAATCTATGTCTTTTAAACTAGTAGACTCAACAACATTGACTACCAATCATTTCATTTAACTTCATGTACATCATAGTCATCATAAACTTTTAATCAGGCTATCACTTTCCACCGATCTTCACACATTTCCACTCACTTGCAGCATCAACATCACTAAAGTTGTAACACGGTGTTTAATCTTGTCAAATAGGAGCACAATACATAGAAATCTCTCCAACCTCATTACTTTCTACTCCGATCAACACAAGCATGGCCATACAAACATGTTCGTGTCGTGATACGCTTGCAATTATGTTCCGGACCATAATTGTAATTGTATCCTTTCACTCACATGTTCGTCACCACATTTGTGTATCGTCTTCTTTTCACCAAATCCTTCAACTCTTGTGCACCTCAACAATTTCTCACATAATATAAAGCACAAGTTTATCAAATTCAAATAGAGAATTAACACCTTACCTTTCACAGGACGTCTTTCATAGCAATAGATTAGTTTGGCGACGGGGAGCGCGAGAAACAGAGGAATAAGGGCTACACAAACAAGTGTATACACATAAAACACATCAATGAACATGAAGCCTTAATCCTACACTCTCACTCATCCCAGCCCGTCCTAAATGCATTTCATCTCAAAGGCTAAGCATACCTACTTAAGCCTAACTTGTCATCTATCGGTTTAAGTCCAATTCCTATGGAAAACCTATAGTCCTTGGTTCACTTAAACCATTTCTCTGATACCAACTTGTAACACCCGTCATTTTAAAATCTGGATTTTCAAAAACTTTTGCCTAACGGCGTTTAGAAATGCGGAATTCAGAATCCTTAAAACATAACTAACCCTTAATGGATAGTTCATTTATAAAAGTGGTGTTACAACATTCATATCATTAATATAGTGTAAGATAATCCAGATGTAGCACCAACATAAATGCCAATATAAACAATACATAAGTCATATTAAAAGTAGCCAATCATCAAGGCTAACATAAATGACTAAGCGGGAAACTAGATGTCTTCTTCATAGAAACTACCCGCCTCACCAAGCTAAGTCTTTTCACTAGCTCAACCTGCTTAACCTGAGGGAACAACGTTTTTCAAAAGAGCAAGTGTTAGCTTTAAAAGCTAAGTAAGATAACATGAGTTTAAGAAAACGTTGCCAATTCTTTATATATTAACAAAAACCTTTCATAATCGTTAATATCACATATTAGGCATAGCACGTTAAGATCACCACAATACTATGGTGTCTATCATATCACACGTCAACAAGAACATATCGTCAACATTAAAGCAACATGCATAAATTAACACATTAGGAATTCATCGTAATCCTAAATGTGCCTAACATCATAGATCCTTACGTTTCATCTTTCTTTTCTTACATTTCTTTACTTTCTTTTCTTTTCTTATCTTTCTTATCTTTCTTTTCTTTTGCCTAGACGTAGGCTATGTGACATAAGCCACACATACTTAGGGATGTGGGGTTATGTGTAGGCGGTCATAAGACCTTATATGGAGTCCTCACACCCGACTTGATGGGTAGACCTTACGGTGGTCCATCGTCGTCGTTAAGGAAAGACAAAGTCAATCCAACTGAACATACCGTTTGAACTTTGCGCGTGTAGTGGTTAGTTACTCCACCCGGATACACTCATACATAACTATGCCACGGGGAGGTATCTAGATTCCCACACCACGTGACCACGTACACACTAGCTCCGAAGAACTAGCATGGGTTAAGCTTATGTTAGAAATATAAATTAGTGCTTAGTTGTATTTGAAAACATTGTATTTTGTGTAAATATTGTTAGGTTGAGGGGGAGCTTTTGTAATATACTTAGAGTATAAATACCCCTCAAACCTTTAATCTTTAAAACTTTTTTCCCACTTCTGATTATTAATCAAATCAGACTTTCCACACACATTACTTTCTCTCTCAAGAACACACACTAAAACACACACTATCCACCATTGTTGAAATCTTAACTTCCGCACCCTAACACGAATTATATGAGTTCTAACAAGTGGTATCAGAGCAAAACAACAATCTGTTGACGATCCAGAACAAATTTCATGCAGATTGATGCTAATTTTGTTCAAAATTGAATTCGTGTTCTTCACCATAACCGTTTTGAAACTGTTACTGGTTTTTCATCAATTCACAATCAATTTTCACTCAATTTTCCTGTTTTTGTTTACAAATACATTCCAAATCACCTCTAAAAACATCCTGTCAAGTTTCAGAATCCAATTCACAGAATTGATCAAAATCCAAATTTTTTGGAAAGTTGATGAGATTTTGAATTTTCAATTTGAGTTGATTTAATCCATGGAATTGTTTCTAGGGTTGTGCGCAATCGTATTTTGAGTGTTTCTGGGTTTGAATCGAATTCTAACTCTCAAAATTGAGTGAATTATAAGCAAATTAGTGAAATAATCGACTATTTTGTCTTTTTCTGGTGTGGGTGGGGCTTGGGGAGCAGTTTTTTCATTCAGACGATCTTCATGACTCTAAGACGATCTTCTTCAAGATCGTCCTAGTGTTTACTTTTTTTTAGTATTAAGACGATCTTCCCAAGATCGTCCTAATATTTTTGGTTCTGTGTGAACTGTGTGTTGTGGATTCCTTGGGTAACTAATCTCATTGAGATTGGTTTTGCTCAACAAATTCTGAAATCATAACCTCTTTCTGACCAAATTTCCAGAATTTGTTTTCTATATCTATTGAGGAAAATGGGATTAATTTCAATTAAAGACCAAATTTTACGTACTATCTGAACGCAAGACCAGGCTTACCATATTTCATCAAACCATTAAATGCCGCTTAAGACGGTGACGCATCTTCAATCTCAAGATCGGCTTTACATTGTTCTTAACCAATACTTAAGACGATCTTCATTCAAGACCGTCTTACTTTTCTACATAATTTTTTAAGACGATCCTCTTTCAAGATCGTCCTACCAACTCTTAAGACGATCTTATATCAAGATCGTCCTAACCAAATCCTAAGACGATCTTCTTCAAGATCGTTTTAATTCCAAAATTTTTTTAATCAAAAATAATTACAAATCTTTGTTTATTCATTTCAGGGACAACAATGAAGAATTCAGAGCTTGAGATCAGAAAGAAGTTCTTAGCCAAACAACAAAAAATGAAACCATGGCTATTCGGAGATATTGATGATGATTCTGAAGATCTCACATGCTTAATGACATCTGTCACTTCAACAAACAATCATTCACAAACTACTTCACAAACAACAACAAGTGAGGTACAATCCATTTCCAAAGATGATTACTTGTATGTCCAAAAAACTGCTGATACTTTGACAAAGCAAAATCTCACTTTGAAAAACAATTTGAAAATGGCTAAACAAGAGTTTGATAAAATTAATGAAAATTTTTCAGAACTCTCAATAGCTCATGAGGCTCTCAAAGTGAATTATGATTCTTTAAAAGAAATGCATTTGTCAAGTAACAGTTCTCAGGTTGTTTCACCCAATGCTCAAATTGACCAACAAATGTCAAGACCTTGAAAAAACTGTTCATTCACTCAAGCAACATTGAAACTTTAAACTTGAGGAAGGACCACTGAATGGTTTTAGAGCAAATTGCAGACAGAGGGGCTGATGGTTGAGTTATCGTCACAATATATGAAAGAGTTAGAACCCAGCTGTGAAAAGGACATGAAACGAGATTTCTGAGGTCTAAACAGTACTTGTTTTCTCAAAGGAGTTGAAATTGAAACTCTTCAAAAACAAGTTGAGGATTTGAAAACAAACATTTTGTTCTATTAAGAAAAAATCTATAAAATTGAACAAAATCCTCTTCTGAATTTCACTGCTTATTACAATAAGTCAAAGATTAATAGATCAGAACTTCTCCTTGGGTTGGGTTATGAGAATCCAACACATTTAGAAAAAATCCAAAAAGAAGACCTTGGTCCACTTTACAATGAAAAATGTCTCAGACTTGGCATGATTCAAGAGTTTATTAGACCATCTGAGGATGACTTTGAGTCAGATGATGTTGAAAGACAACAACCAAACAGATTTCAGATTGATTATGTTGCTATTAATGACACATACAAGAAAACTCATAAAAGATCCATCTATGAGTTAGAAGAAATAGACAGTATTTCAATTCCTGAAAATGAGTCTCAAAAGATTGTTCAAAACAAAATTCAGAAAGATTTTACATTCCAACTACCATATTGGAAAAAGAAATTGAAGGTTTACAACAAAAGATTGAGTCTCAACAACAAGTCATTGAACATCTGAAAACTCAAAATCATTCTCCAAAGGTAAGTGAGACCAAACCGATTCAAATGATGCATGATCTAACTTCTGTTGATTGCCACTCCATCCAATAGGAGTGAGAATTGTTAAATATGCATGTGCCTAGCAATCGTCTCCTGAAGTGACTTCATGTGATGATGGTCCACTTCCCTGTCTTGTAAAATCAAATCATGCTTGGGGGTCAAGTCATGTTGAAGAGAAAGTTAGGACAAAGGGGGCGTTGGAAAGCTAAACATCGTGACTTTTTTCAGAAATACTTTTTCTTTTGGATACCCTACACGGTAAAACCTGTGATCACCAGGGACAAAGAGTCACCAGGCGCGCCTGTGTGAGCCAACACAACGGTGAACTGTAGAGCACAAAGATTGAGATCACCTACTGATCTTCAAAGAAGGAAGCTAAAGCAAAAGGCTTAAGTTGAAATTTACAAAACAACAGCAGAAGGTTTTCAAAATCAGAAGTTCAAACCAAAGGATTACAATTTACTTATCCAGATTTTTCTGTTGAAGAATTTGATAAGTTTTTGAAAACTGATCATGTTTTTGCACCAGAAGTTGAAAAAGAGCTTGAAAAACTCTCACCCAAAAAGCCTAAACCAAAGAAGGAATCTAAATCTAAGTTTGCTCCAACTTCATTTTATACACCCAAAGGTCAGAATGCTCCAACTGTCAAAGGTAAGAAATATTTTTGCTAACTCAAAGCTCAAAGTTGATACTTCATCTGTTTCTAGAACCTCATGCTTCTAAGGCTATCTCTAAATCTAGTTCTTTACCTAAGATATCTAAAACTAGCCAAGATTTGCTAATAAAAGATACATCCAATGGTATAACTAGTTATAGAGATCAGTATGGTTGGTTCACTATTACAAATCAAAAGAAACAGCATAACAAATCTTCCACCAAGAAAACACAAAATCAGAAAATGTTTTTATCTCCTCGAACTAATTCCAAGAATTTATCTGATACAGGAGAGAAGACATTAGCTAGTACCCATAAGTGGATTTCTAAATCATCAGTTAGAAGAAATTATGACTAATGATTACAAGAAGGAAATTCCTGATAGGAAAATTGATTCAAATTTGAGTAATGCAATGTGTGGGGCTACACCATACAAGTCAGTAAAAGTAAATGGCGTAAAACCAGTCAACACTAATACTTAGAGCATGTGTAAAAAAAGAGGGGAAAGTTTCTAAACCTTTGATTGTTGATTCTAATGGGATTGTGTGGTGAATCTAAAGAATAACTCTTGTTCGAAAACCTCATTTATATACTTTGAATGATTCCACTAACCCCAAAGGACCCATTCAAAGGTGGGTACCTAGAAAAACCTAATTTTGTTTTGCAGGTAATAAAGGTCTGTGTTTAGTATTTCAATCTCGGATACTGTTTAAACACATGATCCTGGAATGAGTTTCTTTTCAAGAAACAATCTCAAATAAGTGCTCGTTACCAATGCACTTACTTGCCTCTGCATGTTTTGTACAAATCCTTCATCTCTTTCTCTTTCATTCATTATCTGACAAACATTGATGCTATACTTATGTGCAATGTGCTTAAATATCATGCAATGTTTGAAGGGGAGAAAAAGGATAATTCATGAATCTAGGGGGAGTTTGTGTATTTGCACTATTTGAAGAGAAACTCATTGTTTTTATTAGAAAAACCAAATATAAAATTTAAAAAATTCATAAAAATAAAAATTGTTTTTGTCAATTGTTTTGTTTTGTTTAAATAAAAGTTTTTTTCTTAGCCCATTTTTTTTAACCAATAGCCCATTTTTTTTAACCATAAGCCCAATTTCAAAAACCCATAACTCTCAATTCGGGTCAAAACCCACCCGACCCTACTAATCGGGTTTCCTCTTCCTTAAGGAAGAGGGAAAACGATTATTTTTTTTCTTTTCATTTCTTTATTTTATTCCAGTTTCCCATAAACTCTCTCAAATCACTTCAAATTTAATTGTTGGCTGATCATTGAAAAAGGATAAGGGTTTTGTTGGTAATCTCATTCTAAGCATTTTATTCCATAATCACATTGTCTTCAGATCACTTATTCAAGTAAGAAACTGATCTTAAATGATGAACTTGTTTTTTTTTCATTTCTTGAATTTTGATCGACTGGTAATGCATATGTGATGTTGGAATGATTTAGATGCATGTTTAGGTTATATGTGTATGTTTATTACATGTTTTTATGCTTAGTATTGTGATTTCGAAAATTCAAAAACCTGCTAATTTTTTGTGAAGAAGATGACCTAAGACGATCTAGAATAGATTGTTTGATTTCAGTGATGTGAGTTGATTAGTATTGCTTTCTATGATTCATATAAATGTTTTTACCATGTTTTGTTGTGAAGAGAACTCATTTTGTACTAAGAGATTAACTGAAAAAGATAAGACGATTCTGGCAAAATTCTCTTAGTTTCAAGTGTGTTTTGTTTCTAAGACGATCTTGCCCAAGATCGTCTTGGTTCCAAAACTACTTGGAAATAAGACGATTTTGCCAAGAAAGTCTTAGTTCCACTTCCTTATCTAAATTTGTCATGTAACCCTTGAGACCAAGATCAGGACGATCTTGTCAAGATCGTTCTAGGGTCTGTTCGCTGTGTGGATGATGAATAGTTTTTTTTTTTGGAAAAACAAATGGATGGGTAACTGAACTCGCAAGAGATCGGTTTGCTCAAAACTAATACTTATAAATATAAAGGGAAATCATTGAGTTGATTTCAATTTATATTTCTAAGTGTTAGAAATGTTTCAAAAGGAAAATGATTTTTCCAAGACGATCTTGACCAAGATCGTATCATTTTTTTTTCATCTATTTTCCAAGACGATCTTGAACAAGATCGTCCCATGTTCATAATTTTCTCATCCATTTTTTTTTCAAGACAACTTTTAAGACGATCTTACCTGAGTTCAACCTCAGGACGATCTTGTCAAGATCGTCCTAGTTTCCATACTTAGAAAATTTTTAAAATTTTTTTTTAAATTTTGTGTGGTGTGACAAAATGCTTTGTATTATCATATAATCACAATATATTTGAAATACGGGGAATCGAACGCCTTTGTGTACTTCCTTGCTATTTTTAAATATATCGTACTTATATGATTATACTTAATTCTCTGAGTTTATCTTCTCATTTCAAATGACTTATAAAGAATACACTGAGTTGATCGCCTTTGTGAACCTCTTTGTATTTTATATAAATCATTTGAGTGAAACTTGTTATTTGCTTTTCAAACATTATTTTATGTGTGCGTTAAATTTTTTTTGTCTTATAACAGAAAAATAAAAAAAAGGAGCGACCACCAGAAAAGAAAGTTGTTGAACATGATGAAGAAATTGCTCTTAACGAATCAATTGAAGAAATTCTCATTGCCGGAAACACAAGAAATATGAGAAATAACAGAGCATTATATGATCCATTCATTGCTCCCGGCTTTCAAATAGTTCCGAAAATTCTTCATAATCATCCTCTCACATATGTACTTACTGTTGAACAAGACTTAGCTGAAGTCTACCTTTTTGATATGTGGAGATCGATTACATTTGTTCAACCATATGATCCAACAAATCCAAGAGCCAAAGCCAAATCAAAATCTCCTGAACTTCGTCGTCAAGGCTACTTTCAGTATCAGTTGAATTCAGGAGAAACAACATATGAGTTTGAGTTCAATATAGATGACTTCAGAAGGATTTTAAGACTACCTGAAGCAGACTTCAATGGACATGTTGATTATGATGAATTTGAGTCCAATGAAGAAATGTTTGCTGCCTTGATTTCAATTGGCTATGAAGGTCCTTTATCCAGGACAAGAGATTTCAAGTTGAAAAATCTACCAAAGATTTGGTATTATGTGTATTCCATCCTAAGCAACTGCTTAACCCCATACACAAGAGGGATGGACAATCTGACACAGCCAATGCTGCACATTTTCTATGGTGTTGTCTTCAACAAACACTATGACATTGCTCAACTTCTGTGGGATCAATTGATAGTATTAGTAAATGGCAAAGTATCTGCTCCCAAGAAGTATATTCCATTCATAAGATTTCTAACAGCAATTGTCTACAGTGCAGTCAGACAAGAAAGAAGCATTCCAAGGCTTCTAAACAGCAGCCAAGTGACAATACATTTTTACAAATATGTCAGAGATTCAGGAGCTGCTAATTATAATTTTCTGATTCCATCATTTCTATTAGATATGGTTTCAGATTCTGATGATGATAAGATTGCTTATCTGGACTGGATTAGAACAGCAATGAGACCGGAAAGCCTCCCGGTTTCTACCCAAGCTGTACATAGGACACCTGGTGAGGGGTCAAGTAGAAAAAGAAAAGAGCATGAGGGTGAATCCAGTTCCAGTAAGCCTAAAAGAAAGAAACAAAAAGGCGAAATGTTTGTGTTAAGGCTGAGTAAACAAGTGCACCAAAAGAAGAAGAAAAAGAGTTCTTCAAAGAAACTCAAAAGCAAAGCTCAAGCTGAACCTTCTTCTAAAGAGACAATATCTGCTTCTGGTTCTCCAAAACCAATCCGATCACCACCCCCCAGAACACCATCACCTCAAAAACCATCATCTCCATCTTCACCCAAATTACCTCAATCACCAATTCATCAATCTTCACCACTTCCGGAAATTACAACACCTGAACAACCAATCATACCTCAATCTACCTCAACCATACCTTCATCATCCTTTGTTCGATCTCCTCCACCGACATATACTCAAGGCCGAAAGAAATCAATTCCAGTAAATATTCGCAAAACTTTTAAAAGATCTCGCTTTGAGTATGACCGATTTCAAGAACCCGAACCAGAAGATACGATTACTTCTGATAATGATGCATCTGATGATGATGCAAATCAATTTGCTGATGATGTCATAGACATCCCGGAGGAACAAGGAAGGAATGAGGGAGGGGTTGAAAATACCAGAGAGGTTGAGAGGTCCGGGATAGGTGAAAGGCAAAAAGAAAACGTTGGCCTCCAATTAGTCTTAAATCAATATCAACGCCGGGTTTACCCTAGAGTAGAAGTCGGGAACTGCCCATTCTCGTTTGCACCAAACTCTCCCAGCCATTCTGACTCCTCACAACAGGAGTTAGTCTCAGAAATACACGGGGAACACCCACGCTCACCACACTCTCCTCATTTGGAGGATGAGAGTGTTGAAAATAGAGAGGACCAGCCCCACCTCTCGCCTTCAGTTCATGCACTAGAGTCTAGATCTACTAGGCACACGGAATCACAAGCCCAGTTGAGTACTGGTGCCGGAACAAGCGGAGAGGAACCCACTTTTTGTGACCCTCAAGGACAGCTTGGAAATCCTGCCTTAGCTAACATCACGCCAGCTTTAGCCGCAGGTAACAGTCCTCAGACAGAGACTGGGGAGCAGTATGAACGCCGTAGTGACACTGCTGTTCCTCAGGATCAACCTGAGACTGTATTAACGGGCATTCTCAGTGACCCCGGTACTGTTAGTGGTGTTGCCCAACAACAACCCGATTCTGGTTGCAAAGCCGAATCATCAACTGTTGTTCATACTTTTGAACCAACAGGAAATCCTGAGACAGTCATGATGTCTTCAGGTCAATCAGTAGAATCACTTGAGACTACTGATGTGCCAATTTCTGATATTCCATTACCACCTGAGGCTCAAAGAATAATTGCTCAATTTGTTGAAGGGATTGAAGAGGGACAAAGGAGTGAATTACTTATCTCGAGAAACACTATCACTGGTAAACTTCCTGCATCACCATCAACTTCTCAACCACCAAGATTGTATACTGGAGGTACTTTACGCATTCGTTCTCCAGAAGAAACTTCAACACCAACACACAACACCAACACCCCCACAAACAACAACAACAACAACCATACCACCAACACCACCACCACAATCATTTCCTGATCCAAATTCACCACATCATTCTTCCAGCTCTTCTTCTGATTCATCTGATTCATCCGAATACTTAAGCGATTGCTCACCAAACAGAATTGCCACCAGTGGGTTATCTACCGATACTCTAATTGTCGCTCTTATGAATCGGTTAAGATCTGAAGAACCAAATCTGTCGTCGCATAAAAGATCTATTTTTCACTCACTTCTTGCATATTTGTCAGCCAAAGGTACTCAACTTGCCCAACAGGCTGAAATTGAAGCTCTTCAAAAGCGAGTTCAAGAGCTTGATCAACAATGTAGACTGGCTAATATCTCAAGGCGTCGGGATGATCAAGATCCTGATGATCAACCCGAGGGGGAGAGAATATTAGAGATATTAGAGAAGGTCATGAAACACAAACTCAAGTTGATCAAGAAAGTGTTGCTCAAGAAGTTGAAAAAGAAACTCAAAGTCAAGGAGATCAAGGAGGAACTCAAATTCAAGAAGATTCAGATGATTTACCTCCACTCATCAGAAATATTTCTCATTATTATTCTTCCACTTCAAGTTCTGATGAGTCAATTGATCCTGATCCATTTCAACCAGAAAATGATATTGATTATGAGACTGATGCTGATTCTCAATCTCAGCATTCTACTCAAGAAGAATATGGAGAAGATATCTTTGAAGAGATAGTTCATCATTTCACAAACACTGAAAATCTTGAGACTCCCAATGAACTTGGACGAGGAGTTAGACATCCAAGGATCTCAAGAGATAAGATATGGCAGATTAATGAGGGGTACTTTGCTGAGAATTATGAACAGATTTTGGATTTGAGCAAAAGACCTGAAGAAATTGTGTGTAGAGCAAGATACCTTGAAGAAAGAGCCTTTCAAATTTATTGCTCACCAAGTGAAAGACTTAACATGACCTTGAACCGATTGAGAGCATTCTTTCTGTTCATACATCAAGGTCAAAGAGATGCATATATGGAGCTAATGAATGCTGAAAGTTCTGTAAGAGCTGAATGGTGGTACCAACAATTTAAAATTCCAATCACAAAAGTCCTACAGTTGTTTACTCCTCTCAAGAATCACAATCTCAGACTTGTTCGATTCAGAGTTCGTCGAGCTGATGGCAATATCTATGTTGTTCAAGAAGAATCTTTTCAACATATGACGATCTCAGACATCCTATTCCTCTACAATCAATATGCTTATCTGATAATCAAGAATCAAGATCAACTTCTAGCTTATGAAGTATTGAAAAGCCATATTCAAGCCTTGATTAGATTCTATGAATTCAATGACTTCCAGATTGTTTTGGAAAGAAGAACTAGCAGGATTAACCTTACAAGACCAAATCAAAGAGCCGAAGGTTATGAGCTAGATTCATTTCAGATTGGAGATCCAATTGAAAGCCTGGATGGATTTGTCTTCATCAATAGACTCAAGAGAAAGATTTTCATTCGTGCCTCTGATTTTGCCAAATATTCAGATGGTACCTTGAAATATTGTCAATCAATTCTGAATGCAATAGATGAAGACTCTGACAATGAAGAAGATGAGCAAATAAAGTCTCAAAGAGAAGATCATATAAGACGTATCAAAGATACTCTTGATATGAGATAGAGGATTAGAGATCTTATCATTACCAGAACTCCCAAGTCACAGGAAGGAATTATTCATACCAAGACAGGTTCATGGGTTCATTGGAATCCTAGCCATGAACGTGGTCCTCATAACATACCTCCTGTAAACTTCCAAGACAATATCAAATTACCTGATGAACGTCCTGTAGGTGATAACTGGCACTTCATTCCTAAGAAGTTTTGGAATGACTCATGGAACAGTTATAAGAAAAGAGCTTTCTGGAGTTCAAAGATTGATAAGCCATCAACTTCCTCTGCTGCACAAAGATATAAGAAAAGGAAGAACAAACAAAGACGTGCAAATAAGAGAAGGAGACAACAATGGAAAGATGATGGACAACAAAGCACTAAGGGGAGAATGTTAGAAATATAAATTAGTGCTTAGTTGTATTTGAAAACATTGTATTTTGTGTAAATATTGTTAGGTTGAGGGGGAGCTTTTGTATATACTTAGAGTATAAATACCCCTCAAACCTTTAATCTTTAAAACCTTTTTCCCACTTCTGATTATCAATAAAATCAGACTTTCCACACACATTACTTTCTCTCTCAAGAACACACACTAAAACACACACTATCCACCATTGTTGAAATCTTAACTTCCGCACCCTAACACGAATTTATAGTTAAACTTAACACAAGACTTTACATATGCTCGAGACTTCTTTATTATATTAGTTTAGGCTACACTTTCACCTAAACTAATCACGTGTATCTTTCTTTACTTTTTATTAGCTTAGGCTACACTTTCACCTAAACTAATCACATACATCTTTCTTTACTTTAGGGCCCTTAATCGTGCACGTGTCATGGCAAACCTATAGAAGTCTAGTGACTAGGTGTTCAAGCCATGCAATCAATCATAAGACATATATGCATCAACATATCGTCATCGCATATTAACATCACATCGTCATATCATAAAAGATCCATATCAACGTATCATCATAGCATCGTATCATCATGTCATATAAGCATCATATCATCTTAAAGTGATAGCAACGTATCGTCATATCATTTCATAAGCATAACATCATAACAATGCGTCATCATATCATTTCATAAGCATAACATCATAACAATGCGTCATCATGTCATATATCATATCATAACATCATGCGTTTATATCATCATAGCACCTTATCGTATTAACAACATATACATTTCAGTTTATCATTTCCCTTATTTCATCATAACATCATTTATAACATAAACATATCATCATTTCATCGTAGCATGCATAAGCTTACCGTTCATCATCAATGGTAACGTAATCATTCCCATAGTAACCTCCCATTCATTCCCGAATACATATAAACATACAAACATTCATTTGGGGAAGTTAACTTATGAAAACTTTATATTTTGTTGTCCCTCATGTGGTAAAAGATGTTATCTTACCTGGGTACAGCTAAACAATGAGTTACGTAGGTCTTACAGTGCTTGCTAAGTGCTCCCGACAACCTAGAACGAGTATAAGATCGAAATATAAGTTAAACGAAACATTTTGTGCAACCTGGGCATCAGGTGCGTCGCACCTCCCAAGTGGTGCGTCGCACCAAGCATGCAGAAAACTCAGATCAGATACAGGTGCACCGCACCAGCCCCTTGAAAATCCAAAATCCCAAACTGACCAGTGGTGCGCATATCGGGCTCCCATCAAAAATCCAAAATCCCAAACTGACCAGTGGTGCGCCGCACCTCCCACTTGGTGCGCCGCACCTGGGGTGCCGACCAGCAAACCCAATTTCGAAATTGCTCTAAACGATTCCCATTCAATCTCAAACCCTAACCCCGACCTGGAGACATCAAATTGACCTCTTTGACAACACTTTTGATGACTTTAATCCATCAATCAAACCTTTAACCTTTTGCTAACATAAATCAATCGTTTAATCACCCGAATACATGAAATCGGTATCAATCAACTAATTAACCCAACCCAAACCCCATGGCCTGGATTGAATTCACATATAAGACTCATATGATCAGATTTCAAAGGGAATTTACCTATAATACCTGTAGATAACTTTGAGGATTCAAGATCTAAACAAAACTTGATCAAAACGGCACGAAACGATTGGATCTTTGCTTGGAGAGGGGAGGAGATCGGCTAGGGCTCACACACATACGTATGATCAGAATATCACAATTAGGGATACCTAATTGCACCTTAACCCCTGGCCATCAACCCCTAGTCTTACACTTAGGGCCCCTCAACTTCTAAACTTGACTTTCTTAGCTTAATTCGTCTACCGGGAGACTTAACGATCTAACAAGCACTTAACTTTCATAACGTTGCTTCAATTACTTTCATTATACATCATATTAAACATTTCACATAAAACACATAAGCATTTAATCACATAATCACATATAGGGCATATGACTTAACAAACCTAACGTTGACTAACCGTCAAGTCCATAAGTCAAACTCGAAAAGTTTGGGATGTTACACTTCGTTGACATATTACTATCTATTTTGAAATTACGTTTTCAACGACTATTCATACGCTTACCTTTTCACTTCAAAAGTGCTTTATCAAAGTTTGACTCTTTTCAAAACTACTAATCCCGTTATGTCGACAGGTCAAAACGGCGGATGTTACATAAACCGCCCGGAGGCACGACATTTAATTGGGATAAAACCCTGCCCCCTCTGCAGGACTCAAACCTGCTTCACTGGAGGACTTTATTGTCCAATTTTGCTTACAAAGATAACTTATTTTAACTGGATATTATCATTTTTTATTTAAATTTGTTACATTTTTACGATTGTTCTCTCTTATTACATGTGAACTATTACATTATAAATATTCATTTAATGGTAATGGGCATAGTTGTTAAACTCTTACGATTCACGAGTCGACTCTTACGAGTCGAGTTCATAGTTGTTAAACTCTTACGATTCACGAATCGACTCTTACGAGTCGAGTTGATTTACACCAAAAACGAGTTGACTCGTTAGGTGACTCGTTTTTGTCCAGACTCTTACGAGTCGTTGTGTAAATTGGACCGAGTCACGAGTCGCAAACTTATAATTATTGTAGTTTGATACTATGTGTATATATTATATTTATTTTGCTACATTATTTTGTGTGTTATCTATGTAGCTTTGATCATTTTATTACGAATTTAGAGACAAATTGTAAGTTTATGATTCAAAACTATTGAATATGTATTTTGCTTATAAAGACGTCACATATATATAATATATACTATATTATGTAGTATTTAAAAATGTCCAGACTCTTACGAGTCGCTGTGTAAACTTGGACCGAGTCACGAGTCGCAAACTTATAATTATTGTAGTTTGATACTATGTATATATATTATATTATTATATTTATTTTGCTACATTATTTTGTGTGTTATCTATGTATTTGATCATTTTATTAATTTAGATATTTATATTAATATTATATATTATATATTATATATTATATATTATATATTATATATTATATATTATATATTATATATTATATATTATATATTATATATTATATATTATATATTATATATTATATATTATATATTATATATTATATATTATATATTATATATTATATATTATATATTATATATTATATATTATATATTATATATTATATATTATATATTATATATTATATATTATATATTATATATTATATATTATATATTATATATTATATATTATATATTATATATTATATATTATATATTATATATTATATATTATATATTATATATTATATATTATATATTATATATTATATATTATATATTATATATTATATATTATATATTATATATTATATATTATATATTATATATTATATATTATATATTATATATTATATATTATATATTATATATTATATATTATATATTATATATTATATATTATATATTATATATTATATATTATATATTATATATTATATATTATATATTATATATTATATATTATATATTATATATTATATATTATATATTATATATTATATATTATATATTATATATTATATATTATATATTATATATTATATATTATATATTATATATTATATATTATATATTATATATTATATATTATATATTATATATTATATATTATATATTATATATTATATATTATATATTATATATTATATATTATATATTATATATTATATGAGTCGTAAACTTATAATTATTGTAGTTTGATACTATGTGTATATATTATATTTATTTTGCTACATTATTTTGTGTGTTATCTATGTAGCTTTGATCATTTTATTACGAATTTAGAGACAAATTGTAAGTTTATGATTCAAAACTATTGAATATGTATTTTGCTTATAAAGACGTCACATATATATAATATATACTATATTATGTAGTATTTAAAAATGTCCTGACTCTTACGAGTCGGTCACGTTCCGAGTCGCGAGTCATAAAATCATGTTTTCGAGTCGAGTCAAAAATTACGAGTCGACAACTATGGCAATGGGTACGTTTTGAATGTATACACTTAATCAACAACAAATTTTAGTTTGCAATGCTTATTAGTTTTTATTTTTTTGTACAGAAGACGATAAATATAATATCTCCTGGGACAACATCCGGATGACTATCTCGTTTAAACCTAAAAGTAAAATAGTACTAGTATGTTATTCTTAAAAACCAAATACCTCAAAGAAGATAACTTTGCTATGCTAGTAGTAGCCTACTATGCCAACTTCTATATTAAAAACGATTTATCTTTAATATGTATCTTTAAAACATTAAAAACGAAATATCTTCCGTTGTTAAAATATCTATTTACAATGAAATACAACATCATGAGTCGACAAAATTAGTAACCCATTGATAAGTTTTTAAATTAAAAAAGATTTATTTATCTCTCAGTCTTACTTTCCACATTTATAGCAATGAATTATTAGAAACGAGAAGGGTACCCGCGCAATGCGGCGGCGGTGGCGGTGATGGTGATGGTGACGGTAACGGTGTGGTTATTAATGTAAAAGTAATTGATGTAAAAGGGGTAGTATAGTTATTTTAAGGATTAAGGGATGTATGTTGTAAATAATTTCTTTAAGAGTATTGATACTGAAAGTCCCAAGTTTGCAACGATTAAGTAATTAAACAACTAATGTAAATTACACTAAGAACATAAGACAAGAAAGTAAAGATGTTTAATCATAAGTAACGTAGATTAAACAGTGAATACATGGTCGGTTTAAAAAGAAATAAAAGAGAAAATATTGTTAAGTTTTTGACACACTAAAAACTTAACAATTATACAAAGAGAGAAAAACACACTAAGTGTAAAATATGGCACACACCAACACTCTTGCGGCTAGGTCAAGTGATGCCTTATATAGGAGAGAAAAGACATCACATGACAACCCAATAGATGTTGACACATGAAGGTTGTCAACTATCTATTGGTGGATAAATCAGATCTGCAGAGTTCTCTTTTCTTCATCTTGTTTCTTTCCCAAAACGGACATCAAAGAGAAATACCTTAGTACCAAAATAGTACACGGTCACATGGCTCCATCCTGATCTATCAACACGTGTCCTTGGGGACCAGCATTTTTATCTTCATCTTCCCGCCCATATTTGACTTACAAAACATGGCGGTGAGTCATTGAACTTATCCTTTAACTCGAAGATACTAGATGGTCGCTGAAGACTCACTGACGAAGTCACTCGCTGAGTCTCTCAGCAAATCCATGACTCAACAATCTCCCCCTATTCGCTGAGGAGACTTAGCTGAGTATAAGTCGCTTGAACTTACAAGAATAAGAAATAGAATGAGGGAATGTTGACATTGCATATATGACGAACAACTTTACAGTGAGTCAACATTACAAAAATTACAAGACTACTTAATCCCATTGAGATTCTTGCTTGGCCTCGATAAATGCTTTATCTTGTTGTCTTTCAGGCTTCAGCAGCTCTTGATCAATCAGCTTTATAAACGTGGGATCATTGGAAGTCTTAGCACAATACTTCCTTATTTTTAGAAGGAAGGCAGAGGGAGCAATTCCAATCTCATTGGTCCTGAAAAAGAGTTCATGACCATGGACATTGCAGAAACAAAATCCTCCAAGCTTCTTATCATACATGCCTTCCATGAAAAGAGTTCTAGAAGGCATTCGGAGGTTTAGCAAGGGCTCCTCATCTATGTCAGACTTGGGAATGATTCTGAGCACAGTGGGGAGCTGAGAAGAGACTCGAGATCCAGAAGCTAATCTCTTCACACCACTTCTTGGTTGCTGAGGAGGAGAAGGAAACGGATGTCTTGCAGAGCTGAGCAGAGAGTCTTTGACTTTATATTTCTGTTCCATTTTGCGAGTATGCTTTATCTGCTCACCTGCCATCTTGATCAACGGTTCATAACTCACAGCTGTCTTGTCCTTGACCAGCTTGTAAATTTCGATCCATTCAGTTGGCCCAAGTGTATCTTTAGTAACATTTTTCAGAGTATACAACTTGGGCACTCCTTTTCTTTGTAGGGTAAGATTCATCCCTTGTTGGGTTAGAGTGACCTTGACTGACATGATCTCTTCTTTTCTCTGCCTTATCTCTCTTGATTTGAGGTAGAGCCTTTGACCTTCTTCAAAAAAATTTATTCTGTTGGCAAAGAACTCTTCTTCATTTTTCTTAAGTGCTTCAAGACCACCAGACTGCTGAGCCAACATCTTTACTTCATCGTCAGCATCCTTTAATTCTTCATCAACAACCTGCTCACTTATAAATTTTTGAGAGAGCTCCTCTTCTCTCTTTTTCCTTTTTAGCTCCCCCTGAAGCACAACTTCTTCAGGAGTAAGTTCAGCAGTTGCTTGTGGAGTTGATGTTGACTTGGGGAAAGCTCCAGACATAAGCTTTACTTGTTGTTCTCTAGCTGAAGTAGGAACTTTGGGTGGCTTGCTTTGAGTAGCCACAGCTGCTTTACCCTTATCAGCATATTTCTTTTCAAGGGCAGCGTGGAACTCAGCGGTAGGCTTGAAGGTAGAGACATTGATTGGTCTCGCTGGAATACTCTCAGCAGCGACCACTTTCACAACACTCGCTGGCACATCCTCAGCGATGTTTGATCTTTTCTCCTTTTCAATATCAGTTGCCGGTTCAATAACCTTCTCTGCTTGCTCCCCCTCAACACTTGTTGCCGGTTCAATAACCTTCTCAGCTTGCTCCCCCTCAACACTTGTTGCCGGTTCAACGACCCTATCAGCACTTTCAGTTTCAGCTTGGAGAGCATTTCCAGAGTTTACATTTTCAGTTGCTGGGGCTTCTTCAGCAGTTTTATCCCCCTTGGAAGCAGCTGAGGAACTAGCTACTTCCACTTTCTCTTTCTTGAGAAGTCCCAGCATTTTACCCATCATTTCCTTAAGATTCCCAACCTCTTCTTCAAGTTTTCGCTGCCTGCTGACAGATTCTTCAAGTAACTTCTTGTCAACAGCAACTTGGAAAGGCGTGTGAGAGAAGAGTTTGTCTTTGAGAGAATTAATTTCTTGGGTGAGAGAAATGTGAAAATCATCTTGATTTTTGGAAAAGAAGGAAACGGTATTATGAAGTTGGCGAAGGGGAGCAGTGAAAAGAATGTTGGATTGAGAGAGTTGTTGGAGAGAGGATAAAAGACCAGGCACTTCAGTGACATTCGCTGACTGAACTTCAGCTTTCAGTTTATCCAGCGATGCAGAGATTTGAGAGTTGGAGGTGCTGACTCTCTGCATGCTGTGGTGAAGCAGCTTTTGATTCCTCTTAAATAGATATGCATTGGACAGGGTGTCAGCATGTTGCTTTTTGGTGATGCCAAACACTCTGTCCTTCAGCTCAGCTAGCTCATCAAGCAATTCATTGTGTCCAGAAACCAATTCTTCAAACTTGGCCAATGCCCCAGAGTTCATTTCGGCCATTTTATCAACTAACCATGCATATAGATAACCATGCCTGTTTCCTTGACTTTGCACAACCTGCAGTCTTCTCAACATTTCTTGCAATTGATAAGTTTCAACATAGTCAAGACCAGGCACATTCACAGCAGTGAAAGCAGTGGTGGCTTCATCAGCAGAGGGAACTGTGAGATCCTTCAATGAGACAGGATACGTAGAGCAAGGCACCTTGAAAAAGTCTGGATGGTGCAATGAAGGTACTTCCATGATGATTTCATCATCAACATCCTCTTCTTCATTAAAAACATCAGCCTTGTGGATGTGCTCTAGAAAAATTTGCATCCTCCTAAGGAGTTCATTATCATCCAAGGCCGGCACATAATCTCCAAAGTACCTAATTTGTTCATGAGAGGCAGTGGGCCTTGGTGAGTATGAAGGAGGTGGAGGCATATCCGATAGTGACACTGGACCATCTTCAAATTCAGTTGGTGGTGAGGAGATTAACATATACCCATGGGCAGCTTCCAAGTACCCACTGATTATTTCTTCTTCGTTTTCTTCAGTGACAGCGAGTTTGATTTCAGCCTCATCATCTTGTTGGCTAAACTCACTGCCCAATTCCTCATCACTTACAACACTTTCTTGAAGAACATTTGTCTCGGTCCCTGCACAAATAGTTTCCGAGACATCTACAGAGATGGGGGTAATGGAACCTGGTGCCTCAGTCTCAGTGTGTTGTTGCACCAAGACCTCATCGGCCGTAGAATTTGTTGTCTCTAGCATCACCTGTGATCTGGCTGCTGACAACGACTCAGAGGGTAATTGAGAAGAAGGGGAATTTATTGGGTGGGGAGTTGGACTAAGACCTCTAGTGGGTTGGGGTGACCCAAAATCTTCACCAACCTCGCCTACAGAAGTTTGAGGTGGCTGCTTGCTGGTCCCATTTAACTCGTCAACATCCTGTTGGGAGGCTGCTGATGGGGTGGCTTGGGTACTAATGTCCATGGGCGCTGTGGACTTCTTAACCTTGGGTTTGCCCTTTGATACACTCCGCTTATGTTTTGGGATGTCAGCGGAGGGTGAAGATTGTAAATTTTGTGTTGAGGATGCTGCCTTGGATTTGCTTTTGGTCTTTTTAGAGGCTTTGGAGGTCGCTGGGGGGTTTTCCAGCGAGCCAGCCTCAGAAGGCATTCTAGCATCCACAGCGACCGTATCAGCCACTTCATCAGAAAGAAGTGCTGCCTCCCAGTCGCTGTCTTTAGGGTATAAAGAAGAGTTTAGAGAGAAGAGTACCTCTTTGATGTGAGAAGTGAGGCGAGCAACCAAGTGTTCTGCAGGTTGCTTGTAAATTTTGTTGCCTACCCTTGCAATTGGAATTGTAGAAGCCTTAGGCAGCACATACTCATCTCCAAGCGCCTCTTTGAAGATGAGAGAGAAGATTCTGGTGAATGGCACTGTATGAGACCTGTTATTCATACTTATCTTATTCTTCATGTCATTGAAGATCAGCTTGGCGTAATCAACAAACCGCCCCTCAGCAAGTGCATGGATCATAGGCATAGATGTCGCTGAAGCCTGATTGTATGATCCATAATTTCCACCCATGCACTGAATCACATGGGTGAAAAGAACTCTCCAGATCCCTGGGAGATTTTGCTTTAAAGGATTGCTGGGATCGCTGGAGGGTTCTTCAGATTGTAATTATACCCAATGGAAGGCAACCATGCCTTCCACACATCATCACTTGCTGCCTCCACAAATTTATTTTCATCAGTCTCTTGAGGAAATCTTAGGGTTTGGCGAAGAGACGCCGGAGTAATGGTTATCGACTTCTCCCCTTGACGAACAGTACCAGTGATGGACTTGGTTTCATCATCGTACTCACAAGTCCACCAAAATTCACGAAGAAGGTGAACAAATATTTTTTCTGGGTCTGCCATGATGCAGTAATTGGCAGGAGAGGCATGGATAAAGTCCAACATGGGCTTGTATCCTTTGGCAATTCCGATGTGCCGATATGATTGTTAGATTTCACAATTATTTGAGAGGGAGAAAAGTTGACTTTTGAGGATTTTGTGACATTTACAGGAATATATATAGAAGAATTAAGATAAGTAATTTGTTCTTGTTCCTGAACTTGTGGTTCAGGAACTGGTGGATTCTGAACAACGGGGGTTGATGAAGAAGGAATCTCAACATTTTCTGTTTGTTGAGGGATTTCGGATGAAGAAGCCATTTGAAGATTTTTAAGGATTTGATTGGAAAAGAATGAAGGAATATATGAGGGAAGATGAACTGAAAGAGTGAAAGATATTTGATTAGAGAGAGAATGAACAGTTTATGGAAGCGTGAAAATGGGTGTGGATGGAAGGTTGTATATATAAGGTATGGTGGTGGGCCACGATTGGTTGAATGAAAGGACAAAAAAGGATTTTCTCTCTCTTCCTTTTGAATAACAGTTGTAATCAACAACTGTTTTATAAATAAAATGGTGTATAAATATATATATATATATATATAAAATTAGATGTGAGTAACGTTTAAATAAAAGGAAAAGAAATTTTATTCAAAAATACTTGAGTGTGCGCCGTATTGACAGACGTAACCTGTCAATCAGACTGTCATATACAGACAAATGACGTGATCAAGGCAGAAATCGAGGTGACTTTTCAGTTTGAATTTATAAAACATGTGGTTCAAAATTTTGCCACGTCACTCACATAGTTATTTCACAAACACTTAGTTTCAGAAAATATCCTATGTTTTATTAAATAAGAAATTAAGGTTTAGAAAGATATTTAACACAATTAAATGCCTCTTACTTCAACACCCTTTTGAGAAAAGAAGTTTGGATGCTGAAGACATTTAATTATTAAGAAGGACCACATGCTGGGATACTCTCAGCATGTCTAATGTTTTGTCAGCAACTTCACAACTAACGTTGGTCGCTGACTACAGTTTTTGGCAAACTGTCAGCCATCAACGAATTTAGGAAGTCTTTACCAGAGCCGTTTGCTAATGGACTAGATGAAGACTTTTAGCTCTCCATTGCTTTTATTTTGCTTTTTCCCAAAGCAACAGGGATCAACGGATTTAAGAAGTCTTTACCATAGCCGTTTCCTATTGGACTAGATGAAGACTTTTAGCTCTCCATTGCTTTTATTTTGCTTTTTCCCAAAGCAACAGGGATCAACGGATTTAAGAAGTCTTTACCATAGCCGTTTCCTATTGGACTAGATGAAGACTTTTAGCTCTCCATTGCTTTTATTTTGCTTTTTCCCAAAGCAACAGGGATCAACGGATTTAAGAAGTCTTTACCATAGCCGTTTGCTAATGGACTAGATGAAGACTTTTAGCTCTCCATTGCTTTTATTTTGCTTTTTTCCAAAGCAACAGGGATAAACGGATTTGATAAGTCTTTACCAGAGCCGTTTGCTGCTGGACTAGATGAAGACTTTTAGCTCTCCATTGCTTTTATTTTGCTTTTTCCAAAGCAACAGGGATCAACGGATTTAAGAAGTCTTTACCATAGCCGTTTGCTAATGGACTAGATGAAGACTTTTAGCTCTCCATTGCTTTTATTTTGCTTTTTCCAAAGCAACAGGGATCAACGGATTTAAGAAGTCTTTACCATAGCCGTTTGCTAATGGACTAGATGAAGACTTTTAGCTCTCCATTGCTTTTATTTTGCTTTTTCCAAAGCAACAGGGATCAACGGATTTAAGAAGTCTTTACCATAGCCGTTTGCTAATGGACTAGATGAAGACTTTTAGCTCTCCATTGCTTTTATTTTGCTTTTTCTCAAAGCAACAGGGATCAACGGATTTAAGAAGTCTTTACCATAGCCGTTTGCTAATGGACTAGATGAAGACTTTTAGCTCTCCATTGCTTTTATTTTGCTTTTTCTCAAAGCAACAGGGATCAACGGATTTAAGAAGTCTTTACCATAGCCGTTTGCTAATGGACTAGATGAAGACTTTTAGCTCTCCATTGCTTTTATTTTGCTTTTTCTCAAAGCAACAGGGATCAACGGATTTAAGAAGTCTTTACCATAGCCGTTTGCTAATGGACTAGATGAAGACTTTTAGCTCTCCATTGCTTTTATTTTGCTTTTTCCAAAGCAACAGGGATCAACGGATTTAAGAAGTCTTTACCATAGCCGTTTGCTAATGGACTAGATGAAGACTTTTAGCTCTCCATTGCTTTTATTTTGCTTTTTACTAGTCCAGCTAGTCAGCTTCCCCCCAACAGTTGACATCCTCCACTGGTGCTTTTGCGATAAAGCATGCACCCAGCATAGTCAGAGTCAGAATAACCAACTAACTCAAAGTTGGAATCTTTTGGGTACCATAGACCCAGCGTGGGTGTACCCTTAAGATATTTGAAGATGCGTTTGACAGCTAGAAGATGAGATTCTCTAGGAGAAGCTTGATAGCAAGCACAGAGGCATGTTGCAAACATGATGTCTGGTCGACTCGCTGTGAGATACATCAGCGAACCAATCATGCCTCTATAGTGAGTAGGATTCACATACTTACCATCTGGGTCAGCATGGAGGTTATTAGGAGGGGACATGGGAGTTCCTTTTGGGGTGACATGGGTGAAGTCAAATTTATGCACAATATCCCGAATATATTTTTCTTGATTGATAAATATTCCAGTGGGAAGCTGCTTAATTTGTAACCCCAAAAAGAAGGTTAATTCACCCATCATACTCATTTCAAAAGTGCTAGACATAAGAGCGCTAAACTTTTGACAGAGTTTTGTCGATAGGGAACCAAAGATGATGTCATCGACATAAATCTGAACATACAGAACATCAGCTTTCTTCTTATAGATGAAGAGAGTGCTGTCTATGGTTCCTCGACGAAAGCCATGGTCAAGAAGGAAGGTAGACAATGTGTCATACCAAGCTCTAGGAGCTTGTTTAAGACCATATAAAGCTTTATTTAGCTTGTAAACATAGTGAGGATGCTTTGGATCCTCAAAGCCAGGAGGCTGCTTAACATAGACTTCCTCATCAAGAGCACCATTTAGAAAGGCACTCTTGACGTCCATTTGATAGACATTGAAGCCTTTGTAGGCAGCGTGAGCAAGAAAGAGACGAATTACCTCAAGGCGAGCGACTGGAGCAAAGGTTTCATCATAATCAATGCCTTCAGCTTGAGTATAACCTTGAGCAACCAGTCTTGCCTTGTTTCGAATAACTACACCAGCTTCATCCATCTTATTCCTATAAACCCATCTAGTGCCAATGGGTTCCTTATAGGGAGGAGGAACAAGAAACCAAATGTGATTTCTTTCAAATTGTGTCAATTCTTCTTGCATGGCTTCCACCCAAGAAGGATCAGCCATGGCTTCGCCAATATTGGCAGGCACAATTTGAGATAAGAAATTGACATAGAGACAAGTATTACTTGTTGCTGAGCGAGTTTGGACACCATCATGTGGATTACCAATCACATGGTCAAGAGGGTGATCAGCAGTCCATTTGAGTGCTGGTGTATGGATAGAAAAAGAGTGAGTGACAACGGATAAGGTGGAGGTAGGATCATTTGGTGCAAGAGAATAAGTGGAAAGATCAATGGTTAGAGAAGGTGCAAAGTTGCTGACAGGAGGGTCACTGAGAGCAGTGGGTACCTCTTGCTGAGAATTGTCATCCTCAGCGTCTTCTAAAACAGAATTCGCTGAAGCATCATGAAAGATGTCCTCAGCACCACCGTCAGCAGCTTGAGGTTCATCTAAAGGAGTGACGTTAATGGAAGTGGCATTAACTGTCCTAAGAAGAGGCTCAACTGGATCAATAGAGTAAATGTGCGCTGCCACATACTCATCATTAGTTGAGAGACTTGAAGTATCAGCAGTAGGTGAGTTAGCAACATCATGATGTGTCACTGACTCTACTGAAGGATCAGCAAGATCGCTGAAGATGCCTTCAGCAGATGTCTCACTTGAGAGATCTCCTAGAGCTGAACAGCTTTCATCAAAAGTAACATGATTTGATTCATCTACTTTTTGAGTGCGAGTATTGAAAACTCTGAAAGCTTTACTAATAGAAGAGTATCCCAGAAACACTACTAGAAAAACAGCTATTTATGACCCGCAATGCGCGTCATAAATGGCTCAGATGACGCGCAAATGCGCGTCAAGGAAGGAGGGGGTCATAAATTTTCATGACCCGCATTTGGGTGTCATCCGTCTATGACGCGCACTTATGACACGCATTTATGACCCTTTTTTATGACGTGCGTTTTTGCGCGTCATAACCTAATTTTTTTTTAAAAAAAAATAATTTTCTTCAGTTCCTAATTTTCTATTAAATGAGAATTAAAAACCTGATAATACAAAATTAACACAAAAAAATCAAGCGAAATGGCCAAGTGTGCATCAACTTCCTAATTTCACAAACAAACCAACCCTAATTATTATTAATATTTAATTATCATAGATAGATATAGATAGATACAACATATAATACGAAATGGCCAAGTGTGCATATTCTACTGCGCCTATATCCATATTAATATCCATATAATAATCACACAATGCCTAAATCCAAAAATTCACTCCCAAATTCTTCAGTTCCTGCAGATACTGCTTGTTATCTCATACTTCACATGCCAAAATTTCTAATATTATGATTAATTCTATAAGATACTTACACATTTTTAGTGTCTATGATATATGCGTAAAACAATGAAAATGTGCAGATCAAAATCAAGCAAACTGCAACATGCATACATGCTCATTATGTTACAAGTACAAACTAACAACAATATATGTTCAATGATAATAATGAACGCATTGAAAATAATCATATTGATATGATATGAACGCAATGGACATGCTCACTATGCTACGACCTTACTTGAACAAGATCTGTTATATGGTTCATACCTCCATATTCTTGATTCCTAAAATATTATAGAACTACATCACCATATCAGCTATATGAAACACCATTCCAATTTTATATTAGTAACATATAGCACAAGCATAACTAAAGAAATCCAATTGGGAATTGTAAAAACCTTAAGAGACCACTGATATTAAACAAAAAAGAGATACCCAGAATGAAGTCCACAGCTTGGTGTGACCAGTTCGCAATATTAGTATCATCTGGCTGCACAATAGCACACGCAGAAAGTAACAAGATGAACATAAGGCTTCGACTTACAGAGTTATAATAAGATGTATGAAGGACTGTACAAATCCAGTTAATTAGGCTACCAACACACACTTACAGAAGTAGTATCACATAGACCATGAGAACGAAAATAAGTTACTCAAAATATAATTACTTTCAAAACCAGTATCAAATAAATCACTTTCAAAATGCACATCTCGAATCTTGTCTCTGAACGAGCAGCAATCTGCTTCTTTTCGGATAAGCTGTTGTAATATAAACACTAGAAAAATCGATTGAAGAAAAATTAGGACAAATCGATTGAAGAAAAATTAGGGCAAATCGATTGTGAGACAAAATTAGGGCAAATCGATTTAGCGAGTTTCAGAACCGATTATGGCAAAAGAATAGAAGAAACGAACCTGTAACCATTGATATCCAACACAATCTGCTTCGATTTAGCGACGCTGGTGAGCGAGTAGCGTTGTGGTGGTGGTGGATCGATTGACGATGTGGTGGTGGTGGATCGATTGACGATGTGGTGGTGGTGAATCGATTGACGTCTGAGAAGTGACCAGGAGGTGGTGGTGGATTGAGATCTGAGAAGTGACGATGTGGTAATGAGATAAGAGGGTGGGTTTCAATAGATATGAGGGAGTTCAAATTTTGGCAAAAAAAAAAAAAAATAAAAAAAAAAAAAAAAAAAAAAAAAAAAAAAAAAAAAAAAAAAAAAAAAAAAAAAAAAAAAAAAAAAAAAAAAAAAAAAAAAAAAAAAAAAAAAAAAAAAAAAAAAAAAAAAAAAAAAAAAAAAAAAAAAAAAAAAAAAAAAAAAAAAAAAAAAAAAAAAAAAAAAAAAAAAAAAAAAAAAAAAAAAAAAAAAAAAAAAAAAAAAAAAAAAAAAAAAAAAAAAAAAAAAAAAAAAAAAAAAAAAAAAAAAAAAAAAAAAAAAAAAAAAAAAAAAAAAAAAAAAAAAAAAAAAAAAAAAAAAAAAAAAAAAAAAAAAAAAAAAAAAAAAAAAAAAAAAAAAAAAAAAAAAAAAAAAAAAAAAAAAAAAAAAAAAAAAAAAAAAAAAAAAAAAAAAAAAAAAAAAAAAAAAAAAAAAAAAAAAAAAAAAAAAAAAAAAAAAAAAAAAAAAAAAAAAAAAAAAAAAAAAAAAAAAAAAAAAAAAAAAAAAAAAAAAAAAAAAAAAAAAAAAAAAAAAAAAAAAAAAAAAAAAAAAAAAAAAAAAAAAAAAAAAAAAAAAAAAAAAAAAAAAAAAAAAAAAAAAAAAAAAAAAAAAAAAAAAAAAAAAAAAAAAAAAAAAAAAAAAAAAAAAAAAAAAAAAAAAAAAAAAAAAAAAAAAAAAAAAAAAAAAAAAAAAAAAAAAAAAAAAAAAAAAAAAAAAAAAAAAAAAAAAAAAAAAAAAGAGTAAAAGTGGTTCAGTAAAAAAAAAAAAAAAAAAAAAAAAAAAAAAAAAAAAAAAAAAAAAAAAAAAAAAAAAAAAAGGGGGTCCATGTGAAGTAGATGGAAGCAGCCATTGATAGAATTGGCTTGTTTAGTTTTGAAAGTGGCTCGGTGGCTTTTTCCCTTTTCACAGGCACCACAGAGCCTGTCCTTCTCATAAGTGAGAGGAGGAAGGCCTCGAACAAGATTTTTCTTGGCTAGAGAATTGATTGTTTTGAAGTTCACATGTGACATACGCTTGTGCCACAACCAATTGATTTGAGAGGCAGCTTTTGAAAAGAAGCAGGTCTCACTGTCAGTTTTGACAGGAGTGAAATCTACCAAGTAGATATCTCTCTTTCTAGGAGCGACCAAAACTACTTCTTTATTTACATTAATTACTGTGCCTTGATGCTTATCAAGGATAACCTTGTAGTCAGCATCGCATAGTTGACTGATGCTGATCAGATTGTGTTTCAAGCCGTTCACATAAGCGACCTTAGTGAACTTGATTAGCCCATTAGAGAGAGACCCATATCCTTCAGTTTGGCCAGTAGAGTTGTCACCAAACACAACTGTGGGACCATCAGTCGCCACAAAGTTATCCAGCAGGTCCTTGGATCCAGTCATGTGTTTTGAACAGCCACTGTCCAAATACCACACTTCCTTTCCTAGCGAGGCCTGCATGGATAATAGTAGGAGTTAGGTGGAATCGAAATTTTCTCCACTAACGGTATCATCAGTGGAGAGAGGAAGATGAGCATAATTATCATCATCAGTAGAGAGAGAAAGAGGGGCTCTAGGATCAGCGTTTTCATCAACTGGAAAATTTTCAACGAGTTGATGTGCAGGAAGCATGTCACGAGTAACTTCATAAGTGAAGTATTGATCTGCTGAGGTATAAGTGACCATATTTCCAGTGTCAAGAACAGTCAGATTGCTGACTTGATTGTTTTCCCCATATTCAGCCAGTACACTACCATTACCATTGGTAATGATTTCATGAGACTGGGGAAAGGAGATTCGCTGAGCGGCAATGTATTCAGCAATGTTGTCATCAGTAAGAACAACATCTTCACCCAAGCTGATATTAGACTCAGCTGAGGGAGTTCGCTCAGTGATTACAGAGGAGGGATGAGCAGCAGAAGCTGAGGGTAGATTTGGCTGAATGACTACTTCAGGAGGATTCCTAGAGTCTTTGTCATTGTAGTCAGCAGGAATGTGTCCTCTTTCACCGCATAGATAACACTTTCTTCCAACATTCTGACTTTGATTCAGAAATTCCTTGAGTTGTGAGGAGAAGTCATTGACACGCTTAGTCAACTCACATATCTCATGATTGGAGGAAGAGGTTGATGCTACTGAAGGGGTCTTTTTCTTCCTAGACTGAAGAGGAAGAGACTTGGGAACAGGGCCAAGAATGGACTTGCCCTTATATTGAGCATTTGAAGCGAAAGGACTATGATTATTCTGAACAACTCGCTGACCTCCTTGCTGAGGAGGTCTGACTTGCTGAACAGGTTTGAGTTGCTGAGAACCATGATGGATTTGAGCAACTTGCTGACCTCCTTGCTGAGGAGATCTAACCTGCTGAACAGGTCTTGGTTGCCGAGGGACAAAAGTTCCCTTTGGGACGGGACATAGACAGAATTAAGTTGCTGATAACGAGCATCAGCAAACCTAGCTCGCCTATTCATCAAGCGATCATGCATAACAGACTTTCTGCCAGCATGAGAAGTATTAGAAGAAGACGAAGGCTGAGACGCAGGGCGTTAAGCGACTGCTGAGGGAATAGAATTCTCAGCGGGTTAACTAACAGACACAGCTCACTGAGGAGTGATGTAGTCATATGGAATAGAGACCTTGCTCCTTCTAAAAGGTTCAACACTGAAACCACCATTGGGCTTGACAGTCAAAAGCTGAGGAGCAAGAGGCTTGAAACCATCACTTGAAGGATTTCCTTCAAATGTTTGGGAAGAGGAATATTGAACTCTGCCTTCATTAGGCATCATATCAATGATAGGATGATTAGGGAAGACAGTTTTAGCAAAGCTAGCTGATGAGCTAGTTTCAGCTTGCGAGGAAGAAGAAGTGCTGGGAGAGGGTGACTCATCATTCAGTTCAGAGTGATAGTCATTCATGCCTTTGATAAAGTAATATTTCAACATTTCCTCAGGAGATGCCACAGCACTTGGAGGAATCCTCTCTTCAGGAGCAGGACCGTCGCTGAACATATTAGTTATGACAGAGGCAGTTTCATAATCACCACCAATGATGGCTTTCATTTGAGCGGGCACCTGCTTACTGAAGATTTGGTCATGAATCCTGGAGGCTTTAGACTATGAGGTGACAATCTTTTCAAGGTTAGCGACCTGATTTTTTAGCTTTTCATTGGATACTTGAAGAGTTTGGTTAAGAAGCTTTTGAGACTCAAGCTCAACATGGACATTTCTTAAGTCCTTGAGCTTGTCAGTTTTATCACTTAGCTCAGCACTAACTGAGTTAAGCTTAGACTGAAGGTCAGCACGAATTGACTCGACGTATTGAATGTCACGAGTAAGAGATTCAAGAGTTTTTGGTTTGTCCTCTTCAGAGGCAGAGGAAAAAGTGCATACCTTCTTGATTGTGACATTCACCCACTGACTGGAGCACACTTGATCCTTTGTCAGCGCCTGATCATCAGCGAGTGCCATGAAGCAGATGGCATCTACGAAGTCCTCGCTGTCAGAAATGTCAGATTCAGCCCAGTCATGTTCTTCAGCAACAAGACCTTTGGCAGGGGCTTTGGCTTCTTCTACATCAGCCATTTTTGCACAAAGCTCATAATACTTCTTCTTGTATTCATCAGCAGGCTTGACTGAAGAAGAGGGCCTCACTGACGAAGAAGAGGGCTTCGCTGCCTACAAGGAAGAAATAGAGACTTTGCATTCTTTTTGATAATGGCCTCTTCGACCACATCTCCAACATTCTTCTTGCGATTTGTCTACCACTGGTCTTTGGGAAGCAGTCGACCTACGACTGTTCCATTTCTTGGAATATCTTTTACCAGCGATAAGAGCAAATTGCATGAAATCCGAGAACATCTCTTGTCTCTCCTCGAAATCGAGGTCATTGACAAGGTCCTGGATATGAGATGGGGTAGAATTGCTGTTGTTAACATGAATAGTGCTAACTTCAGCAGAGACCAAGGCAAGAGGGTCATGAACATGAGGGACAGAAGATAGAGAAGAGGAAGAAGAAGAGCCAGCATGCCTTTTGGAATCAGCTTCAGCTCTCAAGTTTTGAGCGAGGGCTCTCTCTTCAAATTGAAGAGTGCCATATGGTGATTCCAAGTCATGCTGTTTCAACTGTTTGGTGGTCCTTAAGATTTGTCTTAGACCTTGCCACTTAATGGGTAAGCTGTCGATGAACTTGTGGCATACCTCAAGCATATCATGCTCTATGCCAGCGTTCATCATGTCATTCAGAAGACATTTAAAACGGTTATAAGTGCCATCCAGATTCTCATTAGGAAGAGAAAATAATCCTTCATAGGCACGTTTCAAATCTATTTTCTTGGTAGCAAGAACATCTTCTGTACCATCAAATCTGGTACAAAGATTATCCCACACCTTTTTTGCAGAAGAAAGTTTGATGACAGATTTCATAATATCATCGGGAAGGGTGTTGATAATAAGATTTCTTAACCGAGCATCCAGATTGACAAGCCTACGCTCATCATCTGTCCTTTGTACTTCTGGTTTTATGAGCTCAGTGACAACCTCAGGAGCATCAGTGGTGGCTCCTGGTGTCCTGGTAACCAGAACCGGTACATATGGCCCTCTGGTCAGAATAGTCATTAAGTAAGGTTCAACTCCTACTATGTGTAGGAGCATTCTCTCTTTCCAGGATCCGAAATCATGAGTTTCGAATCTTGGTGGGATAGAGATATACCCAAAGTCTCTGGTATTAACCAGAGTAGGAACCAAAGCCATGTAAAGAAAAAGTTTAAGGAAAAGAAAAAGAAAAGATTTTAGATGCAGAAAATTAAAGTACAGAAAGAAAGGTAATCTTGCAAACACTTTTCAGATCAGTTTCAGTGTATCGAAACACTGCTCTGATACCAACTGAAAGTCCCAAGTTTGCAACGATTAAGTAATTAAACTACTAATGTAAATTACACTAAGAACATAAGACAAGAAAGTAAAGATGTTTAATCATAAGTAACATAGATTAAACAGTGAATACATGGTCGATTTAAAAAGAAATAAAAGAGAAAATATTGTTAAGTTTTTGACACACTAAAAACTTAACAATTATACAAAGAGAGAAAAACACACTAAGTGTAAAATATGGCACACACCAACACTCTTGCGGCTAGGTCAAGTGATGCCTTATATAGGAGAGAAAAGACATCACATGACAACCCAATAGATGTTGACACATGAAGGTTGTCAACTATCTATTGGTGGATAAATCAGATCTGCAGAGTTCTCTTTTCTTCATCTTGTTTCTTTCCCAAAACGGCATCAAAGAGAAATATCTTAGTACCAAAATAGTACACGGTCACATGGCTCCATCCTGATCTATCAACACGTGTCCTTGGGGACCAGCATTCTTATCTTCATCTTCCCGCCCATATTTGACTTACAAAACATGGCGGTGAGTCATTGAACTTATCCTTTAACTCGAAGATACTAGATGGTCGCTGAAGACTCGCTGACGAAGTCACTCGCTGAGTCTCTCAGCCAATCCATGACTCCACAGATACGTCCCAAGGTGTATCAATATACCAAAATATATTGTACACAGAACAGTTGTAGAGGGGGGGGTGAATACAACTTATTTTGATCTTTACAAACTTTTTCAAACACGTTTTAAAGACTCAGCTTATATGTTAAGAATATAAAGAACAAGAATCAATAAAACAGTAAAGCAAGTTAAATAAGGAAACATTCTTCAACACAGATTGTAATTTTCAATGTAACTCTTTATTAAGAATGAATCTATACAAAGAATTAGAGGGTTGTTGCGGAACAAGATAGCCTACATATATCTAAACAACCCAGCTAAAATGACAAATTACAATCAACAAGTTTCTACTCAAAAGAATCAGCCCAAGCTGATCTTCTACAGACTAAGCTGTATGTAAGAGCAAAGAAAACTTATGTGAAGATTGATTCTCAGGAATGCCACACATATGCAATCAAGGAATGAGGTTTTTATAGGCGAAAACCCTTCTTCTCTTGGTGTCCAATTCAACCACGTATTCATCTTCTATTGGCTTGTCAAAGGGAATATTTGATCGTGCCCATTCATAGTACTTGTGGTCCCTAAGTACTGTCACGCGCTCTTTTTCAGCCAGTAAGAGTATGGACACGCATATGTAATCCAAACCACTAACCTGGATCCTAGGATTGTGTCTAGTCACGTCATTCGTCCTTATCTTCATTCCAGGTTATATCTTTACTTGATTGCCAGACATAGATTGAGCCATTTGTCAAAACTCAATCTGCCTAAGTGTTCCAAGCTGACTTATAATCCCAAGCTGACTTCCACTACCAGCTTGGTCTTCTATCTTCAATCCTTCTCTTCGACTTGGATTGAATGCTATAAACATTGTTGATGCAGCTTGAATAACACTTGCTTCCATAAGATATTACAATTCAAAACATGAAGAATGATCTGGGTCAGTTGTAGATCGTAAGCTGTGTCAGCTTAGTCTTACCCAGATCAGATTACAAGAACCAAAAGTTTTCTAAGTGTTTAACCATCAGATTTGTCAACACAAATTTACATTAACATTAGGACTCAACAAGTATTATAGGTATATTAGGTGAAAATGTTTAGATTAGTGAATAAAGGAGAGTGGTAGTTTGGATAGTATAAATACGGTTGGAAATTTTTTAAGGGATATTTTGGGTAGATGTAGTGTGTGGGTTGACAATGTGTTAAAAGTTAGGGGTATTATGAGTTTTTTAAAGATAGAAAATTGAAAAGAAGGGATAGTTTGTTTTATAAAGCAGTAAATTTGTTTAAAAATCTTGAAGTTTAGTTTACGACTAGAAGTAATTTAAAATAAAAGTAAAATAATACTTAGGGGGTTGGCAATAGAGCTTTGACTTTTTTTCTTCTACTCTTCTGGCCAATTTCCTTATACATCTCATCTTCCCTTCACTTACCCCTTATTCCACTATTTTGATGACATTCTTTCTCCTCACTCTCCGCTCGCTACAATTTTCATTTTGATTCCATTAAATATAAAAACATTACATAATAATATTAAAAAAACGGCTACACAAATAAAACTGAAAATATAGAAACGATTACATAAATAATACTAAAAATATTAAAACGACTACATAATAATACTTAAAATATTAAACGATTACTTAAATACTACTAAAACAGATCATCGATCCGAAACGCCTGCAAGCAGTCTTGAGGATCATAGTCGCGTGAATCGTACCCTGGTAGACGTCTGATTTCGTCGTCCTATGCCTCTGGTGATATCCGTCCTTGCCATCGTTCGGCGTGAGCAATCACGTCAAGAATCGACCGGTGCGCATCAAAAAGACCGCATCAAAAAGACCGTCGATCACGTTGTCCATCTTGGGGGAGAGTGTCCTGCAGGAAGCTCACATAAAGGTTTTTGAGATTAGTAGGCCTTTGGCCAGGCACTCATATTCTTGCTATCTCGTATCGATAGCCGTCTAATTGCGCTCCCAATTTCCTAGTCACATTCCATAGCTCGCATTTGGTGTTGTGGTCGATTAACATCTGTCTCTGCATTTCATTCTTCACATCGAAAAACGACATTTTTATGAGCCATTCTCGGATTTTTGGAGGAAGAATTAAGTTAATAGGAGAGTGTTTTTGTAAAATATGTGTGTAGTGTGTGTTTAAAATGGAAGAGGGTTGATTTATATATTGAAAAAATGAGCCGTTGGTAGTCCTCAAAGGTCACTTTTTCGTCCTCCCCTCATACTCCTTGCTGCAACAAACCATAGGCGGCTCAATTCACTTGGGGGCCTAAAGCAAAATTTTAAAACGAGGCTTTTTTTCTCACAAGCGAAAAATCGCCTTCTATAAATTATTACTTTATCAAGATAGATACATTAGCTTTAGTGATTTAATAATAACTTATTCAACAAAGGTAATTAATATGAGACAATATAAAAAGTATGCATATGTTACATAATATTCATCTTTTGTTTAAACTTAATATTTTATAACTTTATATTAGTTAGCGTGAATATCATAGACTATATATAAATTGTTTTACCTATACTTAATCATGTTCATATATCATATATGTACAATGTTATCATTGTCATCAATTCGACTTGTTAATCCATCGGTTATTAGATCATCCAATGAACTAAATTGGATAATAACCTAACTTAAGTGATCCGTTCTAAACAATTTCCTTTAGTACAAATGTACAATCGATGTAGGACATATAATAACGCAGATATATATTCTATAAAATATGATAATCAGTTTTTAGTGGGCTCAAAGAGAAAATACATTTGTAAACATAAATTTGAGGCCTTTTAAAACTTGGGCCTAAAGCTTTTGCTTTACTTGTCTTACCCTCGAGCCACTACTGTAACAAACTTCCCTCACTTTCCTTCCGGTCACTCTCCCCTCACCATTGACGGTGATATTTCTGTGCGGTAAAGGGAATCTTTCACCCTTCTTCCATCCATAAAGTGGCGGAGCCAGGATTTTGAGTCTGGGGTTGCCAAACCGTTTATATAATACTACAAGCTTAACTGAAGGCATAAGATTTTAAGTGTATAATTTATGGGGTTGCCAATTACCTTTAAACTCAATAAATACATAGAAATATACTAGAAATCTAGAGTTTTATAAATATTGTGGGGTTGCCATGGCCACCCTTGGCCACCACATAGCTCCACCACTGATCCATTGTTGTTACTCTATAAAAGAAATACCTCAAAGAAGATAATAACTTCGCTATGCTACTACTAGTATGCTAGCTTCTGCTAAGATATGCCATCAAAAAAATAAAAAAAGGCTACTACTAGCTACGTTTCCCTTGGGAAGATTTCCACTAGTTCACTTTTCCCATGCATGCAATCATTCTCTGGACAGGCAGAGAGTCGGTCCGCCTGATCAACCATAAGTTTGCCACGTACACATATAGATATAACCGAACCAAACATCGATCATATCTGATATCCCCCCTATATATATATATGATATATATGCACATATATATATCTATCTGTGTATATATATATATATATATATATATATATATATATATATATATATATGTATATTTTGTTATTAGATGAAGTTTTAAATGCATTATATGTAATATTTTGGCTTATGTTGATGTTATAATCAAGGATGTATATATAATGTTCTGGCTTTTATGTTAAGGATTTGTAATATGTTGGCTTATGTTGATGTTATAATCAAGGATGTATATATAATGTTCTGGCTTTTATGTTGATGTTATATATAAGGATGTAATATATGTTTGGCTTTTATGTTGATGTTATAATCAAGGATGTATATATAATGTTCTGGCTTTTATGTTGATGTTATAATCAAGGATGTATATATAATGTTCTGGCTTTTATGTTGATGTTATAATAAGGATGTATATATAATGTTTGGCTTTTATGTTGATGTTATAATCAAGGATGTATATATAATGTTCTGGCTTTTATGTTGATGTTATAATCAAGGATGTATATATAATGTTCTGGCTTTTATGTTGATGTTATAATAAGGATGTATATATAATGTTTGGCTTTTATGTTGATGTTATAATCAAGGATGTATATATAATGTTCTGGCTTTTATGTTGATGTTATATATTTAAGGATGTAATATATATTTTTTTATGTTGATGTTATATATTTAAGGATATTTGTAATGTTTTGGCTTATGTTGATGTTATAATCAAGGATGTATATATAATGTTCTGGCTTTTATGTTGATGTTATAATCAAGGATGTATATATAATGTTCTGGCTTTTATGTTGATGTTATAATCAAGGATGTATATATAATGTTCTGGCTTTTATGTTGATGTTATAATAAGGATGTAATATATGTTTGGCTTTTATGTTGATGTTATAATCAAGGATGTATATATAATGTTCTGGCTTTTATGTTGATGTTATAATCAAGGATGTATATATAATGTTCTGGCTTTTATGTTGATGTTATAATCAAGGATGTATATATAATGTTCTGGCTTTTATGTTGATGTTATAATAAGGATGTAATATATGTTTGGCTTTTATGTTGATGTTATAATCAAGGATGTATATATAATGTTTTGGCTTTTATGTTGATGTTATATATTTAAGGATTTGTAATATTTTGGCTTATGTTGATGTTATAATCAAGGATGTATATATAATGTTCTGGCTTTTATGTTGATGTTATATATTTAAGGATTTGTAATATTTTGGCTTATGTTGATGTTATAATCAAGGATGTATATATAATGTTCTGGCTTTTATGTTAAGGATTTGTAATATGTTGGCTTATGTTGATGTTATAATCAAGGATGTATATATAATGTTCTGGCTTTTATGTTGATGTTATATATTTAAGAATTTATATATTTTGGCTTATATGTATATATATAATTAAGGTTTTGTAATGTTTTGGCTTATGTTGATGCGATCAGTAAATACACATCTTTCATGGTGTTTTTTATTTTTTGCTATTAATTTCTACATTTTTACATGTAGATAAGCTAGATGTTTGCATGGTTGTAAGGTGAATAAGTTTTGTATACAATTGTAAGTTTGATTGTTTAAAGATTATAATGATTTTCAAGTTTGTAATGCGAATGATATTGTTGACAAATTTTATAGACTCTAAAAGAAAGTTTAGAGAAAATGACAATTTTATGGTAGTTACCTTTTTATATAAGAAATTAAACATATTGATTAATTAGTTTAATACACTACTACTATTTAGCAATAATATAATATATTAGTAATATATTCTTTAATTATTTAATTAATTAATATAATAGCAGATGTTATATATACTGATATACACATATAATATATATATATATATATATATATATATATATATATATATATATATATATATATATATATATATATATATATTTAAGAATATATTAATATATGTAGCTAGTATGTTTTTGGCTTTGTAATGTTTTGGCTTTTATGTTGATGTTATAATCAAGGATGTATATATAATGTTCTGGCTTTTATGTTGATGTTATAATCAAGGATGTATATATAATGTTCTGGCTTTTATGTTGATGTTATAATAAGGATGTATATATAATGTTCTGGCTTTTATGTTGATGTTATAATAAGGATGTCTTTGTAATGTTTTGGCTTTTATGTTGATGTTATAATCAAGGATGTATATATAATGTTCTGGCTTTTATGTTGATGTTATATATTTAAGAATGTAATATATGTTTGGCTTTTATGTTGATGTTATAATCAAGGATGTATATATAATGTTCTGGCTTTTATGTTGATGTTATAATCAAGGATGTATATATAATGTTCTGGCTTTTATGTTGATGTTATAATAAGGATGTATATATAATGTTTGGCTTTTATGTTGATGTTATAATCAAGGATGTATATATAATGTTCTGGCTTTTATGTTGATGTTATAATAAGGATGTATATATAATGTTCTGGCTTTTATGTTGATGTTATAATCAAGGATGTATATATAATGTTCTGGCTTTTATGTTGATGTTATAATAAGGATGTATATATAATGTTCTGGCTTTTATGTTGATGTTATAATAAGGATGTCTTTGTAATGTTTTGGCTTTTATGTTGATGTTATAATCAAGGATGTATATATAATGTTCTGGCTTTTATGTTGATGTTATATATTTAAGGATTTGTAATATTTTGGCTTATGTTGATGTTATAATTAAGGATATGTAATATTTTGGCTTATGTTGATGTTATATATATATATATATATATATATATATATATATATATATATATATATATATATATATATATATATATATATATATATATATATATATATATATATATATATATATATATATATATATATATATATATATATACATTTTTATGGTAGTTACCTTTTTATATAAGAAATTAAACATATTGATTAATTAGTTTAATATACTACTATTTAGCAATAATATAATATATTAGTAATATATTCTTTAATTATTTAATTAATTAATATAATAGCAGATGTTATATATACTGATATACATACATATAATATATATATATAATACTAAAATAATAACAAATGAACAGTATTTTAAAAAAAGAATTAAATTCAATATATAAATTAGATATAACAAAATCTAAGAAAATTGTTAAAGTGGTTATTTTACTGCATTTTTGAAAAACCCAGCTGGTTCAAATCTTTACTTTGGTTTCTGACTAGCTAGTAAGTTGTAAGTGAAAGTACAGAAAGAATTCACAAGTTGTAAGTGGAAGTAGGGGTGTTGATGGGTCGGGTTAATTGGGTTTCGGGTTATTTGATTTGGGTTATTTGGGGTTTGAAGAATTATAAATTAACCCGTAACCCAAACCAAATAAGATTTGGGTTATTCGGGTTTGGGTTGTTCGGGTTCGGGTTTTTTGGATCGGGTTTTGGGTAACCAAATAAAATGTGATTGAATTTACGTGCATTAGTTACGCAAC
Organism: Erigeron breviscapus; assembly: GCA_034093135.1. Taxonomy (NCBI): domain Eukaryota; kingdom Viridiplantae; phylum Streptophyta; class Magnoliopsida; order Asterales; family Asteraceae; genus Erigeron; species Erigeron breviscapus. The sequence continues at coordinate 37,671,390 of CM067174.1, read as the reverse complement.
ATTACAACAATATAATTTCAATTTCAAAAACTTGAATAATAGTGATACTTATATATAAGTTCTTTATATCCAAAAGTGTTGATTATGCGTTTTTTGAATTCTTGCATGAAAAGATGATTGTATTATTATAATAAAAGTCATAAACAAAACAAATAAATTACAAACTATATAAAAATATAAAAACTACCGATATTAAATAAACAAATTTTGACAATATAACTCTTCTTATATTCATATTTTTATCATATTTTATTAGTGTATTTTTAAACATCCATTATTATTTAACTTTGTACGTTTCTGATTTTGTTTATAAATAAAAATTTTGATATTCAAATAATATATACTTTAAATGTGTTATATTAGTGTATACATATATAAACGCATCTTAATTGGGTTATTCGGGTTGACCCAAATTATAAAATTTTCATCCGCAACCCAAACCGAATAAGCTTTGTGTAACAACCCTACTTTTTAATAATATACATGTGCTAGTTATGTTGTCTATGATCTCGCAAGCCATAGTTATACTTGAAGCTAGTAGATAATGCCCCTAAACAAGCGATCTAAAGCTATTGATCAGTTCTAAATCT
>CM067174.1:37598300-37668300 GCA_034093135.1 Erigeron breviscapus | reverse complement strand
TTATAAGAAGCTTCAAGGGTCACGAAAAATCTGCATCTTTTCATCCTAAAAATCGTGTTCTTCAAGAGTATAATCTTCATCCTTTTTGTTAGATCTAATCTTGTTCTTGTTTATATTCAAAGGTTTTATCAAAAACTCATACTTTCTTCTTGTTTTCTTTGTAATATACACTTAATGAGGGCAAAGTTGATAGGATCTTTCTCCTCATGCACATGCATGTCGAATCTATGAGAAAGATCCAAGGATTCAACAAGTCTAAGACCCAAAAGTGTTGTTATAGATTAAGTAGCTTTTAAAGTGATTTTCCTTTTGATAGATCTATATGTTTTTGTATATTTTTGAAGAATATATTCTGATATTTTTCATTAAAAAGATGTTTTTATGTTGTTGAATGTTAGATCTATAAAAGTTGGTATTAAAAAGTGTTGATTTGAATGCATGTATGCTAGATTTAAGATAGTTGGATCTTTTGTTGGATTATGAGATGGATATGGACTTGTTATAAGTGAAAAATATGTTAATATTAATGTTAATATTCTGGAAAAATTGATAAAATACCAAGGATATGAAGTTTGAATCAAAACATGTTAAAATAAGCTAGAAATCATAAACCGAAAACACGCAAAAATGCATTTTGAGCACACACATGCACCACAATCTTATGACCAAGAAAATATGATAAACCTACTGGAAATAAGCTATTTCAAAAGTATAAAACTCAACTCACTTGATACATGGCAAGAATAAGCTCAAAAATCACCTTTTCGGGTCAAATAATCACTAACCGAAAGCACTAAATTGCACATATCACACCACCACCACTATCACGAATTTGGACACCAAAATATGATGAACTTTCTGGAAATAATGAAACAAGAATGAAAACCCCTTCTGTAGCACTTTAATTGCTTAAGAAATGAGGCTAAAATCACTATTTCGGTAAACGATTTTTAAGTTTAAAGTCCTCAAAATAAGCAAGACACAAGAGAGGTTGAATTGATATGAATTTTTATTGATAAAAGTTGCCTAAAAGGCCTGAGATTTTTGGCTAAAATGTTTAGTGGTGATTTCTAAGAATTTCCATGAATTATTGAATTTAAATGGTAATTAAAAGACATAAAAATCAATAAATAAATTATGTAAATCATGAATTTGGATAAATCTTCTTAACCATTGATAAAAATAACTAAAACCTACTGGAGAAAAATAGTTAAGAGTCAAGAGACATGTGTTACATAATTTAAAGATAAATAATTAAGTAAAAATAACTAATTAAATATTATTGTTAAAATTAATGGAAAATACACAAATAAAAGTATAAAACATGAAATTATAAATTAAGAAGCATATATATCAGAATATAACCCAACTAAAATCATTCATAATTTATAAAGACAATTATGACACTTAAAAGTATTTTTAAGGAATTATTTAATTAATAAATCAATAAAATGAATAAATAATTAATTAAATAATATTAAATTAAATAAAAACTTATAAATCAGAAAATATTCATAAACACCAATATTATAAGGTAACTAATGTCAAATATTATGATTAAACAAAGTATACAATGGAAATCATATAAATCAAAGCCAAACTACCGAAATTTCCAATAAACATACAAAATGTATAACGAGAAATGACCTTCACCACCAAATCTCTTATAACCAACAATGAGAGCATCATAATGCACTTAAACTCCATAATCTAATAACAACCAAAGATGGGCAAGTCTACTAGTATACATCTCATGATCTAGCTCACTAGTTCATGTCACGCGAACTTACGTCGTGAATATATACGTTATGGTTTAGGCTTGCTTGAGGCGCAACAAATCTAGGAGAAGGAATCGCGTTTGATCAGCCCATTTCACTCTCTAATCAAGTGAGTCATAGCCCCCTTTAAAACTACTTTATGTGTTTTACTTACGGGGTGAAAAGCATGATTAATTAAATTGACCTTCTTTTATGAAAATGCTACATTGAATGAACGATGATTATGATATGGGAATTATATTGTATGTTCAACGTGTGATATATTATATGATGAGCTTGAGTACTGTCAAACTGTTTCACCTCGGTACACTACCATTAACTCTTCGAGAGGCCTGTAGTTTGAGAGTTGCGCAACTAGGACTTGTCCCCTCACCCAACGAGTAACGGTGGGATGTTTGGTTGCCTTTGTGACGACCTTCATTCCCAGTCCGACCACGCGGTGCTCTAGCTACTATATCAGTGGTCATACCACGCCCCTTTACATTATTGGTCGTCTCCATGGCACGACCCCTTTATTATTATTGCACATGATTGACGGCATGTGTCCCTCATTATCTTGGACATAACCGGTTTTAGTAGTGGCTCAAGCACAAACTCGTCAATTTATGCCTTTGGCCAAGTGTTATTGATATTATTTATGGTTGGTTATTATTGACTGAACATACGGTTTGGGTATGGATAGTATGATGGAATCCTTGGAATTTTTATGACATATTACTTCTTGAATTGGATAAATATATATGTGCTGTTAGCATAAACCTATGAACTCACTCAACTCTCGTAGTTGACACTTTTTCTTCATGCTTTTCAGGTATAGAGCAATAGGTTCTAAGCTTGACCGCCTCTTTGGAGGCTTATTTGTAATGTGCTTGGACTTATGTAATGCAAACATTTGGTCTTTTGGTTATGGATTTGGTCATGTAATGATTGTTAAACGTCAACTTTAACTTGTAATCTTTTGGGATTTGAATGTCATTTGAAACTTTATGTTGATGTTTTCTACTTAATCTTTTTGTACCATGTCGTTCTGTGGCATCTCGTGTTTCCGCCCTAGTCGGGGTGTTACAGAAAAATGGTATCAGAGACAAGGTTATAGAGAATTTTTGCTATAACCTACGTATTTTCAAAACGAGTCGAATATTTCTTAAACAATTGAGTCGATCATAAAGTATTCTTGTTTTACTTATGCATAGCCTGATCAACTATGCCTAACTAAAAATTTAATATGGAATGATCGAAATGGTTGTCTAAGGAATATTCAAAACGAGTCTTTTGAAAATAAGCTTTAAAAACGATTCTTGGTGCAGTACACAGATTCTGTAATTCTCCTGGCTAACCTAGAAAGCATGGTTGATTAATTTTAGAATTTACCTAGCCATTTATTTGCTCATAATGACAAGTGTGTCGTGATTAAGAAAAAGGAAAATGAATCGGGATACACATATACATATGTGTGCAAACGAGACCCCCCATGCACTAAGTAACTTTAGGTATACTCGTGTGAGATCAAAAAGTCGTGAGTCGAGTTTATGTCATATGATTCAATACACGAATCACTAAACTATATTATCCTTTGTAGAGACATGGCACCACGAAGGACCGGCGGTGAAACAAGTGATGAGGACTGGCGCCAAGAGGAAGAGGCCCAGCGAAGGACCGAGTTAGCTGAGCTTATCTCCCAACAAATCAATGCCGTCATGCCAAACATTGCCACCCAAATTGCGGAGAATGTGACCGCTACACTTAACACGGCTAGGAGACAAGATGGAGGAGGAAATGCTATTGACAGGAATGCCTACAAGGCTTTCACGTCTTGCAACCCCAAGGAGTTTCATGGGACAGAAGGTCCTGTTGGGTTGCTTACTTGGTTCCAAAGTATGACCGCCTGGGAACTAGTGATTGTCTCTGAAAAAACCATTATAAATTAGCAATTTCCTAAGTATGAAAGTTGTCATTAAGTACCCCTCCAATCCAATATTCGTTCACTCGTGCTCTTTTGAAATTATCCTACATCCTATTTCTTACGACACCACTATTCATTATGGACATATGACAACGGCGATACCATCGGTGGAGCATCTTTCCACGTACGTTGGACGATATACTCTGAGAATTGTAGACCCAAGATATGACGCGACTCTATTCCCTCAGATACTACGCATGACCTTTGTACTCGATTTGAGATGGTGCGAAACATATGGAAACGTCGAATGAAGTTGGAGACTTATGAAAGACAAGCGATATTAAAGCCATATGACGACACAACGACACTAGTAGGACGCATTCCCATGTATATTCTAGACGACACGTCCTGAGAATGGTAACCCTGAAATTTGGTGCGATATTTCTATTCTAACACGTATACGCGAACATCTATCTATATTATCTAAGTCAGTGCGACATATATTGACGTCATTGAAAGTTGGAGTCCATTGGGCAACGAAAAGACAAAGAAGTGATTTCTTTAACTCGCGCAAGGAGTTTAATTCGAGCCTTAATGATTCTTTTGTTTTTATATTTCCTATTTCATTCATTCGAAACCAAACTCTATATTCTTGATTATTCAAAGTAATGATCATCACCGTTTCTCTTCAAAGGTTAGTACCATAACAACACACCACTCACTTACGTAACACTCCGCAATGGCAAAATCGAGTAACTAGAACCCTGCCCTTGCCTGCGACATCAAGGGATACGAAAGACGTGAGACATTGGCCGTCCATAAGTGAAATACTTGGGATAACTACATAGCACAGAAGATGTTATTGAATCATGTACATAAAGTAGGGAAGAGAAGATTTGTGGTGTATAAGTCAAAGTACATGGAAGCACAAGCGAAGAGTATACTAAGCGTTACTTGGAGAAAGAATTGAAGGCCTTCCCTATCTATGTTGATCGACCAAAAGGAAAAAAAATAAATAAATAAATAAATAAATAAATAAAATGAGCGGCCGACGAAAGGAAGGTTGTGTGATATGAAGGTCATTTTTGGTTAAGTACGAGGACGTCCCTAAAACTTGGAGGAGATCACTAGCAATGCTGGAAAATGAAGGTAATTGGAAGAAGAAAACTAATTAAGGGCAATAAGATATTAGGATGGGTTGGGTAACCCTCATGATTAAAGAGTAACAAAAAAAAAGGATTCCGAGCTATCCTTTCTTTTTCGAAACAAGTGTGTAGATGGAGATTTGTTACACAAAGGAATAAGGAAATTGCTTAGTTGAAGATCGTCAAGGAAGGCGAGATGAAGTGAAGAGCAGGAGATCCCTCACATTTTTCTAGAGGAAAAATGTTAAGGGGGTAATCACAGCAAGGTAGATACTCGAACAAGGAGTATGAAGCGCAAGATCTTACTTTGTCTTTCAAGAAGAGTTATTCACTAGCATCATTGAAGATGATTTGGAGTAGAATATGGAGTGAAGAAATGTCATTTGACTCAAACAAATGAAGTGAAGGCATTGACGCCATTTACCAGATGTAGTTCCGGTAGCGTTCATCTTTACGACACTCCACACGTTATTCTCTGAATATCAATCTGAAAACCTCTATCGAAAGACAAGCTATTAGTAGAACATATCAACTGAGCCAAGAGAAAGCGATATACGCTCAACACCCGAGTTTAGAAGCACGGGGAGTCGTGAAAAGTATCCCCTCAAGGTCAACGGTCGTAGGGAGGTAAGCTAAAACAAGATGAATCTGAGTGAAGAACAATTTGCAACATATGGCTTAATCGTCAAGGACCATCGACCCATGGAGTAGTGCGCCCAAGCAGGGTGAAGGAGAAAACAACATGGAATTGCTAAAGCTAGTAGTGAAAACAAATAAGGAATACCACGCTAGAAGTCAAGGCACTTACTACCACAACGATCAAGGAAGTTGGTCGTTGAACTACTTTTCAAGAAACTACAAGCTCCGTGAGGAGCTAGTTATGGAATGTTTGAACGGAAGGGTGATAAGGATAATTCGCATCTGTGATGAGTTAGGATCAAAGGATCCGTATCACCATGATCTGACAAGTACCCTTGAGATAACTGCAAGGACTAGCGACTGCTTGGGTGCTGTTCAAGACGATGATTACTCTAGTTAGAGATGGATTTGAGTGATGAAACGGTAAGGAGTATGGTGACCCATAAGAAAACGAAAGGAAAATGGAGGAAACCGAATGGTTGAGAAAAGGGTAAAGTAACCGATGTTTCCCCTAAATTATATTATATCACAATTTCTAAGGACATTAGGCTATTGTATTTAAAAAGAAGCTTAGCTTATAATGCTGAGAATGGACATAAGGCCTTGGAGAGCAAGGTAATTGGAAGTTTTGTAGATCTAGGTCAGAAAGGGGCCTAAGAAGGAGTTCATACGAATAAGGACATCGAAGTGTTTATCTTGAAAAGATGGTGGTGATATGAATACTTAAGAGCATAAGGATTGTGTAAATCCTATCATGAGGAATGCATAGGTATAGCAAAGAAACCGAATAGGTTATATGTGCGATGTTAAAATAGATTTGTCGATGATGACTCATAGATACTGGTCCTTCTAGCGAAAAAGGAAGTAATTAAAGGTACCTTAAAACGATTTGAAAGCCAATATCGGCAAAAGCAAGAGATACTGGTAACGATATGACTTAGCGAATAATGAAAGAGGTGACTATGGGCGAGAAGCCATTGAGACGTTTCTTTAATTGAGAAAGAAAACGATAAAGGAAGGTACACCAAGTGACAATGAGAATGAGTAGCCACCAACGAGCGATAACCCAACGTCTCTCACTACTTTATTGTAACTCACGTTACGAACCGTTTGTTCATTTTACACCTCCGTGTTGATAACCTAATCATCATCTCATTCATCACTATTGCTCTATGTGACATTACATACGATTAATCTCTAGTCGTCTCATGAAGTGAGCGACATTTGTAACCTTTTTCGAAGTTTCTATTCACGAGAAATGTTAGGGCACAGAGCAATGGATGCCCCCAACTACGGAGATCAAAAGCTTGTAAGTAACCAAAAAGGTCATGATGAAATCCAGTTGAATTTTCACATTTTATACGCCTCCGTGAAGCTATCCTTATCGTCAACCTATTCATTCTTGCTACCGTGTGAACGAGCGAACTTCGAGGACGAAGTATCTGTTAAGGGGGTAATGATGTAACAACCCTCAATTTCCGACTAGGACAATTTACTTAGACTTATATAGGCATAAAACCCTAGAGGTTTATTAAGAGAATTGGCCTTCTAGACATTTCGGCATGGTGATAATTGCCCTCTAGTTCAATGAAGTATTGTAGGTGGCTAGCTATCTTAGAAATGCCATAAATAATAACTATAGACGATCTCAAACTATAAACTAGTTCTAACCGAACTTGGTGAAATGTCAATGAACCAAAAACTTCATTTCAAGAAGACAAGCTATATAAATAATAATGTAAGACACACAACTTGTGACAAAGTCAATAAATCTTACAAAATGTCCAACAATTCAATCACCAAGCCAATTAAAGTATATGTGGTCATGGAGATAAAATTTCTATCTCAAGGATGAATTTATAAACTAATATGTACATAAAATGCTTGAATAATAATAAGCATATATATATGTCTAATACAAATACAAAATGTACATAAAATGCTTGAATAAAATAACATATATATATGTCTAATATAAATACAAAATGTACATAAAATGCTTGAATAATAATAAGCATATATATATGTCTAATATAAATACAAAATGTACATAAAATGCTTGAATAATAATAAGCATATATATATGTCTAATAAACAAATACAAAATGTACATAAAATGCTTGAATAATAATAAGCATATATATATGTCTAATATACAAATACAAAATGTACATAAAATGCTTGAATAATAATAAGCATATATATATGTCTAATATAAATACAAAATGTACATAAAATGCTTGAATAATAATAAGCATATATATATGTCTAATATAACAAATACAAAATGTACATAAAATGCTTGAATAATAATAAGCATATATATATGTCTAATATAAATACAAAATGTACATAAAATGCTTGAATAATAATAAGCATATATATATGTCCAATACAAATACAAAATGTACATAAAATGACTTGAATAATAATAAGCATATAATATGTTAATAAACAATACAAAATGTACATAAAATGCTTGAATAATAATAAGCATATATATATGTCTATAAAAGACAAAAGGCGAGTATGAGGAGTAAGATGGAACTATCATCAATCGATTCATAATTTCCTTGCACGCCATAAAATAACAAAGACAACACTAGAAAACCCTAAAGTGAGGTACTACGAAGATGTACCATCGCAATTTTAGTGCAACTTGACATATTGGGTTAGTATCCCTCTTGTTAAGGGGGTAATCCCTTAACAAGTGATTAGTCACAAACGAAGTCAATATATTCACGTAGCGGCAAACGTGTCTAACTTCAGTCTGAAGAAATATGAAAATGGGCGAGAAGCCATTGAGACGTTTCTTTAATTGAGAAAGAAAACGATAAAGGAAGGTACACCAAGTGACAATGAGAATGAGTAGCCACCAACGAGCGATAACCCAACGTCTCTCACTACTTTATTGTAACTCACGTTACGAACCGTTTGTTCATTTTACACCTCCGTGTTGATAACCTAATCATCATCTCATTCATCACTATTGCTCTATGTGACATTACATACGATTAATCTCTAGTCGTCTCATGAAGTGAGCGACATTTGTAACCTTTTTCGAAGTTTCTATTCACGAGAAATGTTAGGGCACAGAGCAATGGATGCCCCCAACTACGGAGATCAAAAGCTTGTAAGTAACCAAAAAGGTCATGATGAAATCCAGTTGAATTTTCACATTTTATACGCCTCCGTGAAGCTATCCTTATCGTCAACCTATTCATTCTTGCTACCGTGTGAACGAGCGAACTTCGAGGACGAAGTATCTGTTAAGGGGGTAATGATGTAACAACCCTCAATTTCCGACTAGGACAATTTACTTAGACTTATATAGGCATCAAACCCTAGAGGTTTATTAAGAGAATTGGCCTTCTAGACATTTCGGCATGGTGATAATTGCCCTCTAGTTCAATGAAGTATTGTAGGTGGCTAGCTATCTTAGAAATGCCATAAATAATAACTATAGACGATCTCAAACTATAAACTAGTTCTAACCGAACTTGGTGAAATGTCAATGAACCAAAAACTTCATTTCAAGAAGACAAGCTATATAAATAATAATGTAAGACACACAACTTGTGAAAAAGTCAATAAATCTTACAAAATGTCCAACAATTCAATCACCAAGCCAATTAAAGTATATGTGGTCATGGAGATAAAATTTCTATCTCAAGGATGAATTTATAAACTAATATGTACATAAAATGCTTGAATAATAATAAGCATATATATATGTCTAATACAAATACAAAATGTACATAAAATGACTTAAGTAGCTAAATTAAAAACACAAAAGTATGTATATACATACATATACACATACATACATATATTTGGACAACTAATTAGCTTATATGAATAAATACACATGTTACACATATAAAACAAATACCCACTTAATTATACCTACACACACATATCCTTACACAAATATTTTACAAAAAAAAAGAAGATAAAACCCTTCCAAATCCCCCCCATGAGGCCGGCCCCTATACACTCACACACACTTTTCCTTTTCAAATTTCTTTTGCATGTATCTATAGTCTTGGAACTCACCACAAACACACACACCCTACACACTTTTCACACACACATTTTCTCTCATCCAAGAACTCTCCCTTCTTCCTTTTCTTCCTCCATTTTCGGCCCAAAATAACAAAGAAAAAGGCAAGACAAATCAAATCTAAACAACAACAATAATAAGGGTTTATGCTAGAATAAACAAGGGTTGATTCAAGTAAAGTTTAAGGGTTGTTTTATGCTTGGAATAAAGTTTATTTGGGGCTTTGAGGGCCACGAAAATTCTGCCCAAAAACATCTTCAAAACCAAGTTCTTCAAGGGTATAAATCTTCATCTCTTTACTAGATCTATCTTGTTCTTGCTTATTTTTCAGAGATCTTATCAAAAGTTTATGTTTTCTTCTTGTTTTCTTTGTAATATACACTTGATGAAGGCAAGTTGATAGGATCTTTCTCCTCATGCATATGCATGTCGAATCTATGAGAAAGATCCAAGGATTCAACAAGTTTAAGACCCAAAAGTGTTGTTATAGATTAGTAGCTTTTAAAGTGATTTTCCTTTTCATAGATCTATATGTTTTTATATATTTTGAAGAATATATTTCTGAGATTTTTCATTAAAAAGATGTTTTTATGTTGTTTAAAGTTAGATCTATAAAGATTAGTATTGAAAAGTGTTGATTTGAATGAATGCATGTTAGATCTAAGAAAGTTGAATCTTGTTGTTGGATTATGAGATGGATGGACTTGTATCAAGTGAAACATATGTTAAAAGAAGTATAATAATCTGTATATTTGATGTTAAAAGAACACAAAAGGGAATAACAACATGTGAGAGGTGATTAAGAGTGTAAGATAAGCAAACTAAGTCATTGGTGAGTTGTTTGGACCCAAATACTTTCTGACAGAATTATTCTTCTGTCTTTGGACGGATGAACTGAACATGTGAGGGCCGTTTCAAACAAAACTTTCAAAATAAAAGTTGTAGATAAAAGAGTTAAGTTTAACCTCCAACTGGAAAAACTTTCAAAATAAAAGTTGTAGATAAAAGAGTTAAGTTTAACCTCCAACTGGAATCACTCAAAAACACTAAACCAAACCAAAGATATGATTTTTCTACCAAAAGTGGTCAAAACTGGATTTTTGTCTTAATGTTGAGTCAACTTTGACGATTTTTAATTTCTTAACTAATAGGTTTCAGAAGTTTAAACTTGGTGTGAACTGAGTTCAAAGTGTCCCTAACTTAAAATAAAATTGGGAGATTTTTCTTAAATGTTCATCATAGAAATCTTTTATAAAATATTTTGAGTCGCACAGCAGCTCTTGTTCTGACCAGTTTTGTTTGGTAATTTTTAGAGGTAGTAAACAATGTCTAAACATTTAGCAAAAAATCACATAAATATAGGACACATATATGTCTCTGTATAAAAATCACCAACGTCCAAATAATTCAACTTAACCAAAAATGACTACTCAACATTTTATGAAAATAAGTGTTAAAACAGAAAATTCCAAGTAAAAGTTCTTCACAACAAAAATAAGCTAAAAGTCACTAGATTGCAACTTTAACCAACTCCAACAATCTCGTAACAAAAAGTATTATAAACCTATTGAAAATATGTCAAATAAAAGTTATAAAACTTAACTTGGTTATTAAATGGCAAAGACAAGCCTACAAATCACTAATTCGGTTCATATAAGCACTAACCGAAAGCTTTAATTTGCACACATCACACCACCACCACTATCACGACTTAAGAAACCAAAAGATAATGAACATTCTGTAAATAATGAAATAAGGATGAAAATCCATTTCGACGCATTTGAATTGCTCGAAAAATGAGGCTTAAATCACTATTTCGGTAAACGATTTATAAGCTTAGAATCCTCAAAATGAGCGAGACACAAGAGAGGTTGAACTGATATGATTTTTCCCATGATAAAAGTTGCCTAAAAGGCCTGGGATTTTTAGCCAAAAAGTTGTGTGGTGATTTCTAAGAATTTCTATTAGTTATTAAATTTAAATGATAATTAAAAAGGTAAATAAATAAATAAAGTATATAAACCATGAAATTGGTTAAATAATCACAACCAATGATGAAAGTGACTAAAACCTACTGGAGTAAAATCATTTTAAATCAAAGAACAAATGTCATATAATTTAGAAATAATTAAGTAAGTGAAAATCACTAATTAATAACTATTTTTAAATTAATAGAAAAATTACATAAATAAATATATATATCACAATACTCTAAGTTAAAAAGCATAATAATCAGAATATAACTCAACTAAAATTATTCATAAATTACAAAGGCAACTATGATACTTAAAAGTATTTTTAAGGAATTATTTAATTACTAGATCGATAAAATGAATAAATAATTAAATAAATAATGTTAAATTAAATAAATAGTTATAAATCAGAAAGTATTCATAAATATTAACATTTTGAAGTTACTAATGTCAATATTATAATTAAGCAAAGCACACAATGGGAACCATGATAATCAAAGGCAAGTTACCGAAATTCTAACAACTTATAACTACATGTATAATGAAAGTGACCCTTTTACACCAACACTCTCTACAACCAAAAAGATGCGAATATTAACAATATACTTGGATCCCAAAATTTATGACAACATAATGAAAGTGGCACTTCTTAGTGATGGTTTAAGATAGGAACATACGTATATTAGTCCTATCGTAGGGATAGTCTTGGCTCGAAATGTGATTGAGGAATATGACGAATATATGATCAAGGAAGCGATAGATGGGAAGTACCCATTTTGGATAAGTGAATATATTATGCGGCATATCAAGGTGAGTCATAGCCCCCTTTCAAACTCATTTATGTGTTTTACATTCGGGGTGAAAAGCATGATAAATAAAATGGCTTTATATATATGAAATGATTCTTGAAAGAATGATTATGAAATGGGATATTGTATGTTCAATGTGTTATATGTTATACGATGAGCTTGAGTTCTGTCAAACTGAGATACTTTAGTACACTACTATTAACTCCGATAGTGGAGGCCTGTAGTTAGAGGGTTGCGCAACTAGAGTCGTCCACTCACCCACTAAATAGGTAACGGTGGAATGTTTGGTCTGCCTTGGTGGCCACCTTCATTGCCAGTCCGACCCGAGCGGTGCTCTAACTATCTTGTTATATTATTGGTCGTTTCCATGGCACGACCCCAATTGTGATTAAAGCACTTGATTGACAGCTTGTGCTCTGAAATGAAATATTATGTTGTTTGGGACATGTAAAATGGTCGTAGTAGTGGCTCAAGCATATACTCATCGAATTATGCCTTTTGGCGGAACGGAAATTATTATTGCTGTGGATGGAAATTATTGATTGAACATACGGTTTGGGTATTGGACCTTATATGGAATCTTGAAAGTTGTTGAATTTAGCAATATTGAAGTATTGATGACCAAATGGTTTTGGTATGATGAATGATTAATCGATTGATATATTTTTCTCTCACGATAAATGTGACAAATGAGAACTTTATAATTTACCATGGATTCTCAACTATTTTTGAAATGGATATGTAACGAGATTTACTTGTAAACCTATGCACTCACCAACTATGTTTTCGTAGTTGACACTTTTTCTTCATGCTTTTCAGGAATTAGCATAAGCTTTGAGGAATTATATGCATCATGATTGTTTGCATTGCACTTTGGAGTCAAAGATCAAACCTTGTGACGGGCAATGGAATCCGCCTTGATCATTGTAGTATATCATCTCATGTATTTGTTATTTGTTTCGTGGAATCAATATCCAAGTATGGTAGACGTATTGTACTTGGGAATTGGTTCACATGCTTGTGCATTGTAAAATTATTTTTATCAACTAAAGCTATGGTGAATGATATCTATTATCCTTTGTTTTGAATACTCGACTTTCTGTACATCTCATCATTCCGCCGTGGTTGGGGTGTTACAATTTCTTCATCAAAAACCAAGTTCAAGAGGGTATAATCTTCATCCTTTTTGCTAGATCTAATCTTGTTCTTGTTTATATTCAAAGGTTTTATCAAAAACTCATATTTTCTTCTTGTTTTCTTTGTAATATACACTTGATGAGGGCAAAGTTGATAGGATCTTTCTCCTCATGCACATGCATGTCGAATCTATGAGAAAGATCCAAGGATTCAACAAGTCTAAGACCCAAAAGTGTTGTTATAGATTAAGTAGCTTTTAAAGTGATTTTCCTTTTGATAGATCTATATGTTTTTGTATATTTTTGAAGAATATATTCTGAGATTTTTCATTAAAAAGATGTTTTTATGTTGTGAATGATAGATCTATAAAAGTTGGTATTAAAAAGTGTTGATTTGAATGCATGTATGCTAGAATTAAGAAAGTTGGATCTTTTGTTGGATTATGAGATGGATATGGACTTTTTATAAGTGAAAAATATGTTAATATTAATGTTAATATTCTGGAAAAATTTATGAAATAACAAAGAGACAAAGCTTGGACCAAAACTAGTAAAAATAAGCTTGAAATCGCAAACCGAAAACATGCAAAAAGCTATTTTGAGCACACACTTGCACCATAATCAAAAGACAAGAAAAATATATTAAACCCACTGGAAATAAGTTGAAATAAAAGTATAAAACTCAAGTCTTTTGGTTCATGACAACAATAAGCTCAAAAATCACCTTTTCGGGTCAAATAATCACTAACCGAAAGCACTAAATTGCACATATCACACCACCACCACTATCACGACTTTGGACACCAAAATATGATGAACTTTCTATAAATATTGAAATAAGAATGAAAATCCATTTTGAAGTACTTTAATTGCTTAAGAAATGAGGCTAAAATCACTATTTCAGTAAACGATTTTTAATCATAAAGTCCTCAAAATGAGCAAGACACAAGAGAGGTTGAATTGATATGAATTTGTATTGATAAAAGTTGCCTAAAAGGCCTGAGATTTTTGACTAAAATGTTTAGTGATAATTTCTAAGAATTTCCACGAATTATTGAATTTAAATGGTAATTAAAAGACATAAAAATCAATAAATAAATTATGTAAATCAAGAATGAGGTTAAATCATCATAACCATTGATAAAACTAACTAAAACCTACTGGAAAAAAATAGTTAAGAGTCAAGAGACATGTGTTACATAATTTAAAGATAAATAATTAAGTAAAAATAACTAATTAAATATTGTTATTAAAATTAATGGAAAATACACAAATAAAAGTATAAAACATGAAATTATAAATTAAGAAGCATATATATCAGAATATAACCCAACTAAAATCATTCATAAATTATAAAGACAATTATGACACTTAAAAGTATTTTTAAGGAATTATTTAATTAATAAATCAATAAAATGAATAAATAATTAATTAAATAATATTAAATTAAATAAAAACTTATAAATCAGAAGATATTCATAAACACCAATATTATAAGGTAACTAATGCCAAATATTATGATTAAACAAAGTATACAATGGAAATCATATAAATCAAAGCCAAACTACCGAAATTCAAATAAACGTACAAATGTATAACGAGAAATGACCTTCATCACCAAATCTCTTATAACCAAATAATGAGAGCATCATAATGCACTTAAACTCCATAATCTAACAACAACCAAAGATGGGCAAGTCTACTAGCATACATCTCATGATCTAGCTCACTAGTTCATGTCACGCGAACTTACGTCGTGAATATATACGTTATGGTTTAGGATTGCTTGAGGCGCAACAAATCTAGGCGAAGGAATCGCGTTTGATCAGCCCATTTCACTCTCTAATCAAGTGAGTCATAGCCCCCTTTCAAACTACTTTATGTGTTTTACTTACGGGGTGAAAAACATGATTAATTAAATTGACCTTCTCTTTATGAAAATGCTACATTGAATGAACGATGATTATGATATGGGAATTATATTGTATGTTCAACGTGTGATATATTATATGATGAGCTTGAGTACTGTCAAACTGTTTCACCTCGGTACACTACTATTAACTCTTCGAGAGGCCTGTAGTTTGAGAGTTGCGCAACTAGGACTTGTCCCCTCACCCAACGAGTAACGGTGGGATGTTTGGTTGCCTTTGTGACGACCTTCATTCCCAGTCCGACCACGCGGTGCTCTAGTTACTATATCAGTGGTCATACCACGCCCCTTTACATTATTGGTCGTCTCCATGGCACGACCCCTTTATTATTATTGCACATGATTGACGGCATGTGTCCCTCATTATCTTGGACATAACCGGTTTTAGTAGTGGCTCAAGCACAAACTCATCAATTTATGCCTTTGGCCAAATGTTATTGATATTATTTATGGTTGGTTATTATTGACTGAACATACGGTTTGGGTATGGATAGTATGATGGAATCCTTGGAAATTTTATGACATATTACTTCTTGAATTGGATTAAATATATATGTGTTGTTAGCATAAACCTATGAACTCACTCAACTCTCGTAGTTGACACTTTTTCTTCATGCTTTTCAGGTATAGAGCAATAGGTTCTAAGCTTGACCGCATCTTTGGAGGCTTATTTGTAATGTGCTTGGACTTATGTAATGCAAACATTTGGTCTTTTGGTTATGGATTTGGTCATGTAATGATTGTTAAACGTCAACTTTAACTTGTAATCTTTTGGGATTTGAATGTCATTTGAAACTTTATGTTGATGTTTTCTACTTAATCTTTTTGTACCATGTCGTTCTGTGGCATCTCGTGTTTCCGCCCTAGTCGGGGTGTTACAACTCTCATCTCTAACATCTTTTTCGCAGAAACAATACAACTCAGCTGAACTTGTACTGGCAAAGCTGAACAAGAAGTAGAAGCAATGTTAGATGTAGAAGCAAGCGGTGGCATCGTAGTCTCAAACGAAGGCATACGAGCATTAAAGGTTCCTGTTGGAGGCATCTGAGGTCTTTGCAAAGGCAACATCAGACGACCCATGATAGTAGAAACAGAAACTAAAGCCTGAACTGGAGTAGTACGAGGCCTAGGAACTGGAACTGTTGGCTCTGGCTCTTGACGAACTGTAGATTCTGGAGCAGTAGGAATCATTACAGTCGTAGCCTCAGTGACAATCGTAGCTTGAGAAGCACTTCATCTTATAACATACTTGTTTCTCGGCCTCTTCTCTCCAACAGCAGACACCGAAACCGGAACTTCAGTAACAGAAGCTCTCAAAGCAGCAACTGATGGTGTATCAACTGGAATGGGTGTATGTGACATCTCCATAGCAGCATGATACTCAGCAAACTCCCTATCAACTTCAGACTGAGGTCGCTGAAGAGCTTGTAGCTTCTCCACAGCATCAATCCCTTTTCCTTGTCTTTTTCTTCTCTTTGGTGGTCGATCTGCATCATCATCATCAGTATCTGAACCAAAATCATCATTATTGTTGGAATTCGTCTGCCCAAGACACATATTAAATTGACGTGGCTAGTACGTGTTGATCCAAGTCGGAGGTCTAATGAGAAGACCCGTAAGTTCTCACTGCGGCGCAGTGGGAGTATGTCAAACCCACTGCGGCGCAGTGGGGTATGTCAAACCCACTGCGGCGCAGTGGGAGTATGTCAAACCCACTGCGGCGCAGTGGGAGTATGTCAAACCCACTGCGGCGCAGTGGGAGTATGTCCCACTGCGGCGCAGTGGGAGTATGTCACCCACTGCGGCGCAGTGGGAGTATGTCAAACCCACTGCGGCGCAGTGGGAGTATGTCAAACCCACTGCGGCGCAGTGGGAGTATGTCAAACCCACTGCGGCGCAGTGGGAGTATGTCAAACCCACTGCGGCGCAGTGGGAGTATGTACCCACTGCGGCGCAGTGGGAGTATGTCAAACCCACTGCGGCGCAGTGGGAGTATGTCAAACCCACTGCGGCGCAGTGGGAGTATGTCAAACCCACTGCGGCGCAGTGGGAGTATGTCAAACCCACTGCGGCGCAGTGGGAGTATGTCAAACCCACTGCGGCGCAGTGGGAGTATGTCAACCCACTGCGGCGCAGTGGGAGTATGTCAAACCCACTGCGGCGCAGTGGGAGTATGTCAACCCACTGCGGCGCAGTGGGAGTATGTACCCACTGCGGCGCAGTGGGAGTATGTCCCACTGCGGCGCAGTGGGAGTATGTCAAACCCACTGCGGCGCAGTGGGAGTATGTCAAACCCACTGCGGCGCAGTGGGAGTATGTCAAACCCACTGCGGCGCAGTGGGAGTATGTCAAACCCACTGCGGCGCAGTGGGAGTATGTCAAACCCACTGCGGCGCAGTGGGAGTATGTCAAACCCACTGCGGCGCAGTGGGAGTATGTCAAACCCACTGCGGCGCAGTGGGGTATGTCAAACCCACTGCGGCGCAGTGGGAGTATGTCACCCACTGCGGCGCAGTGGGAGTATGTCAAACCCACTGCGGCGCAGTGGTATTTATTTATATGATTTGATCTTTAAATAAATATAAATACTTGAAACATTTAGAAAGTGGTTTTCTAAATAATTGCACTTGAGATATGTAAATAAATTATATGGATGATTTATTTTGAGAGAAATGTAAATATGTTTATTTGGCAAAATAAACATTTATATGTGTTGTGTATAATATATAACATGTTACATAAGGTATGTAACAAGTTACAAGACTTTTATATAAAATGTTTTATATAAAATACAAGTTTATAAAATTGGTGGATTTTGTCCATGTGATGGACCTAGGGGCCGGCCCCCCCCCCCCCCCCCCCCCCCCCCCCCCCCCCCCCCCCCCCCCCCCCCCCCCCCCCCCCCCCCCCCCCCCCCCCCCCCCCCCCCCCCCCCCCCCCCCCCCCCCCCCCCCCCCCCCCCCCCCCCCCCCCCCCCCCCCCCCCCCCCCCCCCCCCCCCCCCCCCCCCCCCCCCCCCCCCCCCCCCCCCCCCCCCCCCCCCCCCCCCCCCCCCCCCCCCCCCCCCCCCCCCCCCCCCCCCCCCCCCCCCCCCCCCCCCCCCCCCCCCCCCCCCCCCCCCCCCCCCCCCCCCCCCCCCCCCCCCCCCCCCCCCCCCCCCCCCCCCCCCCCCCCCCCCCCCCCCCCCCCCCCCCCCCCCCCCCCCCCCCCCCCCCCCCCCCCCCCCCCCCCCCCCCCCCCCCCCCCCCCCCCCCCCCCCCCCCCCCCCCCCCCCCCCCCCCCCCCCCCCCCCCCCCCCCCCCCCCCCCCCCCCCCCCCCCCCCCCCCCCCCCCCCCCCCCCCCCCCCCCCCCCCCCCCCCCCCCCCCCCCCCCCCCCCCCCCCCCCCCCCCCCCCCCCCCCCCCCCCCCCCCCCCCCCCCCCCCCCCCCCCCCCCCCCCCCCCCCCCCCCCCCCCCCCCCCCCCCCCCCCCCCCCCCCCCCCCCCCCCCCCCCCCCCCCCCCCCCCCCCCCCCCCCCCCCCCCCCCCCCCCCCCCCCCCCCCCCCCCCCCCCCCCCCCCCCCCCCCCCCCCCCCCCCCCCCCCCCCCCCCCCCCCCCCCCCCCCCCCCCCCCCCCCCCCCCCCCCCCCCCCCCCCCCCCCCCCCCCCCCCCCCCCCCCCCCCCCCCCCCCCCCCCCCCCCCCCCCCCCCCCCCCCCCCCCCCCCCCCCCCCCCCCCCCCCCCCCCCCCCCCCCCCCCCCCCCCCCCCCCCCCCCCCCCCCCCCCCCCCCCCCCCCCCCCCCCCCCCCCCCCCCCCCCCCCCCCCCCCCCCCCCCCCCCCCCCCCCCCCCCCCCCCCCCCCCCCCCCCCCCCCCCCCCCCCCCCCCCCCCCCCCCCCCCCCCCCCCCCCCCCCCCCCCCCCCCCCCCCCCCCCCCCCCCCCCCCCCCCCCCCCCCCCCCCCCCCCCCCCCCCCCCCCCCCCCCCCCCCCCCCCCCCCCCCCCCCCCCCCCCCCCCCCCCCCCCCCCCCCCCCCCCCCCCCCCCCCCCCCCCCCCCCCCCCCCCCCCCCCCCCCCCCCCCCCCCCCCCCCCCCCCCCCCCCCCCCCCCCCCCCCCCCCCCCCCCCCCCCCCCCCCCCCCCCCCCCCCCCCCCCCCCCCCCCCCCCCCCCCCCCCCCCCCCCCCCCCCCCCCCCCCCCCCCCCCCCCCCCCCCCCCCCCCCCCCCCCCCCCCCCCCCCCCCCCCCCCCCCCCCCCCCCCCCCCCCCCCCCCCCCCCCCCCCCCCCCCCCCCCCCCCCCCCCCCCCCCCCCCCCCCCCCCCCCCCCCCCCCCCCCCCCCCCCCCCCCCCCCCCCCCCCCCCCCCCCCCCCCCCCCCCCCCCCCCCCCCCCCCCCCCCCCCCCCCCCCCCCCCCCCCCCCCCCCCCCCCCCCCCCCCCCCCCCCCCCCCCCCCCCCCCCCCCCCCCCCCCCCCCCCCCCCCCCCCCCCCCCCCCCCCCCCCCCCCCCCCCCCCCCCCCCCCCCCCCCCCCCCCCCCCCCCCCCCCCCCCCCCCCCCCCCCCCCCCCCCCCCCCCCCCCCCCCCCCCCCCCCCCCCCCCCCCCCCCCCCCCCCCCCCCCAACTTAGCCAAGAGACCTTGTGAATGTTTGTGATGTGTGGATGTGTTTGTTTAATTATTCAATGGTTGTAATAGTTAAATAGGATTTTATTCATTCATTTGGTTATGTAATCTATTTATTTCATTTGGTATGTAATAAGTAGATTAGTTGCATTTTTCATTATAAATGTAATCTCCAAGAAGGCATCAAAAGGTTTGGGGCTAAAAGTTGGAGGCTAATGAGAAGACCCGTAAGTTCTCACTGCGGCGCAGTGGGAGTATGTCAAACCCACTGCGGCGCAGTGGGGTATGCAACCCACTGCTGCGCAGTGGGAGTATGTCAAACCCACTGCGGCGCAGTGGGGTTATGCAACCGAGGACAGTGAGTTCCCACTGCGGCGCAGTGGGAGTATGTCAAACCCACTGCGGCGCAGTGGGGGATAATGCAGCCGAAGACCAGTGACTTCCCACTGCGGCGCAGTGGGAGTGTATTAGACCCACTGCGGCGCAGTGGGTTATCAAAATGAAGAAAATCATTCAAATCACATCACAAAAGGTTACTTGAAGCATTTGGATGCAAGATCAAGTGGGAGCTCAACTAACACAATATTTTGTGTTACTTTGTCCCTTAGGTTGAGACCTTTTGACCCACTTGTTTCGGCTAACAAGTGTGGTCAAAATAGTTGGCTAATGTTGTGCACTTATTATTATGTTTGTCTTGTTTGTTTGGTTGTTTATTATTTTGTCATGTGGATGCTTAAAAACCAACAAAAGACACACATAAAGATTAAAATTGGTTTTAATATTGACATTGACTTGGTAAAATAAAATGGGTTTTATTAAAAGTTAATGGTCACAATTATAAAAATGGATTTTATAAAAGAACCTTGAAATTTGGATTTCAAAATTCATTATGGTACATAGTTTTTAACTAGAATATAAAAACTCAAACGACCCTTTAAAAACAAGTTAAACGCCATCCTTTTATACAACACTTAATTATTTGGGAACTCTTTGTAGGATAAAGGTCACCTAACTACTTTGAGGGAACTTATAAGTTAAGGTAAATTTATTGTACTTATGGGATAAAGGTCACCTAACCACTAGTATAAGATAAATTTACATGTGTGTATAAGTAGGACAACTTGATTTGGAAGCCATGTGATTAGGGTCACCGAAGCATGGTAACCAAAGGCGTTGATGGGATTAAACATGCCAACTTAATATAAGATATTAAACCGGTCCCATACCACTAGAAATTGCAAAGTGTTGCAATTGTCAAACGTTGACTACCTTGTTAATTTAGATCATGGGATAAAGGTCACCTAACCATCATTTAAATGTAACGTTGGATTCTAGGTTTTAATTATTAATTGTCCATGGGACATAAAAGGGTATTAACAATTAAAATTTATATTTGATATCGAAAATACTAATAAAGAACTTTGTTAATCTTGTAGATGGCCGCTAACAATGCAATAAACCCCAACCCAAACGTCCATAACTTTTCACTAAGATCCATCCTTGAAAAGGATCGTCTTAATCAAAATAACTTTGTGGATTGGTTTCGTAACTTGAGAATTGTTCTCAGGCACGAAAAGAAATCCTATATTTTAGACGATCCTATTCCTGATGAGCCCGAAGAAACTGATGTTGAAGCCTATAATGATTGGGTTAAATATGTCGAGGACTCCGTGCAAGTTAGTTGCATAATGCTAGCGAGTATGACTCCCGAACTCCAAAAGGAGTTCGAGCACCATGGGGCATACGACATGATTACCCAACTCAAGGAAATGTTCCAACAAAAGGCAAGGGCTGAACGCTTCGAAACGGTTCGAGCGCTTCATGCATGTCGCATGGATGATTCACAACCCGTCTCAACATATGTTCTTAAAATGAAAAGCTACATTGATCGCCTCGAAAGGCTTAATTGTCCCGTCTCAAATGAGTTAGCTACGGATATGATCCTTAACTCATTATCTAAGAGATTTGAAACTTTCGTGTTAAATTATAACATGAATGGATGGGACAAGACCGTTTCCGAGCTTCATGGGATGCTCAAAACGGCCGAGGCTAGTATGGGAGGAAAAGTTCAACCCGTTCTCATGATCAATGAAGGCGGAAAGAAAAGGGCTTACTCCGGACCCAAGGCAAATGTTGCTAAGGGAAAGGGTAACAACAAAGGGAATTTTAAAGGCAAAGGAAAGGGAAAAATGGATACCCAAAAAGCGAAGAAGCAAAAGGTTGCTGTCAATGACCCATGCTTTGAGTGTGGGGAGGTAGGACATTGGAAACGTAATTGTCCAACCTATCTCAAAGAGTTAAAAGCTAAGAGGGATGCAGGGCAAACCTCAGGTACAATATTTATGATATATATTGAGCTTAATACTGTTTTTTCTTACATATGGGTATTGGATACCGGATGTGGAACTCATATTTGTAATATGTTACAGGGGTTCATAAGAAAGAAGCACATCAAGAAGGGAGACATTAGTCTCTTTATGGGCAATGGTGCATTGGTGCATGTTGAAGCCCAAGGAGACTATCTTTTGAAACTTCCAAATGGTTTGGAAATTGTATTGAACAATGTTTTGTATGCACCTAGTTTGACTAGGAGTATTATTTCTGTTTCCCGTTTAAGACATGTTGGATATGATTTTAATTTTGTTAACAATGATATCCATGTTTCTTTGAATGATGTATTTTATTTTAAAGCTATGCCTTTAAATGGTATTTATGAATTAGTTCATGAAAACCAAACATATGATAACTCAATGTACCAAGCTACCACCAAGAAACTTAAATTAGATTTAAGTGAAACCTATATTTGGCATTGTCGTCTTGGCCATATAAATAAGAATCGCATACTAACACTTCAAAAGAATGGTCTTTTGAAAACAAAATCAAATGATTCATTTAATGTATGTGAATCTTGTTTACAAGGCAAGATGACTAAAGCACCTTTCAAAGGCACTAATGAAAGGGCAAAAGATTTATTAGGTATCATACATTCGGATGTATGTGGTCCTTTTAAGCCAATGACTAGGAATGGTGAAAGATACTTCATTACATTCACCGATGACTATAGTCGTTACGGTTATGTATACTTATTAAAACATAAGAGTGAAGCTTTTGAAATGTTCAAAATTTTCAAGAATGAAGTAGAAAACCAACTCAGTAAGACAATAAAAATTCTTCGTTCTGATAGAGGAGGTGAATACCTAAGTGATGCTTTTCAAGATCATCTTAGAAGTTGTGGGATTGTCTCACAACTAACTCCACCTGGAACACCACAACATAATGGTGTGTCTGAAAGGAGGAATCGAACTCTATTAGATATGGTTCGTTCCATGATGAGTAAAAGCTCACTACCTCTATCATTTTGGGGATATGCCATAATCTCTGCTGCCCGAATTTTAAATATGGCTCCCACCAAGAAAGTGGAGAAAACACCTTTTGAAATATGGCATGGAAGAGTTCCATCTTTATCATATTTAAAGGTATGGGGTTGTGAGGCTTATGTAAGACATGATGCCTCAAACAAATTAGAGCCCCGATCCACTAAGTGTATCTTTGTAGGATATCCCAAAGATGATTTGGGATATTATTTCTACAATCCTAATGAGCAAAATGTATTTGTTGCTCGAAAGGCTGAGTTCTTGGAAACTAAATTCCTTATGGAAGGAACTAGTTCCAGAACAGTGGAACTTGAAGAAGATCAAGAACCACTGACAGATACACACTTGGGTGACACTAGCATTCAACAAAAGGATGTTGAAGATGATCAAAGGGTTGATCAAGACACACAAAACGTTCGTAGATCTGGTAGAGCTACTTATCCACCTGAGAGATATGGATTTCTCGTGGATGAATGCTACATGGTAGTTTCTGATGAACCTACCACCTACCATGATGCTATGTCCAAATCAGATTCGGACAAATGGCTAGAGGCCATGAACGCTGAGATGCAATCCATGTATGACAACCAAGTTTGGGAATTGGTTGTTGAACCTCCTAATTCCAAAGTAGTTGGAAGTAAGTGGGTGTTCAAATTGAAACACGATATGCATGGAAACTTGAGTACTTATAAAGCTAGACTTGTAGCAAAAGGTTTCACTCAAACTCGAGGGGTCGATTATGATGAAACTTTTTCGCCTGTGGCAATGCTAAAGTCTATTAGGATATTATTTGCCATAGCCGCACATTATGACTATGAGATATGGCAAATGGATGTCAAAACCGCTTTTCTAAATGGATATCTTGAGGAAGATGTCTATATGGATCAGCCTGAAGGTTTTGTCGATCCTAAGCATCCTAATAAAGTATGCAAGTTAAAGAAATCAATCTATGGATTGAAACAAGCATCAAGAAGCTGGAATCGTCGTTTTGATGAAGAAGTCAAGAAATTTGGCTTCATCAAAAACGCTGATGAAGCTTGTGTGTATAAGAAGGCTAGTGGGAGCATCATTACTTTTCTAGTATTATATGTCGATGACATTCTACTATTTGGAAATGACATTCCAACCTTGGAAGGTGTAAAAGCCTGGCTTGGAAGTTGCTTTTCCATTAAGGATCTTGGTGAAGCCGCCTATATTTTGGGAATAAGGATCTATAGGGATAGATCAAGGCGCTTAATAGGTTTGAATCAAAGTGCATACATAGACAAGATCTTGAAAAGGTTCAAGATGGAAAACTCCAAAAAGGGTTTGGTGCCTATTCAAAGAGGAACTATATTGAGTACTTCTCAATCTCCCAGCTCAAAAGTTGAGCAAGAGAGAATGAGTGGAATCCCATATGCATCTGCTATAGGATCCATCATGTATGCTATGATATGCACGAGACCGGACGTGTCATGCGCTTTAAGCATGACAAGTAGATACCAGCAAAATCCAGGAGATAGTCATTGGATGGCTGTCAAATATATATTGAAATATCTTAGAAACACTAAAGATATGTTCTTAATATATGGATCTGGTGAGGAGGAACTCGTTGTAAAGGGTTACACGGATGCGAGTTTCCAAACTGATCGAGATGATTCTCGATCACAATCGGGGTATATCTTCATTCTAAATGGAGGAGCTGTTTCTTGGAAAAGCTCAAAGCAAGATGTGGTTGCATTGTCCACTACAGAATCGGAATACATCGCCGCTTCTTTAGCAGCACAAGAAGCTGCATGGTTGAAGAAATTCATTGCCGATCTAGGGGTTGTTCCTTCCATTCAAGAACCCCTAGAAATTCTTTGTGATAACGAGGGTGCGATTGCTCAAATCAAGGAACCTCGTGCACATCAAAAGACTAGGCACATTGAGCGGAGATTCAACTACATAAGGGATGAAGTTGAAAAGGGAAAGATATGTATTCACAAAGTTCACACCGATCAAAATGTTGCGGACCCACTCACGAAGCTCCTTGAAAGGCCTAAGCATGAGAGTCATACTTGTGCCATGGGACTTCGATATTCTAGTGATTGGATTTGATCTATTTTATGTATTTGGATATCGGAACACTTGTAGTTATTAACACATTTATATGAATATTGGTATTTTGCATTTAAATTGTGTTATGTTCCATTTTTGCATGTTTAAATCCATGAATAAGTTAATTATTCTAAATGTCCGTAGTCGATCATATTTGTGGGAACAAATATGAATGTAAGATTATTATGAACTTGGATTGGTAGATATTCAAAAGGTTTTGAATATAGAGCAAAGTGTTGCTACCAAGGTTCATAGATATTTGTGGGATACAAATATTGGACTGACCTGCAATCAAGCATTACTACATGGAATCTCTGTGATTGATCATAAGTAATCTTGAGTTAAAAGGCGAATATCATTGTGTCCTCAGACCTGAGATACATATTGGGTCTTGATATTCACTGAATATTATACTTTGACTTAGTTCTTCGCTGTTCTGAAACATGGCAGTACATAAGACTAAGCTCAGGTATGATATAAGGTGATTGTGAGAGACGTATGTAGTCGAGATGGAATTTGTCCCTCTTATTCGTTGAGAGTAAGATGTCTAAGGCCTGCTACAAAGTTAAATCAATAGAGAATGATCACTCTGTGTCTCTAGGATTTAACATGACATCTGTGACAAAAGGATAAATGATCGATTCACCTAAATCATTTCAAGTAAGGGACTTGAAGAGGATGATGTTATTGAATGGCACTTCGTCATACGTATTAGGGGTAGCAAACCGTTGTTAGGCGGTATTTGCTGCTTGCGTCAATCTTCTATGAATCTTGTGCAAGTGGGAGATTGTTGGAATTCGTCTGCCCAAGACACATATTAAATTGACGTGGCTAGTACGTGATGATCCAAGTCGGGTCATACCCAATAACAAGCTAGACAAACACTTATGGTATTTATTTATATGATATGATCTTTAAATAAATATCAATACTTGAAACATTTAGAAAGTGGTTTTCTAAATAATTGCACTTGAGATATGTAAATAAATTATATGGATGATTTATTTTGAGAGAAATGTAAATATGTTTATTTGGCAAAATAAACATTTATATGTGTTGTGTATAATATATAACATGTTACATAAGGTATGTAACAAGTTACAAGACTTTTATATAAAATGTTTTATATAAAATACAAGTTTATAAAATTTGTAGAAAATGTGTATATAAAATGTTTTATATAAAATGTGTAAATATAAACATTTATGTTTTATATAAAATGTTTTATATAAATGTTTTATATAAAATGTTTTATATAAAATGTTTTATATAAAATGTTTTATATAAAATGTTTTATATAAAATGTTTTATATAAAATGTGTATACATGAAAATTTTATATAAAATGTTTTATATAAAATGTTTTATATAAAATGTTTTATATAAAATGTTTTATATAAAATGTTTTATATAAAATGTTTTATATAAAATGTTTTATATAAAATGTTTTATATAAAATGTTTTATATAAAATGTTTTATATAAACATTTATGTTTTATATAAAATGTTTTATATAAAATGTTTTATAGAATTTTATAATTTGTTGGAATTCGTCTGCCCAAGACACATATTAAATTGACGTGGCTAGTACGTGATGATCCAAGTCGGGTCATACCCAATAACAAGCTAGACAAACACTTATGGTATTTATTTATATGATATGATCTTTAAATAAATATCAATACTTGAAACATTTAGAAAGTGGTTTTCTAAATAATTGCACTTGAGATATGTAAATAAATTATATGGATGATTTATTTTGAGAGAAAGTGGTTTTCTAAATAATTGCACTTGAGATATGTAAATAAATTATATGGATGATTTATTTTGAGAGAAATGTAAATATGTTTATTTGGCAAAATAAACATTTATATGTGTTGTGTATAATATATAACATGTTACATAAGGTATGTAACAAGTTACAAGACTTTTATATAAAATGTTTTATATAAAATACAAGTTTATAAAATTTGTAGAAAAATGTGATATAAAATGTTTTATATAAAATGTTTTATATAAAATGTTTTATATAAAATGTTTTATATAAAATGTTTTATATAAAATGTTTTATATAAAATGTTTTATATAAAATGTTTTATATAAAATGTTTTATATAAAATGTTTTATATAAAATGTTTTATATAAAATGTTTTATATAAAATGTTTTATATAAAATGTTTTATATAAAATGTTTTATATAAAATGTTTTATATAAAATGTTTTATATAAAATGTTTTATATAAAATGTTTTATATAAAATGTTTTATATAAAATGTTTTATATAAAATGTTTTATATAAAATGTTTTATATAAAATGTTTTATATAAAATGTTTTATATAAAATGTTTTATATAAAATGTTTTATATAAAATGTTTTATATAAAATGTTTTATATAAAATGTTTTATATAAAATGTTTTATATAAAATGTTTTATATAAAATGTTTTATATAAAATGTTTTATATAAAATGTTTTATATAAAATGTTTTATATAAAATGTTTTATATAAAATGTTTTATATAAAATGTTTTATATAAAATGTTTTATATAAAATGTTTTATATAAAATGTTTTATATAAAATGTTTTATATAAAATGTTTTATATAAAATGTTTTATATAAAATGTGTATACATGAAAATTTTATATAAAATGTGTAAATATAAAATGTTTTATATAAAATGTTTTATATAAAATGTTTTATATAAAATGTTATATAAAATGTTTTATATAAAATGTTATATAAAATGTTTTATATAAAATGTTATATAAAATGTTTTATATAAAATGTTATATAAAATGTTTTATATAAAATGTTATATAAAATGTTTTATATAAAATGTTATATAAAATGTTTTATATAAAATGTTATATAAAATGTTTTATATAAAATGTTATATAAAATGTTTTATATAAAATGTTATATAAAATGTTTTATATAAAATGTTTTATATAAAATGTTTTATATAAAATGTTTTATATAAAATGTTTTATATAAAATGTTTTATATAAAATGTTTTATATAAAATGTTTTATATAAAATGTTTTATATAAAATGTTATATAAAATGTTTTATATAAAATGTTATATAAAATGTTTTATATAAAATGTTATATAAAATGTTTTATATAAAATGTTTTATATAAATGTTTTATAAATGAAAGATAAATAATGTTTTATATAAAATGTTTTATATAAAATGTTTTATATAAAATGTTTTATATAAAATGTTTTATATAAAATGTTTTATATAAAATGTTTTATATAAAATGTTTTATATAAAATGTTTTATATAAAATGTTTTATATAAAATGTTTTATATAAAATGTTTTATATAAAATGTTTTATATAAAATGTTTTATATAAAATGTTTTATATAAAATGTTTTATATAAAATGTTTTATATAAAATGTTTTATATAAAATGTTTTATATAAAATGTTTTATATAAAATGTTTTATATAAAATGTTTTATATAAAATGTTTTATATAAAATGTTTTATATAAAATGTTTTATATAAAATGTTTTATATAAAATGTTTTATATAAAATGTTTTATATAAAATGTTTTATATAAAATGTTTTATATAAAATGTTTTATATAAAATGTTTTATATAAAATGTTTTATATAAAATGTTTTATATAAAATGTTTTATATAAAATGTTTTATATAAAATGTTTTATATAAAATGTTTTATATAAAATGTTTTATATAAAATGTTTTATATAAAATGTTTTATATAGACCACATAACTCTTTGTAAATATAAACATTCATGTTTTATATAAAATGTGTATACATGAAAATTTTATATAAAATGTGTAAATATAAACATTTATGTTTTATATAAATGTTTTATATAAATGTTTTATAAATGAAAGATATAAAATGTTGTATACATGAAAATTTTATATAAAATGTGTAAATATAAAATGTTTTATATAAAATGTTTTATATAAAATGTTTTATATAAAATGTTATATAAAATGTTTTATATAAAATGTTATATAAAATGTTTTATATAAAATGTTTTATATAAATGTTTTCCCCCCATGTGCTTTTGATGTGTTGTTCAACACACATCACTTGTGTCTTGCATGATATACAACACACCACATAGAGTGCATCAACACACATACAACTCACATGTTTTTGTAAGACAAAAACTCTCTCAACTTCTCAAGAGAAAAACTCTCTTCCTTTTCTTCTTTTGATTTCGGCCACAAGGAGCAAAAGAGAAGGATTTCAAGTTCAAATCCTAGCATAGTTTGGGTGTTTGTTGGAAGCTTGGGGTATACTAGCTTGAGGTTCTTCTAGGTTGAAGACTTGCCACTTCAAGATCATCATCTCCTTCATTCCACCTTCTCATAAGCTTGGAAGAAGGTAGTCTTCTAAACACCCTATGGTTGTTGTTTTGTATGTATGCTATTCATATACATGGATCCTTATTGTTTGGGTTTTATTTTATAAGTTAAACTTTGAATTTAACTATACCAACATATTGAAATGGTTCAATTTTCCGCTGCGTTTTAATATTATAAGGATAATATTACTTTGATAAAAACCCAAAAATCCCAACAATGGCATCTAGAGCCGGTTATATGGATACATACATCAAAAGTTGATATTTTGTTTGGACAAAATCCAATATTTTGGTCATTTGGTTATGTAATCTATTTATTTCATTTGGTATGTAAAAAGTAGATTAGTTCCTTTTTTTTTCTTGTGTATTTTAGTGTCACAACTTAGCCAAGAGACCTTGTGAATGTTTGTGATGTGTGGATGTGTTTGTTTAATTATTCAATGGTTGTAATAGTTAAATAGGATTTTATTCATTCATTTGGTTATGTAATCTATTTATTTCATTTGGTATGTAATAAGTAGATTAGTTGCATTTTTCATTATAAATGTAATCTCCAAGAAGGCATCAAAAGGTTTGGGGCTAAAAGTTGGAGGCTAATGAGAAGACCCGTAAGTTCTCACTGCGGCGCAGTGGGAGTATGTCAAACCCACTGCGGCGCAGTGGGGGATGCCACTGCGGCGCAGTGGAGTATGTCCCACTGCGGCGCAGTGGGAGTATGTCAAACCTACTGCGGCGCAGTGGGGGATAAGTATGTCAAACCCACTGCGGCGCAGTGGGAGTATGTCCCACTGCGGCGCAGTGGGAGTATGTCAAACCTACTGCGGCGCAGTGGGGGATAAGTATGTCAACCCACTGCGGCGCAGTGGGAGTATGTCAAACCCACTGCGGCGCAGTGGGAGTATGTCACCCACTGCGGCGCAGTGGGAGTATGTCAAACCCACTGCGGCGCAGTGGGAGTATGTCAAACCCACTGCGGCGCAGTGGGAGTATGTCAAACCCACTGCGGCGCAGTGGGAGTATGTCCCACTGCGGCGCAGTGGGAGTATGTCAAACCCACTGCGGCGCAGTGGGAGTATGTCAAACCCACTGCGGCGCAGTGGGAGTATGTCCCACTGCGGCGCAGTGGGAGTATGTCAAACCCACTGCGGCGCAGTGGGAGTATGTCAAACCCACTGCGGCGCAGTGGGAGTATGTCAAACCCACTGCGGCGCAGTGGGAGTATGTCAAACCCACTGCGGCGCAGTGGGAGTATGTCCCACTGCGGCGCAGTGGGAGTATGTCCCACTGCGGCGCAGTGGGAGTATGTCAAACCCACTGCGGCGCAGTGGGAGTATGTCAAACCCACTGCGGCGCAGTGGGAGTATGTCAAACCCACTGCGGCGCAGTGGGAGTATGTCAAACCCACTGCGGCGCAGTGGGAGTATGTCAAACCCACTGCGGCGCAGTGGGAGTATGTCAACCCACTGCGGCGCAGTGGGAGTATGTCCCACTGCGGCGCAGTGGGAGTATGTCCCACTGCGGCGCAGTGGGAGTATGTCAAACCCACTGCGGCGCAGTGGGAGTATGTCAAACCCACTGCGGCGCAGTGGGAGTATGTCAAACCCACTGCGGCGCAGTGGGAGTATGTCAAACCCACTGCGGCGCAGTGGGAGTATGTCAACCCACTGCGGCGCAGTGGGAGTATGTCACCCACTGCGGCGCAGTGGGAGTATGTCAAACCCACTGCGGCGCAGTGGGAGTATGTCAAACCCACTGCGGCGCAGTGGGAGTATGTCAAACCCACTGCGGCGCAGTGGGAGTATGTCAAACCCACTGCGGCGCAGTGGGAGTATGTCACCCACTGCGGCGCAGTGGGAGTATGTCAAACCCACTGCGGCGCAGTGGGAGTATGTCAAACCCACTGCGGCGCAGTGGGAGTATGTCAAACCCACTGCGGCGCAGTGGGAGTATGTACCCACTGCGGCGCAGTGGGAGTATGTCAACCCACTGCGGCGCAGTGGGAGTATGTCAAACCCACTGCGGCGCAGTGGGAGTATGTCAAACCCACTGCGGCGCAGTGGGAGTATGTCAAACCCACTGCGGCGCAGTGGGAGTATGTAACCCACTGCGGCGCAGTGGGAGTATGTCCCACTGCGGCGCAGTGGGAGTATGTCAAACCCACTGCGGCGCAGTGGGAGTATGTCAAACCCACTGCGGCGCAGTGGGAGTATGTACCCACTGCGGCGCAGTGGGAGTATGTCAAACCCACTGCGGCGCAGTGGGAGTATGTCAAACCCACTGCGGCGCAGTGGGAGTATGTCAAACCCACTGCGGCGCAGTGGGAGTATGTCAAACCCACTGCGGCGCAGTGGGAGTATGTCCCACTGCGGCGCAGTGGGAGTATGTCCCACTGCGGCGCAGTGGGAGTATGTCAAACCCACTGCGGCGCAGTGGGAGTATGTCAAACCCACTGCGGCGCAGTGGGAGTATGTCAAACCCACTGCGGCGCAGTGGGAGTATGTCAAACCCACTGCGGCGCAGTGGGAGTATGTCAAACCCACTGCGGCGCAGTGGGAGTATGTCAAACCCACTGCGGCGCAGTGGGAGTATGTCAACCCACTGCGGCGCAGTGGGAGTATGTCAAACCCACTGCGGCGCAGTGGGAGTATGTAACCCACTGCGGCGCAGTGGGAGTATGTCAAACCCACTGCGGCGCAGTGGGAGTATGTCAAACCCACTGCGGCGCAGTGGGAGTATGTCAAACCCACTGCGGCGCAGTGGGAGTATGTCAAACCCACTGCGGCGCAGTGGGAGTATGTCAAACCCACTGCGGCGCAGTGGGAGTATGTCAAACCCACTGCGGCGCAGTGGGAGTATGTCAAACCCACTGCGGCGCAGTGGGAGTATGTCACCCACTGCGGCGCAGTGGGAGTATGTCAAACCCACTGCGGCGCAGTGGGAGTATGTCAAACCCACTGCGGCGCAGTGGGAGTATGTCAACCCACTGCGGCGCAGTGGGAGTATGTCAAACCCACTGCGGCGCAGTGGGAGT
Source organism: Erigeron breviscapus (assembly GCA_034093135.1). Taxonomy (NCBI): domain Eukaryota; kingdom Viridiplantae; phylum Streptophyta; class Magnoliopsida; order Asterales; family Asteraceae; genus Erigeron; species Erigeron breviscapus. Next base: position 37,635,486 of record CM067174.1, on the reverse strand, counting down.
ATGTCAAACCCACTGCGGCGCAGTGGGAGTATGTCAAACCCACTGCGGCGCAGTGGGAGTATGTCAACCCACTGCGGCGCAGTGGGAGTATGTCAAACCCACTGCGGCGCAGTGGGAGTATGTCAAACCCACTGCGGCGCAGTGGGAGTATGTCAACCCACTGCGGCGCAGTGGGAGTATGTCAAACCCACTGCGGCGCAGTGGGAGTATGTCAAACCCACTGCGGCGCAGTGGGAGTATGTCAAACCCACTGCGGCGCAGTGGGAGTATGTAACCCACTGCGGCGCAGTGGGAGTATGTCAAACCCACTGCGGCGCAGTGGGAGTATGTCAAACCCACTGCGGCGCAGTGGGAGTATGTCCCACTGCGGCGCAGTGGGAGTATGTCAAACCCACTGCGGCGCAGTGGGAGTATGTCAAACCCACTGCGGCGCAGTGGGAGTATGTCCCACTGCGGCGCAGTGGGAGTATGTCAAACCTACTGCGGCGCAGTGGGGGATAAGTATGTCAAACCCACTGCGGCGCAGTGGGAGTATGTCAAACCCACTGCGGCGCAGTGGGAGTATGTCAAACCCACTGCGGCGCAGTGGGAGTATGTCAAACCCACTGCGGCGCAGTGGGAGTATGTCAAACCCACTGCGGCGCAGTGGGAGTATGTAAACCCACTGCGGCGCAGTGGGAGTATGTAACCCACTGCGGCGCAGTGGGAGTATGTCAAACCCACTGCGGCGCAGTGGGAGTATGTCCCACTGCGGCGCAGTGGGAGTATGTCCCACTGCGGCGCAGTGGGAGTATGTCAAACCTACTGCGGCGCAGTGGGGGATAAGTATGTCAAACCCACTGCGGCGCAGTGGGAGTATGTCACCCACTGCGGCGCAGTGGGAGTATGTCAAACCCACTGCGGCGCATTTGATATCGAAAATACTAATAAAGAACTTTGTTAATCTTGTAGATGGCCGCTAACAATGCAATAAACCCCAACCCAAACGTCCATAACTTTTCACTAAGATCCATCCTTGAAAAGGATCGTCTTAATCAAAATAACTTTGTGGATTGGTTTCGTAACTTGAGAATTGTTCTCAGGCACGAAAAGAAATCCTATATTTTAGACGATCCTATTCCTGATGAGCCCGAAGAAACTGATGTTGAAGCCTATAATGATTGGGTTAAATATGTCGAGGACTCCGTGCAAGTTAGTTGCATAATGCTAGCGAGTATGACTCCCGAACTCCAAAAGGAGTTCGAGCACCATGGGGCATACGACATGATTACCCAACTCAAGGAAATGTTCCAACAAAAGGCAAGGGCTGAACGCTTCGAAACGGTTCGAGCGCTTCATGCATGTCGCATGGATGATTCACAACCCGTCTCAACATATGTTCTTAAAATGAAAAGCTACATTGATCGCCTCGAAAGGCTTAATTGTCCCGTCTCAAATGAGTTAGCTACGGATATGATCCTTAACTCATTATCTAAGAGATTTGAAACTTTCGTGTTAAATTATAACATGAATGGATGGGACAAGACCGTTTCCGAGCTTCATGGGATGCTCAAAACGGCCGAGGCTAGTATGGGAGGAAAAGTTCAACCCGTTCTCATGATCAATGAAGGCGGAAAGAAAAGGGCTTACTCCGGACCCAAGGCAAATGTTGCTAAGGGAAAGGGTAACAACAAAGGGAATTTTAAAGGCAAAGGAAAGGGAAAAATGGATACCCAAAAAGCGAAGAAGCAAAAGGTTGCTGTCAATGACCCATGCTTTGAGTGTGGGGAGGTAGGACATTGGAAACGTAATTGTCCAACCTATCTCAAAGAGTTAAAAGCTAAGAGGGATGCAGGGCAAACCTCAGGTACAATATTTATGATATATATTGAGCTTAATACTGTTTTTTCTTACATATGGGTATTGGATACCGGATGTGGAACTCATATTTGTAATATGTTACAGGGGTTCATAAGAAAGAAGCACATCAAGAAGGGAGACATTAGTCTTTTTATGGGCAATGGTGCATTGGTGCATGTTGAAGCCCAAGGAGACTATCTTTTGAAACTTCCAAATGGTTTGGAAATTGTATTGAACAATGTTTTGTATGCACCTAGTTTGACTAGGAGTATTATTTCTGTTTCCCGTTTAAGACATGTTGGATATGATTTTAATTTTGTTAACAATGATATCCATGTTTCTTTGAATGATGTATTTTATTTTAAAGCTATGCCTTTAAATGGTATTTATGAATTAGTTCATGAAAACCAAACATATGAAATGGTTCAATTTTCCGCTGCGTTTTAATATTATAAGGATAATATTACTTTGATAAAAACCCAAAAATCCCAACAATGGCATCTAGAGCCGGTTATATGGATACATACATCAAAAGTTGATATTTTGTTTGGACAAAATCCAATATTTTGGTCATTTGGTCAAAATAAACATTTATATGTGTTGTGTATAATTTATAACATGTTACATAAGGTATGTAACAAGTTACAAGACTTTTATATAAAATGTTTTATGTAAAATACAAGTTTATAAAATTGGTGGATTTTGTCCATGTGATGGACCTAGGGGCCGGCCCCCCTCCCCCCATGTGCTTTTGATGTGTTGTTCAACACACATCACTTGTGTCTTGCATGATATACAACACACCACATAGAGTGCATCAACATACATACCACTCACATGTTTTTGTAAGACAAAAACTCTCTCAACTTCTCAAGAGAAAACCTCTCTTCCTTTTCTTCTTTTGATTTCGGCCACAAGGAGCAAAAGGGAAGGATTTCAAGTTCAAATCCTAGCATAGTTTGGGTGTTTGTTGGAAGCTTGGGGTATTCTAGCTTGAGGTTCTTCTAGGTTGAAGACTAGCCACTTCAAGATCATCACCTCCTTTATATCAACCTTCTCATTAGCTTGGAAGAAGGTAGTCTTCTAAACACCCTATGGTTGTTGTTTTGTATGTATGCTATTCATATACGTGGATCCTTATTGTTTGGGTTTTATTTTATAAGTTAAACTATGATTTTAACTATACCAACATATTGAAATGGTTCAATTTTCCGCTGCGTTTTAATATTATAAGGATAATATTACTTTGATAAAAACCCAAAAATCCCAACAATGGCATCTAGAGCCGGTTATATGGATACATACATCAAAAGTTGATATTTTGTTTGGACAAAATCCAATATTTTGGTCATTTGGTTATGGCCAAAATAAACATTTATATGTGTTGTGTATAATTTATAACATGTTACATAAGGTATGTAACAAGTTACAAGACTTTTATATAAAATGTTTTATGTAAAATACAAGTTTATAAAATTGGTGGATTTTGTCCATGTGATGGACCTAGGGGCCGGCCCCCCTCCCCCCATGTGCTTTTGATGTGTTGTTCAACACACATCACTTGTGTCTTGCATGATATACAACACACCACATAGAGTGCATCAACATACATACCACTCACATGTTTTTGTAAGACAAAAACTCTCTCAACTTCTCAAGAGAAAACCTCTCTTCCTTTTCTTCTTTTGATTTCGGCCACAAGGAGCAAAAAGGGAAGGATTTCAAGTTCAAATCCTAGCATAGTTTGGGTGTTTGTTGGAAGCTTGGGGTATTCTAGCTTGAGGTTCTTCTAGGTTGAAGACTAGCCACTTCAAGATCATCACCTCCTTTATATCAACCTTCTCATTAGCTTGGAAGAAGGTAGTCTTCTAAACACCCTATGGTTGTTGTTTTGTATGTATGCTATTCATATACGTGGATCCTTATTGTTTGGGTTTTATTTTATAAGTTAAACTATGATTTTAACTATACCAACATATTGAAATGGTTCAATTTTCCGCTGCGTTTTAATATTATAAGGATAATATTACTTTGATAAAAACCCAAAAATCCCAACAATTATCACCAACATTCGGTTCAGATGGACCAACAACATCATCTACTGGAGCAGAGGTAGAAGTAGAAACTCTAGTAGTCGGCACAAGATTTGCCGGATCATCAATATCCTCACGAAGAGCATCCATCTCCGGATCATCCTTCAAATTATCAGTATATAAAGCAACATCATTCAATACCTCAAACTGATTAGCTTGCTCTTCTTGAAGATCATCCTGATCTTGAGCATTAGCAGCAGCAACAGGTTCATCATCTTCCCAACCTTGTCTTGGAGCCTCATAGTTGGGATTAATCAAGTGACCAAACAATGGTGGATTATCAACATGAGCAGGAACATTGTTACCAGCAGAGTGTGTCATCATGTCAGTAAACACTCTGTGAGTAAGACGACCCAAGTTAAATGTATCTCCATCAAAAGGTAAATCAGCTGCCCTATGTCGAATGATTATCATAACAAATCTTGGAAACAGAAAGAATTTCTTCTCGTTCCCAAATGATCTCAACTGTCTAACAAAACTATCATAAATGTACTGAGAAAATTTGTAAGGCTTGTTCAATACAAGTGCCACAAGCTGAGAAGCCGTCTGCATATTCATCTGATCATGACCGGCACTGCGATGACTAATGGACCTCAACAAGTAGTAGGCAAGCAATCTCCATTTGCCTCTAATGCGACTCTTGGGATAAGGATGTCTAATCTCATTCACGTACCCCATACGTCTAAGAGCACTGTCACAAAAAGCTTCTTTAAACTCTGTAGGACCTTGCTCCAACTCAACACTACCAAGATCCAAAATCGTCCTTAACTCTCCAGCAGAAAACTCAATATTGCGTCCCTGAACTATAGTGCGAATGATAGTATGATCACCAACTTGCACTAATCTAGCCGAGTTCCAGAACTGAGTAATAAGGCTTCTGATCAATAGAGGGTTCTTGTTAAGAGCAAATCGAATACGCGAGCGTGCAAGATAATGTACGACACTGTGAAACTCCTCTGTGCATCCCTGCTCAGTAATGCTGATATCGATTGCAGCATTATGTTCCTTCACAAAGACACGAGCATTAGCACCTTGTCCTGCCATACCTGCACAAAAACAAAAAGAAAAAAAAAAAAAAAAAAAAAAAAAAAAAAAAAAAAAAAAAAAAAAAAAAAAAAAAAAAAAAAAAAAAAAAAAAAAAAAAAAAAAAAAAAAAAAAAAAAAAAAAAAAAAAAAAAAAAAAAAAAAAAAAAAAAAAAAAAAAAAAAAAAAAAAAAAAAAAAAAAAAAAAAAAAAAAAAAAAAAAAAAAAAAAAAAAAAAAAAAAAAAAAAAAAAAAAAAAAAAAAAAAAAAAAAAAAAAAAAAAAAAAAAAAAAAAAAAAAAAAAAAAAAAAAAAAAAAAAAAAAAAAAAAAAAAAAAAAAAAAAAAAAAAAAAAAAAAAAAAAAAAAAAAAAAAAAAAAAAAAAAAAAAAAAAAAAAAAAAAAAAAAAAAAAAAAAAAAAAAAAAAAAAAAAAAAAAAAAAAAAAAAAAAAAAAAAAAAAAAAAAAAAAAAAAAAAAAAAAAAAAAAAAAAAAAAAAAAAAAAAAAAAAAAAAAAAAAAAAAAAAAAAAAAAAAAAAAAAAAAAAAAAAAAAAAAAAAAAAAAAAAAAAAAAAAAAAAAAAAAAAAAAAAAAAAAAAAAAAAAAAAAAAAAAAAAAAAAAAAAAAAAAAAAAAAAAAAAAAAAAAAAAAAAAAAAAAAAAAAAAAAAAAAAAAAAAAAAAAAAAAAAAAAAAAAAAAAAAAAAAAAAAAAAAAAAAAAAAAAAAAAAAAAAAAAAAAAAAAAAAAAAAAAAAAAAAAAAAAAAAAAAAAAAAAAAAAAAAAAAAAAAAAAAAAAAAAAAAAAAAAAAAAAAAAAAAAAAAAAAAAAAAAAAAAAAAAAAAAAAAAAAAAAAAAAAAAAAAAAAAAAAAAAAAAAAAAAAAAAAAAAAAAAAAAAAAAAAAAAAAAAAAAAAAAAAAAAAAAAAAAAAAAAAAAAAAAAAAAAAAAAAAAGATATCGATAACAGCATTATGCTCCTTAACAAAGACACGAGCATTAGCACCTTGTCCTGCCATACCTGCACAAAAACAAAAAGAAAAACGAAAAGAAAAATTAACATTTTTTGACCTACTTCGTGGTGACGTCAGCACGAGGAGAATCCTCTCACGAGCTGATCATGGCAAACCCATAAAAACATCTCCATTTGACAGATAAATCGATCGTAACCAATTCATAGTATCAACTTGAACTTATTTTCATGAATTTCATGCCCAGAATTCCTTTTTCAAATTCAAAATTATGAACACGAAGCACTTCGTGTTCTTCGTATGAATAGTAACCGTGACACAAAAACCTCAATTAATCTTGATTTAATTCTTGCTAATTCAAACTTTTGTTAGATTTATGGTGTAATAACATCACTTAATCCAATTTTAATTCCAATTTTAGTCCAAATCATCGGAAATCGAAGATCTAAAAGTCACTTCGTCCTAGTTACTGTTCACGCGAAGAAAAATTCGAAAATCGGGCATTATAACAACTTAAAATCGATGAAATTCAAAGTCAAAACATCAATAATCTATCCTAGATTGAATATATATCAACAAATCTGGATGATTAACACGAAAAGTGGATGAAAAAGTTGATGTAGGGGCGGATGAACAGTGAACGTGAAGAGGGCTATTCGTGTGGTAAATTTTAGGGTTTAATTTCGATAAATGGTAATTAATAAAAGTAAAACCCATATATATATTCGGATATCGTGGGCCGGGCCGAAGACACACTTTGTGGGCTTCTTGCTGACGTCAGCGAGCTTGATGACGTCAGACGAGCTTAAATAACACTACGAGCTGCACACTTCGATTTTGTTAATTTTTCCAGAAAAATTACAAATTTCCAGAGAACATAAACCTGTAGATACTTGTTACCTGAAACTTGTATCTGCTCAAAAATGTAATCTTACCATAAATCATCCGTACTAACATCTCACCAAAATAATGTAAAATAAAATCTTACATTATAATCTTGACATGAATTCGATCATTTCTCCATTAATGCTTAACTTAAAATAGAAACAAATTCAATGTATAATTCATCAAAAATTCATCAATTTATTACACAATTAACCATCTATCCTTGTAGCAAAAATCTATAACCCGTGCCACAAAGATGTATACTCGTTTGGTGTCATTTTCTTTTAAGACAAAAAATGAACTTTGTCATCTGTAACCTGCACACTTAACAAACTTCAGCAATGCATCAAAATCAACAAATAACATAAGCATGCAAAAACAATCAATATCGTAACTTAGTAACTAAATTAAAATCTAAGTCAAGTCAAATCTTCGTCAAACATACTTATCAACCAAAATCAATTGAAATCTCAAAATTATACTGAAACACATTCAAAAATATTTTGACATTTCAATTTTCAAAACAAAATCATTTTCTAATCTTAAACAACTTATGTCTATATTAGAAAATCCATCTTTTAAACACAGGTACCATAACCAACAAGACTCATATAATCCACTAAGGACCATATAACTTCCAATGGAATCATCATATGCTTATCAAATCTCTCGTGCAGTAAGAACTAGTTTGACACTACAAACTAACACTTACTATAAAATAAAATAAAATAAAATAAAATAAAATAAAATAAAAATAAAATAAATTAAAACTAAAATAAAATAAAATAAAATAAAATAAAATAAAATAAAATAAAAAAAATAAAATAAAAAAAAAAAAAAAATAAAATAAAATAAAATAAAATAAAATAAAATAAAATAAAATAAAATAAAATAAAATAAAATAAAATAAAATAAAATAAAATAAAATAAAATAAAATAAAATAAAATAAAATAAAATAAAATAAAATAAAATAAAATAAAATAAAATAAAATAAAATAAAATAAAATAAAATAAAATAAAATAAAATAAAATAAAATAAAATAAAATAAAATAAAATAAAATAAAATAAAATAAAATAAAATAAAATAAAATAAAATAAAATAAAATAAAATAAAATAAAATAAAATAAAATAAAATAAAATAAAATAAAATAAAATAAAATAAAATAAAATAAAATAAAATAAAATAAAATAAAATAAAATAAAATAAAATAAAATAAAATAAAATAAAATAAAATAAAATAAAATAAAATAAAATAAAATAAAATAAAATAAAATAAAATAAAATAAAATAAAATAAAATAAAATAAAATAAAATAAAATAAAATAAAATAAAATAAAATAAAATAAAATAAAATAAAATAAAATAAAATAAAATAAAATAAAATAAAATAAAATAAAATAAAATAAAATAAAATAAAATAAAATAAAATAAAATAAAATAAAATAAAATAAAATAAAATAAAATAAAATAAAATAAAATAAAATAAAATAAAATAAAATAAAATAAAATAAAATAAAATAAAATAAAATAAAATAAAATAAAATAAAATAAAATAAAATAAAATAAAATAAAATAAAATAAAATAAAATAAAATAAAATAAAATAAAATAAAATAAAATAAAATAAAATAAAATAAAATAAAATAAAATAAAATAAAATAAAATAAAATAAAATAAAATAAAATAAAATAAAATAAAATAAAATAAAATAAAATAAAATAAAATAAAATAAAATAAAATAAAATAAAATAAAATAAAATAAAATAAAATAAAATAAAATAAAATAAAATAAAATAAAATAAAATAAAATAAAATAAAATAAAATAAAATAAAATAAAATAAAATAAAATAAAATAAAATAAAATAAAATAAAATAAAATAAAATAAAATAAAATAAAATAAAATAAAATAAAATAAAATAAAATAAAATAAAATAAAATAAAATAAAATAAAATAAAATAAAATAAAATAAAATAAAATAAAATAAAATAAAATAAAATAAAATAAAATAAAATAAAATAAAATAAAATAAAATAAAATAAAATAAAATAAAATAAAATAAAATAAAATAAAATAAAATAAAATAAAATAAAATAAAATAAAATAAAATAAAATAAAATAAAATAAAATAAAATAAAATAAAATAAAATAAAATAAAATAAAATAAATATACTCCCGTAATCGACACAAGCACTAAGATAACAAATATTCAATATATATCCAAAAACTTCCTTAAACAAACCATGAGACACTTTTTAAGATTTATACAATTAGGTGAATTTAGTATCTTGCGATTTAATTTTTATTTGCCCTTGCATTTCTATTTTTTTGGGAACCCGTGATTTTCGATGAGACCCATGTAGCGAACTTTCTGACAACCTATCCCAAGTTGGAAGCTTTAGGTAAGCTAGGTATACAAAGACACCCCAAGGACATACTTGTCCGAATCTCAAAGACCACATTAGCCCCTTAATTTACATTCATTTCATTTGCATTAACAGAATAAGAATATCACATTATAACTAAAATTAACTTTCATGCTCATGATTTGTAGAAATTCTTGCATATATACTGAATAAATCCTATAATAATGCTAGATCTTTCACAGAATTTAAGGACCAGTCTCAATTCGTAAACGAAGAGCAGGCATTCTCAGCCATATATCTGAATATGTTTCCCACAAGAACATTACCGTTGAAAGATTATTAATTCAGGGAAACCTTGGTACTTTGTGCCTACCGATATATCCTAAATTGTAATCACTGAACTAAGCAGTTATATTACGATTAAGCAGGCCTAAAAGCTAAAGTATCCTCACTTCTAATCGTCTGAATGCATTAACTTAAATCTCTATCTTATTTATTTGATTTTCTCATTTTTCAATTTTTATGATTTTTATGACACTAATTATATACAAACTTAAACTAGTTTTTGTATTTTTATGACTCTAGCTATTTACAGACACAGACTAAGACTCAAATATACAAAAATAGTTCCTTGAGGGATTTAATACGAATCAGCATTCTTCATACCATTGAGAAGAATCAGCTTATCAAAGCGAGTCTTATCAAATTGTAAAGAATAGAATTTGAGCTTATGTGTGTGTAAGTGTGTGTAACAATGGTGGTTTTAAGAGAGAGAAAGTAGAGAGAGAAAGTGTGTTTGGCAGGAAGATTAGTTTGCATAAAATAAGGTGAAAGGTTACATTTTTCATTAAGGAAGGGGTTTATATACCTATACACAATTTACATTAAACCCCCTTCCATACTTGATCATTTACATTGTAAGTACAAAGGTTACAAATCAACTACTACAAAATATATTTCTAACAATCTCCCCCTTAGTAGTGATTTGTGAAAAATATCCAGTCTTTGTCCATCTTCAAACTCTTGTATTCGGTCTGTCTTTGTTTGGATGCCAGAACCAATTTTCTCCTTCAGGTCTGTCATCAGGAACAATCATATTAGCTTCAAAGTTTCTTGGAGGAATGTTATGTGGCCCTGGTAGATGACTAGGCTCGTACTTGATCCAGCAACCTCCTTTTCGACGAACAACGTACTTTGACTTCTGAACATTCTTTGCTTCTCTCATCATTCGAATGTTGTCTCGGTACTCAAGCCTTTGATTGATCTTGGAGATTACTTTATCAAACACTTCCTTTTTCTTTTCATCTTGCTCATCTTCTTTCAAGCACAGCAACACATTTTTATAAAACTCCAATGTTCCATCAGAATAAGAAGCAAGTTCATCCATACGAATGAAAATCTTCTTCTTCCGGCTATTTAAAAAGACAACCCCAAAAGATGGTTCTTCGATGACATGACCAATATTGAGTTTTTCAATGTCTTCAGTGTAAAGACTTTGATCTGGATATGGAACATTTATCTTCCTCTTCACAACTTCAAACCCTATTTGAAAATCTTCCAGTGACGCATATTGAATACAACTTGACATGTATCTTTTTACAGCATCAAAAGCAATTACATCTTCACGGTATCTTTGCATTGCATTCAGGAAATGGTTGTAGAGGAAGATAATGTCATCAACTGACAAAAGTTTGAATTGGGCTTCTGTAAATCTGTAGATCTTGTTATTATCTCTTTTAACATGGAACAGAGATAGTAACTCTTTTAATCAATATCACTCTTATCAGCACCAATATCTTATGATTTCTTTGTTCTTCAAGCAACTTTGGATTGTATTGTTTTGTAAGTTTAAGAAGCTCTTTGTATTCTTCTACTTGCCTTGCTTCCTTAAACTTGTACATCGAATCTAACTCTGGTCTCTTGGCTTTAGTAACTTTAGTTGCTCCACAAAATATCGGATATGCCCTTTCCTCCAGATATCTAGACTTCTTAGCTGCTTCTTTAGGTTTAATGCCGAGAGCAACCATTCTTTCTTTATCCCTCAAGAAGTATCCCCGATTAATAAATATTAGTTGTTCGTCAGTTAATTCAGTTGGAAAATAATCAGGAAGAACTTCCTCGGATATGATTGTCTCTCTCAAAACTTGTTTGTAAGTTGATTTCTTAAAGTTCTGAACAGCAGCTTCTGGAGTCTTTCTCAGATCATCAAAATTGTTAAATTCATTGAAATTGTAATGCTGTGGAACTGAACTAGCAGGAACAGATGATTCTCCAACTTCAACTCTGCTTGAAGAACCTGTTTCAAAGTAATCAAGATCTGCAAATTCTTCAAACATTGGTTCCTCTACAGCTTCTACGTTCACTGGAGTTTCAACTATCTCTGGCTCATCCAATATTACATTATCTTTTATGGCCTCAATATCAGCTTCTCCTTCAGCATATTCAACTATATCATCTTCAATAACAAAACCTTCTTCTTCATTAACCTCAACATTCTCATTTTCTTTTTCACTTTCTACTTCTGAATCAACACCAAAAACGTCATCTAATCTTCTTTTAATCACATCATCTAAAGTATCTTGATTTCCACCGTCTGACCTTTCTTGCATCACCACATCCTCAACATTCACATCAACTCTTGCCGAAGTATTTTCAATATTAACTTGACCCTCTCCTTGGTTCCCCCCTCGGGGTGATCATCAGAATCAGGATCATCCCGTCTAGAAGCAACCTAGGCCGGTCGACAAGATTCAAATGCTAACAACCTTAGCTCAAATGCAGCAAGTTTCACATCATATTCTTCGTTCGTTAGCCATTTCTCTTTCTCTTACCTCAAGAGCATTCAACACACCCTTTTCAGTCATAGTTAACAAATCCCCTTCAGAACGTAGAATGCCAAGTAAAACTTCACATGCTTGATCTTTTGTTGGAAGATTTGTTGTGGTTGATGATGTTTGAATAGGTGTTGGTGTTCTTTGTGTTTGGGTAGGAGGTGGAGTAGCCAACCCGGGGGTTGTTTGCACATTTGTGGTGTGACCTAAATTCAGCGAAGCTGATTCAGGATTTACTGCGGATCCTCGGGTTATACCCTCACCAGCAGTTTCAGATTCATGGGCTTTGCAACCTAAATCAATTTGTGTCCTAGACTGTGATAAATCACTGTCCGGGACTTGTTGTTGTTGGGCAACACCTCTCACAACACCGGGTCACTGAGAATGCCCGTTAATACAGTCTCAGGTTGATCCTGAGGAACAGCAGTGTCACTACGGCGTTCATACTGTCCCCAGTCTCGGTCTGAGAACTGTTACCTGCGGCTAAAGCTGGCGTGATGTTAGCTAAGGCAGGATTTCCAAGCTGTCCTTGAGGGTCACACAAAGTGGGTCCCCCTCCGCTTGTTCCGGCATCAGTACTCAACTGAGCTTGTGAATCCGTGTACCTAGGAGATCTAGACTCATGTGCACGAAATGAAGGCGAGAGGTGGGGCTGGTCCTCTCTTATTTCAACACTCTCATCCTCCAAATGAGGAGAGTGTGGTGATCGTGGCTGTTCCCCGTGCATTTGTGAGACTAACTCCTGTTGTGGGGAGTCAGAATGGCTAGGAGAGTTTGGTGCAAGCGAGAATGGGCAGTTCCCGACTTCTACCCTAGGGTAAACAACCCGGTTAGACTCTGTGGTTTGAACTATCGGAGGGCCAATGTTTTCTTTATGCCCTTGTCCTAACCCGGACCGCACATCCTCTCTTACATTTTCAACTCCTCCCTCAATTCCGCCTTGTTCCTCCAGCACAACATCATCTCCAGTGCTAACATTCTCATATTGCAATTCAGATACAACATTATCAACAATTCGTGCTGCTTGCTCAACATCCAACTCTGCTGAGGCACCAATATGTTCAGATCTAGCAGACTTATGCTTGCTTTTTTTTTTTTTTTTTTTTATTAAAAAAATTTTCTCAAAAATTTTGCCCAGAAATTAATAAGGAACAAAAATTGATTTTGGCAAAAACTTTTGAAAAATTTCATGGTTTGCCGAGCAAAAATCTCGGCAAACACGAGAATGAAGCTGGTCATGGACCAAGTCATCGAGTGTTGAAGTAAAATCTCGTAAACACCGAGCAAAAATCTCGGCAAATGAGCTTTTTAGATTAGACTTACTTGAATATATGAAAATTCCTTTGATTTGATCAACAAGAGTGTTGACAAATGTTAAAGAAATATTTCAGTGACAAAATGTGCATTTGCCGAGATAAAATCTCTGCAAATGGCACATTTGATATTAAACCAGAAAAAAATGATCAAGTCCTTTTTAAAAAATTTTAAGCATTTGCCGAGATAAAATCTCTGCAAATGGACAATTTAAGTCTTTGAAAATTTTCTTGTGAAAAACATGCATTTGCCGAGCAAAAACCTCGGCAAATGACCTTTGTTAAGACAAAATATTCACAAGTTTTGTTTGACCAACAAAAATTTTAAGAAATTGAGACAAACATGCATTTGCCGAGCAAAAACCTCGGCAAATGACCCTTTTTGATTTGAAATTTTGTTAAGTCAAAATTTGTAAATGAGCAACCAAAGTATTTGCCGAGAAAATATCTCTGCAAATGACTTATTTATGACTTAGACAATCTTGGCTTGTGAAAACAAGCATTTGCCGAGCAAAAACCTCGGCAAATGGCCTTTTGGATCTGAAAGATTTGTTAAGTCAAAATTTTCACATGTTTTACCAGTTATATGAAGATTTGAAGATGGAACTAAACTAAACTTAGCATTTGCCGAGCAAAAATCTCGGCGAATGGCACAAATCTTCAAACATTCAACAGTTACCCAGCCCTTTATCATCCAAACCCAGAAAAATTCAAAACATAAACAGACTAAGGAATTTAAAACAGATAAACACCCAATATTATCCCTAATCATGCATCTATCATCATTAAAACATAAAGCAAATTATCATACAAAGCATATAGAACATGATCAGTTCATCTCGGCATTTAATCAAACAGTTGGTAACAAATATTAAAGTTAAGAATCCTACCTCAAAGTGAAAGATATGATCGATGGAAAGAGAAGATTAACAACCCAAATATGATAATAATAACAGTCCACTTTGATTCTTCCAAGAAAGATGAAAAAGGTTGATTATTTGAATGAAGTTTTGATCGGTTTTGAGAGTAAAATAAAGGTAAATTTTTGATTTGAATTTGAAATGAAATGAATTTGGCCCGCCCATTTTCCATTTATATCTCAAATCCGGGTCGCGGGTATGGGCATGACCCGCGTGACAACCCGGATCTCAAACAGGTCTTGGGCTTAACAAACACTTTGGGCTGACATGATTTTGGGCTCTTTTTGAGTTTTGGGCTTATATTGGTTTTTCACAAAAACAAACAAACAGAAATAAAACAAAAAAGTAAAATAAAACTAAAAGAAAATAGAAATAAAAATAAAAATAAAAATAAAATAAAAACACTTACTAAAACAACAAAAAAATTTAACAACTTAAAAAAAATCTTTTTATCTTTTTAAAGTTTTCTAATTTTGTATTTGATTTTTCAGATTTAAAAACACACACACATAACATAAAATAAACAAATAATAAAAAAAAATTCATATGCATTTGCACACTCCCCCTCAAATTAAGCATGTATCAAGACAATAAATTTACAAACTCCTCCTAAAATAATGCATTCTACCCTTTTTCTCCCCCTCAAACATTGCATGTAGTAACATGTAAAACACATCAATGTTTGAAACAGAAAATGAACATAGAATACATGGCATGAAATCATTTAAGTTTGTAAATCTAGCATTCCCAACTTGGTTTTAAGAAAATTGAACCTTTGTTCGTCCAGAGGTTTGGTGAAAAGGTCAGCAAGTTGGTAGTCTGTTAGGACAAAATAGAGTTCGATGTTACCTTTCTCGACATGATCTTTAAGAAAATGGTACCAAACATCTATGTGCTTGGTCTTTGTGTGTTGTACAGGATTGCAAGAAATAGCTATAGCACTCTTAGAGTCACAGTAGATGGGAATTCTGTTGAACTGAAATCCATAATCAGTCAACTGAGTTTTCATCCAAAGAACTTGTGAACAACAGCTTGCTGCAGCAACGTATTCAGCTTCTGCAGTAGATGTGGATACATAATTCTGTTTCTTCGAAGACCAGCTGACCAATCTATCCCCTAGAAACTGTATACTCCCAGAAGTACTCTTTCGATCAAGCTTACAACCTGCATGGTCAGCATCCGAGTATGCAATTAACTGAAACCCGGTATCCCTTGGATACCAGAGACCAAGGTTCACTGTGCCTTTCAGGTATCGGAAGATCCGTTTAACGGCCTGGAAATGACTTTCCTAGGGATTGGCCTGGTACCTGGCACACATGCATGTGGCGAACATAATATCCGGGCGACTTGCAGTCAAATACATGAGTGACCCTATCATACTGCGATATTTCTTTTGATCAAAAGATTTTCCATTTAAGTCAGCATTAATCTTTGTTCGAGCTTCCATGGGTGTCCCAATTGTTTGACAATCCATCATATCAAACTTTTTCAACATGTCAAGAATGTACTTAGATTGACAAATAAAAGTACCATTTGACAACTGTTTTACTTGAAGACCAAGGAAAAAGTTTAATTCACCCATCATGCTCATTTCAAATTTCTTGATCATTAAAGCAGAGAAATTCTTGCAGTATTTAGGATTAGTTGACCCGAAAATTATGTCGTCAACATAAATCTGGATTAGAATAATGTCACTCCCTTGTCGTTTTATGAACAAGGTAGTGCCAATCGAACCTTTGCTAAAACCAGATTTCACAAGATAAGAGGATAGAGCATCATACCATGCACGAGGCGCTTGTTTCAGACCATATAAAGCCTTATCTAACCTGTAAACATAGTTCGGATGTTTGGAATTCACAAAACCTTCTGGTTGTTCAACATACACTTCTTCTTTGAGAATTCCATTCAAGAAGGCAGTTTTGACATCCATTGGTAGACTGTGAAGTTCTTGTAGGCAGCATAGGCAAGAAACATCCGAATAGCCTCAATTCGTGCAACTGGTGCGAATGTCTCATCGTAGTCAATTCCATCTTGTTGGCAGTATCCCTTCGCAACCAATCGTGCTTTGTTACGTACAACAACTCCAGTTTCATCCTTTTTGTTCTTGAAGATCCATTTGGTTTTAATTGGCTCCTTGTTCTTGTAAGGATTGGGAACCAATTTCCACACCTCAAGTCGTTCGAACTGATTAAGTTCTTCTTGCATTGCTTTCACCCAATCTGGACAACTTAGAGCTTCATTCACTGTCTTTGGTTCAACAATACTCGAAAATTCACAAACAGACATTCATTCGCGGATGCGGATCTTGTCTGAACTCCAGATGTTGGATTACCAATGACTTGAGAAATTGGATGAGGTCTTGTCCATTTGGTTGTGTGAGAAATTGGATCAAGTGGATCACCAGATTCTTCAGAATCAATAAAATCAGGAGAATGTTGTTATGTTAATTGTTCAAACGAAGTTGCAATTGGTTCAACAAAGTCGTCGTGATCATAATCCTCAGGATTGGTTGAAGGATTTGTCACTTGAGAGATATTATGAGGTTGAGTATGCAACTCTAAAATATCGGTAGGTGGAGGAGAATCAGATGATGAATTAACATCTGATGATTGTGATGGTGAAGACTCATTGGGATCCATCTATTTTGAATTTGAACTGGATGGTTCATTTGCATTTACTTCAGATTCAGGAACTTTCTTCGGAACTTGGAAGAATTCTTCAAACAAGATATCCAAATCTTGTGTTGTTGGAGTAGAGAATGATGATTTGACATTTGAAGCAGTCTTTGTTGCGGAAGCTTGTTGACTTTGAAGTTCGGGTCTTGAACTGTGTTGTTCAAGAACCATTCCTGATAGTTCATCAAATCTAACATTCATACTCTCTTCGATTCTCTTGGTTCTTCGGTTATATACTCGATAAGCAATGGATTCTCTTGAATAACCGATGAAATATGCCTCATCGCCTTTTGGTTCAAATTTGCCCAGATTATCTCAATCATTGAGAACATAACATACACATCCAAAAATGTGCAGGAAGTTCACATTGGGCTTTCGTTTGTTTATCACCTCATAAGGAGTTTTATCAAACCTCTTGTTAATGATTGATCTATTTTGAGTGAAACAAGCAGTAGCAACAGCTTCAGCCCATAGATTCGGAGGCAGCTTAGAATAAGCAAGCATTGTTCTAGCTGCTTCAACAAGAGTTCGATTTCGACGTTCAACTACTCCATTCTGTTGAGGTGTCCTGGCAGCGGAAAATTGATGAGTAATACCCATGGACTTGAAGAAAGAATCAATCGTTGAATTCTTGAATTCAGTGCCATTGTCTGAGCGAACAATTCTAACTGATGATTTAAGATTTACTTGGGTCTTCTTTATGAAATCAATAATTGCATTCGGAGTGTCACTCTTTGCATGAAGAAAGAATACCCAAGTGTAACGAGAATAATCATCGACAATCACAAGAATGTATCGCTTGCCATGGATACTTTGAACTTTCATAGGGCCACACAAATCCATATGAATAAGATGCAAAGGACCTTCTGTACTTAGAAACTTCTTCGGTTTGTGTGATGCTTTCTTCATCTTTCCAATTGCACAAGCCGGACAAACATGTTCACTTTCATACTTGTAATCCGGAAGTCCTTCAACAAGTTGTTTATCCACGAGAGCATTAATTGTTTGAAAATTAAGATGAGAAAGACGGCGATGCCATAACCAAGAGTTTTGTGCAGTTGCTTTTGAAATTATTGTCTCTTGTTCCAGTAAGAATATCCACACCATCTTCAGTCTGCACTTTGCATTCATATCTCCTGAATAATACTTGAAGATCATTGTCACAAAATTGTCCAACACTGAAGAGATTGTGTCCTAATCCTTCAACATAGGAAACTCTCTTTATAGTGACACCATTTTTAACAATGTCTCCATAACCGAGAATAGGAGCGATATGATCATTTCCGAATCTGACGGTTCCCATAAACTTTTCAACAAAGTTTGAAAGAATGGACTTGTTTCCAGTCATATGACGTGAACATCCCGAGTCAACATACCATACACAAATGAGGAATTCCTGCAAGAACAAAGAATGTGGTTTTAGGTACCCTTTTCGATTGGGTCCTTGCAGGTTAGAGGGATAACATGCAAGTACACATAAACAATTTAAATGTAAAACAAAATTATTACACATACTAACATTTTATTAATCACAACTAACAATCACACATACGAGTTCAAATAAGAAATACGAATTACAAACAACAAACAGTAATGGTTTATACACAAGTTTTGGTACAAGTAGGACCAGTCCTAGATGTATTAGCACTATCTAAAGAATTTGATCTACGGACAATCCACACTTGTTTGACATGGGTAGTGTTTCCATCAAGTTTGACTTTTCTAGTAGCATGCAAAAATCTATCTTTTGGAATCCATTTACTGCTACTTTTCATGCACAAGTCACCTGAAACACGAACATTCTTAGAGTTAGAAATCAATTTAGCATTTATGTTCTGAACAGGTTTTTTCTTGATGGTTTATGTGGTCCTGTTTGCTTTCTTGATATTATTAGGTGACAGCCAACCATACTGATCTTTGTATTTAGTCATTCCAGAAACAGTATCTCTAATCCTCTGTAAAGTGCACTTAGGATTCTTCTGAGAATACCTAGGAAAACTAGAATACCTAACCTGCTGAGGTTGTTTGTTACCTAATGATAAAGTTGCATTCTTGACAATCTTTGAACCACTGCTTGTTTTGACTTCTTTTTGAATCTTAGGTTCAGATTTAACTTTATACTTCTGTGATTGTGTAGAAGTCTTAGCAACTGTAGGACCTTTGTTTGGTTTTGTCTTTTGTTTTGAATCAGTCTTGGGTGATGGTTTGGTCTTTGGTCTTTGGGACTTATCGAATGAGGAAGGTTGTGAAGAGTGTGAGTTTGGATTCTTCTTTAGAGAAAATTCATGTTTTTCCTCTTTTTGAACAAAATGTTTTTCAAAATCAGGAGCAAAATCATAATTTCCTTCCAAATATGTTGATAAATCATCCATTTCCAATTTCACACTTTCTTCACTTATCTTAATTGGACAAGGACTTCTCTTGATTGGAATTGATGCTTTTTCTTTTTCTTTTAAAAATTGAAGTGCTATTTTCTGAAATTGGAATTCAACTTTTAGATCATTAAGTTCCTTTAGCACATTTAACCTCTGTTCTCTTTCTTTTTCAAACTTTTGTTTGAAAGCATCAATTTCATTCAAGTATGATTGAGTTCCCTCAGAAAACTTGGTAAAGGACTCAGTTTCAAAAGTAGTCGGGAAGAAATAATCATCAACATCAAGAGCATCATCGAATTCATCTAGATCACTATCAGTTTGAACAGACACATGAACAACTTCACACTCAGTTTGCACACATGCATTCACAATTTCTGAAATAGAGCATGCAGTTTGTGAAGTTGTCTCATTTTGACACACAGATTGGTTTGGTGGAGTTGGAGTGGTCATAACTTCATAAACAGGACAATCGGGGTGATCACAATCATTTACATGATTCTTGGGTGGGTCAATGTCATAGTGATTTTGAGTCTTCAAACTTTCTATCAAAGATTGCTTTTCATCAAGAGACTTTTGCAAATCCTCTATTACCTTTTCCAAAACACTTTGTGGAACATACGGTCTTTCAACTGCAGGTTTTGGAATTTGAATAGATTCTTCTAAAGGTTTTTCTTTAAAACACTCAAGAATTTCAGGAATTATAGCCTCATGATTTTCTTTTTCGTCATTCTGTTTTTCCATTTTATGTGCAGGGTGACTGAAAAAATCATATGACTCATCCATTAACGCATAGTTAAAATAGACTTTTGCACCCTTCTTTAGAAAATCATCAGCTTCAAAATCACTATCATTCGGTCTCACAAACTGGTCAGTCATCCCACATCTCAAATAAGATTCCTTATATAATGATGGGACTTCTTCTTGTGCTTTGAGCAAATGATTTGGATTGACATAACCTAACCCTGAAGTGAATATTGATTCTGAATTTCTTGGCCTATTCAAAAAGATTTGTTGATATGAACGATTAATCTTATACAACTTGTCTTGATAAGACTTGATTTCAGCTTTAAGCTCATCATTTTCTTTATCAAGTTTTTGTTTAAGATAATCTTTTATACAACACTCATATTTTAGGTCAGAAATTTTGTTTTCAAATTCTGTCAAATCAGGGATAGATTCTTTCAATTTCACATTTAAAGACTCAATGTCCTCAGCCAATGCATTTGCTCGAAACATCTCATTGGTCTTTTCGACTTGAAGTTGTCTGACGGTCTTGCTCAGTTCAAGAACTTTGGTCTCAAGTTCTTGTTTTTCAAGATGCAATTTGGAGTTCGGAGTAAACATGTCCGCATTTTTTTCAGATTTCAAATTGTCAAAATCCTTTTGAAGTAAATCAAATTTATCTTTAGAATTTTGAAATTCGATTTCTTTGATTTCCAAAACTTTTGTTAATTTAGAAATCTGTTTACTCAACCCTCTCCCATATTTCATTGTTTCAGCACATTTATTCATATAATAATCTAAATCTGACTTAGTAAAAGTGATTACCTCATCCTCAACCTCAGAAGAACTTTCATCAACTTCCTCCAACTCCTTTGACTTCTTGATCTTCATCATGAAGCACACGTTTGCTGCAAGTTCGTCTGTCTCCTCATCAGAAAGATGTAACCACTTGTCATCCTCAGCGAGAAGAGCAATTCCACTTTCCTCTTGTCTTGCCAGCAAAAGTTTGTACTTATAGTACTCGAAGTTCTTTTGTCGAGGTTTAGTGCAGTTGATGGCAAAATGTCCAGTAAGACCACAGTTGTAGCATTTCTTGTCTTAATTCCTTTTCTCCATGACCTTCTTCTCAAACTTCTTCTGATTATCAAATTTCTTCTCACCACCAACATATTCCTTCTTTGATTCAAACTTAGGAGCATTCGAATTTTTTGCATACGAAGATACTGATGAAGTCCTAAGCTGATTGTTGGTTGGTTTCTTCTTGAAGAATTTCTTCTTGAAAGCCTTTGTGAAATAAGCGAGTTCTTTATACATCTCTTTTTGTCTTTCATCCAAGTCAGAATCACTCATTTCACTTGAATCAGAATCAGTTTCAACAAAGCTCTGTTTTGAAACTCTTGAAGTCTTCTTCTCAGCTACCAAGGCCAATGGATCTGAATGAGAACTTTCTTCTTTCTTCTTTTGGATCCTCTGAACATCCTCAACATTCAGCTTCAGCTTTTCATACAAGGTGTGAATGGTGAGTTTCCCAAAGTCTGATTGTTGGTTGAGTTGGGTTCCATACACTTGCCATTCCTCTTCCAGATTTTTGATGAATTTGATGTTTAGTTCCATATTGGATCTTTTCACATCATTCTTTCTAAGCTCATTGATGACATTACAGAATCTGATGTATACTTCATTCAATGGTTCACCCTTCTGTTGCTTGAAAGTTTCATACATGTTCAGAACAGTTGACAATCTTATGGTGTTTGACACATCAGATCCTTCCATCTGCTTCTCCACTTCATCCCATATGTCTTTTCCTGTTTCATAGGAGTCCACATTGCAGTAAATGTCATCAAGAAGTGCTTGGTAAAGATAAGCAATTGACATTTGATCAGCTTCAACTCTATTTTTCTGATCTGTATTCCAACTCTCTTTAGGTAAAGCTTCTCCATTAACAGGGTTCTTTGGAATTTCAGGACCATCTTTGTATGATTTCCTCAGAAGTTTTCCATTCTTCTGTCTGTCTATCCAGTTCAGAAACCTTTTCCTCCATTGAGGATAAGAACCTCTAAACAAGACAGGAGGTCTTCCTTCAGAACCAAGTGATAAAGCTTCCTTGAAGCCATTTCAATCAATTAAAAGACTTAAAAAAAATTGATTTTCTACTTGTGAAGAATGCCGAGCAAAAATCTCTGCAAATAGAACAATGAGCACCACACTTAACCAACTTTTCTTGAAACCACTATTTGCCGAGCAAAATTCTCTGCAAATAGAACAATGAGCACCACACTTAACCAACTTTTCTTGAAACACCTATTTGCCGAGATAAAATCTCTGCAAATAGAACAATGAGCACCACACTTAACCAACTTTTCTTGAAACCACTATTTGCCGAGATAAAATCTCTGCAAATAGAACAATGAGCACCACACTTAACCAACTTTTCTTGAAACCACTATTTGCCGAGCAAAATTCTCTGCAAATAGAACAATGAGCACCACACTTAACCAACTTTTCTTGAAACACCTATTTGCCGAGATAAAATCTCTGCAAATAGAACAATGAGCACCACACTTAACCAACTTTTCTTGAAACCACTATTTGCCGAGCAAAATTCTCTGCAAATAGAACAATGAGCACCACACTTAACCAACTTTTCTTGAAACCACTATTTGCCGAGCAAAATTCTCTGCAAATAGAACAATGAGCACCACACTTAACCAACTTTTCTTGAAACCACTATTTGCCGAGCAAAATTCTCTGCAAATAGTACAAGTAGCTTCAGTTCTTAGCCAAAGTTTGCTCAAATACGTATTTGCCGAGATAAAATCTCTGCAAATAGTACAAGTATGAATAACCCTAGCCAACAATCTCTGCAATCACTAGTAAACACTAAACGACAAAATAGTCGGTTACTGTTCTTCTTCTTCGTTCAGCCAAACCCTCAAATGCAAAGAATACTGTAAATCTTCAATTTCTCCTTCATTTTTGCGAATTGAAGCTCGAAATTTATATCAAAATGATCAGAAAAACGATGCGCAAAAATCCTTGAACAAATTAGATGTTAATTTCAACTAGAATTCAAACCCACTCGAACATGCGATTTGCCGAGCTCGAACAAAAACAACTCAAATGATGAAATTAACTTCTGAAATCGATAACGAAGGATGATATATTGATTATAAATCGATCGGTAAACAAAATTCGAACAAAAACAACTCAAATGATGAAATTAACTTCTGAAATCGATAACGAAGGATGATATATTGATTATAAATCGATCGGTAAACAAAATTCGAACAAAAACACACTTAATTTGCAGAAATCACTCAAACAGTGATCTCGGCAAATGAACCTTTCAGAAAATAAGCCAAATTCTGAAATTAAGCACAAATTAAGCTTGTATTAAGCTTATGGATCATTCAGCAACTCTGATTGTGCTCTGATACCAATTGTAAAGAATAGAATTTGAGCTTATGTGTGTGTAAGTGTGTGTAACAATGGTGGTTTTAAGAGAGAGAAAGTAGAGAGAGAAAGTGTATTTGGCAGGAAGATTAGTTTGCATAAAATGAGGTGAAAGGTTACATTTTTCATTAAGGAAGGGGTTTATGTACCTATACACAATTTACATTAAACCCCCTTCCATACTTAATCATTTACATTGTAAGTACAAAGGCTACAAATCAACTACTACAAAATATATTTCTAACACAAATGCTTTAGTATACAAATCAGCTAGATTATCATCAGTTATAACCTTTTCCAAATGAATTAACTTCTTTTGGGCACAGTCACGTAAGAAATGATGTCTAATATCAATATGCTTGGTGACTTTATGCATGATAGGGTTATTTGTAATGTCTATAGCTGACTTATTGTCTATTCTAATAGGAGTATCAAGAAAATCCATACCGTAGTCTCGTAGTTGTTGCTAAATCCAAAGAACTTGCGAACAATAGCTATCTGCAGCCATATACTCTGCCTCACACGAAGACTGAGCAACCGATGTCTGCTTCTTACACTGCACGATACTAATCTCCCCCTAAGAACTGACATCCTCCAGTTGTAGACTTCCTGTCGTTGTTACAACCGCCAAAATCCGAATCAGTATATGCAACAAAATCAAATGTACCTCCCATAGGATACCATAGACCAAGCCCTTGGTTTCCTTTCAAATAACGTAAGATACGTTTTGCTGCAACTAAATATGACTCTTTCGGACTAGCTTGGAATCTAGCGCAAAGACAAAAAACGAACATAATATCTAGTCGTGAAACAGTCGGATACATCAATGAGCCAATGATAGCACGATAATAAGTTGCATCAACTGGCAGATCTTTAGGATCAAGTACTCCCAAGCCATGATTTTGCTGAATAGGAGTAACATATGTCTTGGACTCTAACATTTGAAACCTCTCCAAGATGTCATCGACATACTTAGACTGATGAATGAAAAATCCATCTTTCCACTGATCAACCTGCAGTCCTAAGAAGAATTGTAGTTCCCCCATAGCACTCATTTCAAACTGCCGTTTCATGCTCATTTCGAATTCTTTGCACATTTTATTGTTAGATAAAACCAAAAATGATATCATCTACATAAACTTGTACAGTCAAATAATCTCGCTTCTGCCATTTGATAAACAACGTGTTGTCTATCGATCCTCTTGTAAAACCATTTGTCAACAAATGTGTTGACAACTCCTCATACCACACTCTGGGTGCTTGATGCAATCTATAAAGTGCCTTATCAAGTTGGTATGCTCATCTTGGATAGTTAGGATCTTCAAACCCAGGTGGTTGAAACACATAAACTTCTTCCTTATCTTCTCCATACAAGAAGGCACTTTTAACGACTAACTGATACACCTTTATACCTTTGAAACTTGCATAGGCTAAAAATAACCTTATGGCTTCAATCCGGGCAAGTGGCGCAAAAGTTTCGTTATAGTCATATCCTTATCGTTGTGCAAATCCCTGAACAACCAAACGTGCCTTATTCCTTGTAACTATCCCTTTGTCATCTCGTTTGCATTTGAATACCCAACGAGTTCCAATCGGTTCTTTACCTCTAGGCACATCTACCAACACCTATACTCCAAGTTTTTCAAATTGAGCTAATTCTTCTTGCATAGCTTCAACCCAGAAAGGATCTTGAAGCGCAGCCTTAACATTCTGTAACACCCGTCGTTTTTTTAAAAACAAGGATTTCGAAAAAATTTCGCCTAACAGCGTCAAATAAACCAGAATTAAACTTTAAAAGTCCAAACCAACAAAATCTGTTTGGTTCATTTATTAGTTGGTGTTACCAGCCATATCATCAAAACAAGTTTAAATGGAAACCCATCGGTTGTCCAACATTAAACAACCGACCACAAAGTCATTACAAATCATAAATATCATGACATAAGTCAAATGTCTAAAATGAGCAGCCACTATGGGTAACTAAAGCCAGCTTCAAGACCATCTACCCATGCCTCACCTCTTCTCACATCTACATGCTCACTATGTTGGACCTGAGGGCACAACACATTTAAAAAGAACAAGTGTTAGCTAACGAATTAGCTAACTAAGATAACACATAGTTTATAAGGCTTTTGTCCATTTAAAGCATTATATAAAAGTCATATTAAATTGTTAAGGCACATCAAAACATCACATCAAAACATCACATCATCCATAACATATCATCGCATCAAACATCATCATATTAGGTTGAATCACCCTAAATGTGCCTAGTCATCTTTTACTTCACATATAGCATATAAGCATCATCGTATAGCGTGACATAAGTCACTTACTTTAGGCGTGACATAAGTCACTCATCACATATATCATATACATCTTTATAAGTGTGACATAAGTCACACCCGACTAGATGGACAAACCTTACGGCTGTACATCAATGTCGTTCAGGAATGGAAAGCCAATCCCGGAGTAATCCGTATGTTCAAGATAAGTGGGGTTGGTAAGACCTCCCGTATTACTCTTCATGTTGTACCTCGTTGCAAGGTGCCACCCAAGCAACCACATCAAACGTACTACCCTGGCAAAGGCACGCACGGGTTAAGCTTAACACTTTCATCTCTGTAAAATAGCTCGAGCATTTGCATCACATAAAATTTAGGTATTCACATTACCTAAACATTAATCACATATCACATCACATCACATCTCATTAATGTTTGGGCCCTTAAACGTGCACGTGTCATGGCAACTTACAAAGTCTAGTGAACTAGATGTACAAGCCATGTAATCATCATATCTCTCATTTACACATGCACATACACATATTAAGCATCATTACATATCATCACGTACGTTATCATATATCTCATATCGTTACACATCATATGTCATTACATTTCATATATAATTACATATCATCTTTCATTGCATAACACATATCGCATTTCATAACATGTCAAAGCATTTAATGGCAGTTCATAGCCTCTCATCTAAGAACATATCATCTCATATCATCTACCAATAGCACCATACAATCAATAGGTAACATAAACGTGGCTTCAAAAGACCTCTCTAAGTTCCCTATATCATAAGGTAACCTAAACATAAGGTCTATGGGTCAAACGAGCATGAAAACAAGCCTATACGACTGCCAGACCTGAATATGCGCCGCATGGGTCTTCCATGCGCCGCATAAACTTGATCAGAAACACCCAGACCAATCTGTACATCGCACAGAATTCCTGTGCACCGCACAACGGGGCTCAATCAGCAAACTTTGAATTTTGAACATCTTTAAACGATTCCCATTCGATCTCAAACCCTAACCCCGACCTGGAGACATGAAATTGACCTCTTTTATGACAGAATTGATGCCCTCAAACCATCAGTTGATCCCTTGATCCATTACAAACATAAATCACTTAATTGATCACCCGAATAACATGAAATCGGTAAATGTTTTGCAATATAACCCAACCCAAACCCCATGGCCTGGATTGGATCGACATATAAGACTTATATGATCAGATTTCAAACTTTTTTTACCTATATTACCTGCACTCGGCGTGGGGGACTCAAGATCTAAACATTACTTGATCAAAACGGCACGAAACGATGAGATCTTGAAGAAAACTTGCTTGAAAAGGGAGGGAGGATCGGCTGGGGATATTTCTCACGTATGAAACTGATGTGGAGACAATTAGGGATACCTAATTGCACTTAACCCCTGGCCATTAACTCCTAACCTTACACTTTGGGTCCCTCAACTTCTAAACTTGACTTTCTTAGCTTAATTCACTTACCGGGCGACTTAATGATCTTATAAGCACTTACTTTCGAAACATTACTTTAATTACTTTCATTAAACATCATCTTATTCATTTCACATTATCACACATAAGCATTTAATCACATAATCCCATATATGGCACATAAACTTAACGAACCTAACGTTAACTAACAGAATAGTCAAATAGTCAAACTTGAAAAGTTTGGGATGTTACAATTACCTCCCCCTTAAAAGGATTCTGTCCTCAGAATCATTTCGCCACTCATATATAAATGACTTATCCGTATCCCTCACTTTGTCATATCATTTCAGGATTTCCTTGAGTTGTACTTTAACTTAGCATAGCCAAACTCATTCGGCTTCTTACATAGTATTTTCCACCTTCACTTTACCATTTCAACCGTTTCGTCATTTCGTTGGTTCAATCTTTAAATCAAACCAAGTAATCAACTCATTTCTTCAACCTTCATAAGTAGCACCCACCTTACATTTGGCGTAGGCTAATCATTTGGCGATTAAGCCCCTCATACACGTATCCTTATTAATTTGCTACCATAACTCACATAATTCATTTGAACAAAGGGTTGACTCACCATAACTTTCGATGCATAACATATCCCTCCATAGAGTCTTATGGTTAAACCATAATACCCTCTTGTTCATAATAAGCTTTCTTGCTCACCATAAACCTTCGGTCAATTTTGAGCTAATCCGAACTCTTCTTTAACGATTCCAACTTCATGAACTATTATTTTCATGATCTTTGGCTCCACAACTTTCCTTTCAAACTTATCGTATCATGAAGTGACATCTAACGCCTATGGCATAATCATTGTTGCATATGAACACAACAATAAATCTCGATGCACCATCGCACAATCATATGATTTTCCCAAGTTCTAAGTCACTCATTCTCTTTCCCATCAACCTAGGAGTGATAGGCATCACTTGGGTTCACCATTTCCTTCATACTTGCCGAATCATCTTTAAAAAATTATTCACATAACGACTGTCTCGATTTGAAACATTCCACAATTAACTTTCATACTTTAAGAGAACCTCTTCAACTTACATCTTTTCCTTTGTGTCTTATGAAATGGTGCAATAGCTCACCAAGAAGTAAGCATTCTTGAACCACCTATCTACTAATGGCTCATACCATATCATTACCTTTAGCTTCCCACGCAACCTTGTCTCTTAGTCCATGATAAGGTGACTCCTCACTTCCGTTAAAGGATCATTAAATAATTATTATATAACAAACTTTCGGTGTCTAGTCTTTGCTTTTAACCCTATCACACGTCAACATATAAGATTTACTACACCTCGTATCATAATAGGTCGTATCACATTTCAGGCGGCATCCAAATAAGCATGTCACCACGGTTCATAAGCCTCCTCAAGTACAACTTTTGGGTCATAAGATGACCGAATGAGACAAAACTCAGTTCTTAACAAATGTAGAAAACTCAAAGACATTTTCAAAAATGCAAGGTATGACTCTTGAAGAGCTCTAATGAATAAGTTATGACGTTTGCAAGACCAGTCTGCAGAATTCGTCCGAAACCTGACCATTTCTGGAAATCGACATTTTTCGCATACCTCAGGGCAAAATCACAGGAAACTTTGTTCATATCGAATTTAGGGGACACATAGAGGTTTTCAGAAAAGTAAGAGTCATCTCCTAAGTTGTTCATATAAAGAAGATATGATTTTTGCAATATGACTGAATTTTCAGACCTAATAAACCCCTTTGTTTTGCAAACAACTTCCACCATCAAACATCCATGTAAAGCCACCATGACCTCTACAGTTCATACACATCAAATTATGACTTATTTATCATTATGAAATCATCAACTGATTCATGGATTCATTATACTCATTTTACAATCGATTTGACACCCGAATGACCTAAATCGACTCACAAACGCAATCGAATCCAAATCAAACCTCAAGACCAGATGTGAACCCTATATTGGTTCTATCTGAACATTAAAATGACACTAGAAACAACTTCATACCTGTAGTAAATCTCAAGATACATATTGATTGCAATAACAATCACCGAATGACCCGAAATCGCCAATCTAACAACAAAAACGTTTCTTATCAATCAATACTCAACAAGTCCAGGTATGGACGAAATATATGGATGGATATGACTAATATTCAGCAAAGATTTTGATCTAGAGAAAACTTTAAACTTTATCCCTTAAGTTCATGACATGGTAAGGACCATTCGTTAGCATGCAGGTACTTCGAGAAACTCAATAGGGTCATAATGAGGGTAGAAATAACATTAGCAGGACTTTCATCATCAACAAGTGATAGCAAAAACCGTAAATCTATCTTATAGAAGGAAATACACCCCACTATCGAAAATATTAACTTCTTCCTATAAGTGAGAACAAAACGGAGGGTGCGCTTGCATGGAAGTAGCACTAGTCACACATCAAATGAAGGTTCGACCTCACGATCGAAACAAAACCGGGAACTTTATTAGAACATCTCAAAACTACGTGTAGCCTCGACTTTAGAAATATAATGTTTGCCTTACATGGGTAATCACCCAGGCGAGAAACATGATCAATTCAAAACCAAATGCTCTTGAATACTTTTACTTCATATACTTTAAGGAACTACAATTATAGGATCTCAACATTACCTTTACATTCGTGCCATATAAGGAAGAATCTCCACCTGTAGATACTCGTCCCAATCGTCATATATCATCCCGTAGCGAAATCAAAACTAAACGAGTCGTAAATCCAAAGCAGACCAAAGTATGCGCCGCATGGAAGTCTTATGCGCCGCACAAAACCAAGTTAAGCATTTGTGCGCCGCATGAAAAGGCTGTGCATCACACTAATCAACCAAAATCGTCACAGAAACTATACAATGATCTGGGCACTCGATCTGTGCGCCGCATAGAACTTCTATGCGCCGCATATGGGCACCCATCTGAAAACCATTTTTTCAAAAATGGCATCTATGCGCCGCACAAAAGTCCTGTGCGCGCATATAGCCCAGTTCGACCAAAAATCCAACTTTTTAACCCTATTAATCGAATTCCATACGAATTCAAACTCTCAATCTTAATCCCAAGCACAACTTTAACATTTTGCAGCTCGAAAGTAGCCTCACATCATAACATAGTGCTCATGGAATGGAAGAGTTTCATGTTTAAGGGTTCAATCAACCCTTGAGTTGACTTCTTTAATTGCTTCTGCTTCATCATTCTTTATTCCTTTCATACATGTCTACTCTCCGTGTAGTTAAATATGATACCATTGAATGATTCCATCAATCCCATCTTCACTTTATTTGGATCAACACAGACACAGTCTCGTAAACACACATATGTCGTGATACATTTACAATTACGTTCGCGACCAGAATTGTAACTATATCCTTTCATACGTGTGCCCGATAACCCTTCTATGCATCACCTACTTATAATCCTTCAAGTATACAACATCAACTATACTCATCAAACTTCAGGTCCATGTCTTTTAAGCCCGTGGGTTCCACAACACAATACAACACCTCATAGAGATCTTACCAACTTCGTTACTTTATACTCTAGTCAACACAAACATGGCAATACACAACACGTTCGCGTCGGGATACGATTGTAATTATGTTCCGGACCATAATTGTAATTGTATCCTTTCACTCACATGTTCGTTACCACATTTGTATATCGTCTCCTTTTCACAAAATCCTTCAACTCTTGTGCATCTCAACAATTTCCCACGTAATATAAAGCACAAGTTTATCAAATTCAAATAGAGAATTAGCACTTTACCTTTCCAAAACGTCTTTCATAGCAATAGAATAGTTTGGCGATGGGGAGTGTGAGAAACAGAGGAATAAGGGCTACACAACTGGAGTATACACATAAAAACACATCAAAGAACATGAAGCCTTAATCCTACACTCTTACTCATCCCAGCCCGTCCTAAAAGCATTTCATCTCAGAGGCTAAGCATACCTACTTAAGCCTAACTTGTCATCTATCGGTTTAAGTCCAATTCCTATGGCAAACCTATAGTCCTTGGTTCATTTAAACCAATTCATAAATACCAACTTGTAACACCTATCGTTTTTTAAAAACAAGGATTTCCAAAAAATTTCGCCTAACGGCGTCAAAGAAAGCGGAATTAAACTTTAAAAGTCCAAACCAACAAAATATGTTTGGTTCATTTATTATTTGGTATTACCAGCCATATCATCAAAACAAGTTTAAATGGAAACCCATCGGTTGTCCAACATTAAACAACCGACCACAAAGTCATTACAAATCATAAATATCATGACATAAGTCAAATGTCTAAAATGAGCAGCCACTATGGGTAACTAAAGCCAGCTTCAAGACCATCTACCCATGCCTCACCTCTTCTCACATCTACATGCTCACTATGTTGGACTTGAGGGCATAACACATTTAAAAAGAACAAGTGTTAGCTAACGAATTAGTTAAGTAAGATAACACATAGTTTATAAAGCTTTTGTCCATTTAAAGCATTATATAAAAGTCATATTAAATTGTTAAGGCACATATCACATCAAAGCATCACATCATCCATAACATATCATCTCATCAAACATCATCATATTAGGTTGAATCACCCTAAATGTGCCTAGTCATCTTTTACTTCACATATAGCATATAAGCATCATCGTAAAGCGTGACATAAGTCACTTACTTTAGGCGTGACATAAGTCACTTATCACATATATCATATACATCTTTATAAGTGTGACATAAGTCACACCCGACTAGATGGACAAACCTTACGGCTGTACATCAATGTCGTCAAGGAATGGCAAGCCAATCCCGGAGTAATCCGTGTGTTCAAGACAAGTGGGGTTGGTAAGACCTCCCGTATTACTCTTCACGTTGTACCTCGTTGCAAGGTGCCACCCAAGCAACCACATCAAACGTACTACCCTGGCAAAGGCACGTACGGGTTAAGCTTAACACTTTCATCTCTGTAAAATAGCTCGAGCATTTGCATCACATAAAATTTAGGTTTTCACATTACCTAAACATTAATCACATATCACATCTCATTAATGTTTGGGCCCTTAAACGTAAACGTGTCATGGCAACTTACAAAGTCTAGTGAACTAGATGTACAAGCCATGTAATCATCATATCTCTCATTTACACATGCACATATACATATTAAGCATCATTACATATCATCACGTACATTATCATATATCTCATATCGTTACACATCATATGTCATTGCATTTCATATATAATTACATATAATCTTTCATTGCATAACACAGTTCACACATATCTCATTTCATAACATCTCAAAGCATTTCATGGCAGTTCATAGCCTCTCATCTAAGAACATATCATCTCATATCATTGGGGTAGCATTTCAGGCATCGATATACATCTACATAGCCCATATCACCTCCCATATAATCCCGAATACCCATAAGCAAACAAGATACCTTTTAGGGAAGTTATTATATGAAAACTATGTTTTTGTTGAACCCTCAGCGTGTCAAAGTAGTGTATCTTACCTCGTGACGAGCACAACGAGAAATACGCAAGGTTAACTTGTCTTGTTTGTGTTTCCATCTACCAATAGCACCATACAATCAATAGGTAACATAAACGTGGCTTCAAAAGACCTCTCTAAGTTCCCTATATCATAAGGTAATCTAAACATAAGGTCTATGGGTCAAACGAGCATGAAAACAAGCCAATACGACTGCCAGGCCTGAATATGCGCCGCATGGGTCTTCCATGCGCCACATATACTTGATCAGAAACACCCGGACCAATCTGTGCACCGCACAGAATTCCTGTGCACCGCACAATGGGGCTCAATCAGTAACTTTGATTTTTGAACATCTTTAAACGATTCCCATTCGATCTCAAACCCTAACCCCGACCTGGAGACATGAAATTGACCTCTTTTATGACACAATTGATGCCCTCAAACCATCAATTGATCCCTTGATCCATTACAAACATAAATCACTTAATTGATCACCCGAATAACATGAAATCGTTAAACGTTTTGCAATATAACCCAACCCAAACCCCATGGCCTGGATCGGATCGACATATAAGACTTATATGATCAGATTTCAAAGTGAATTTACCTATATTACCTGCACTCGACGTGGGGGACTCAAGATCTATACATTACTTGATCAAAACGGCACGAAACGATGAGATCTTGAAGAAAACTTGCTTGAAAAGGGAGGGAGGATCGGCTGGGGATATTTCTCACGTATGAAACTGATGTGGAGACAATTAGGGATTCCTAATTGCACTTAATCCCTAGCCATCAACTCCTAACCTTACACTTTGGGTCCCTCAACTTCTAAACTTGACTTTCTTAGCTTAATTCACTTACCTGGCGACTTAATGATCTTATAAGCATTTACTTTCGAAACGTTACTTTAATTACTTTCATTAAACATCATCTTATTTATTTCACATTATCACAGATAAGCATTTAATCACATAATCCCATATAGGGCATATAAACTTAACGAACCTAACGTTAACTAACGGAATAGTCAAATAGTCAAACTTGAAAAGTTTGGGATGTTACACATTCTTAGTTTCTTCTTGTGAAATGAAACAGGAATACAAACACTCAGTAATTAGTCCTGAATCCTTCACTTCACAAAATAAACTAGTCATCTCCTTATTTAATTGATTTCTAGTTCGAACAGGCTCTGAAGCATCTCCAAGAATGTTTGTAATTGGATGAGCCTTATTTACTCGATATTAAGGAACCGAATCAACATTTAGATTATCTCCTAAATTCGATTGAATCTGCAATTTAGGAGAACTAAAATCATCTTCCGATTCTTCAAAAATAGGATCATCATCAGGCAATGGAACCTTTGAAGGAGTGGTTGGAGTAGTGTTGTAATGATTAGAATTCGAGCTTTAGTGTGTGTTTTAGTATGTGTTAATGGAGGTTTCTAGTGAGAGAAAGTAGAGAGAGAGTAGAGAGATGTCAGGGAAAGATTAGCTTGTATTATGAGGTTAAAGGTTACATATTCACTTATGGAGGGGGTTTATATACATATGATCTATTTACACTATGCCCCCTGGCATTCTAACATGTTTACATTCTAAGTACAAAACAACATAAAGTACACAAATCAACTACTACATATTATATTTCTAACAAGTGTTCATGTTGGTGCATGTCTCTCGGTGACAAGAGCATTCTAGATGTGTGATGTATATTTATATATATTCAAGTCTTGTAATTTATCTTATAATTACCGTTTGTCATTAATATTACCTTGGCATATATTGTTGATCATATTGGGATCCATTTATGTTTATATGTTTGTTCATTATTTATGTTTTGCAGGTACTTGACATGAATGTAGACATTACATGTAAAGAGTCATTAAGTTAATATTGTTTATGCGTTTAACAGCAGTTGAAATATTAACTTAATGTACTTCCAAAGGGAAGTTAAGTTAATGTGTTTCTGCGTATTAACATCAGGAGAAACATTAACTTAATTAATACTTCCAATAGGTAATATAGACAATGTTGTTTTTGCGTATTCACAACAGTAGAAACATTGTCGTAGCTAATGTTGTTTCTACGTATTTAATGCAGTAGAAACATTGGCTGAGTTAATGTTATTTCTGCGTCTTGACAGCAGGAGAAAAATTAACTCAAATATTCCTAAGTGTCATTTGAGAGTTCTTGGGAATAAGCAAATACTTGCTTGTGGAAAGAACACTCAAATGGTTTGAGAGTTCTTGAGAACAAGCAAAAGTTTGCTTCTGGAAAGAACACTCAAACAGTTTGAGAGTTTTTGTGGAAACAAGCAAAAGCATGCTTGTACACAAGAACTCTCAAACAAGGCCAAACCCTAACGGGCTTGACATGAGAACACTCAAATTCATTGGATTTGAGAGTTCTTGGTCATTGCCTATAAATAGTGGGTGTGTGTATGCGTGTTCCCAACAAGAGTGTAGAGAGAGAAATGAGCAAAACCTAGAGAGAGAAACTAAGAACACACATAGTTGATCTTGTGGGTAGTACTCGACTCACGCACGAACCGCAAACACACACCCGGTTTGGTTGGCTTGTAGACTTAGATTACCACGTTGGTTGGTAAGGTTTGTCCGGAAAGCCGCCTCACTATATTAACCAAATACGAGTGTTTATATTCACGCAAAAGATATATATATATATATATATATATATCATAAAAGGTAGATATAAAAACCATGGGTTATCTCGAGGAATTCTGCACCTCGACATATCCTTAAGTCAATCTCGGTTCGATAGAAGAATAAGACCCGAGGGACTTACAATTGGTATCAAGTGCCACAGGTTTTTATACCTTGGTTCGAGATTGATTACGGTTTTGGGTATCCCGCTTTTTGCGTGTTCTTAGGTGAAGATTGTTTTCGGGTTCGTTTGAAAGAAAGGTTCAAACTTGACGCCAAAATAAGACACATCTTTATCCTAAAATTGTTTTCTCAAGGTTTCATTGATCAAGTAACAATATCGGGTTCTATATCTAAGAAAGATTGAAAAACAGCTGTGTTTGCATGTTCTTGTACTTGTACTTTGCGTGTTTTCGATACTACCCAGGCAGTTTGCGCGTTCTATTTGAGTGTTCTTGAGGTTTGAGAGTTCTGGTGGTTTGCGTTTTTCTTACACTTTTGCTCGTTTCATTTGAGTGTTTCCATTTGCGTGTTTATAAGTTGAACCTGTTAGGTCGGAAATCGACCAAGTATAATTTGTTCAGAAATAGCTTAAAGTTCAGTGAAAACGTTTGTACATAATTCTGAGCCGTTTCAGAATTACTTCACTGAAGCTTCACTTAGTTCAGATCAAGATAAATCTGAAGCATTCATTCTGAAGTCAAAGACTGAAGTATGAAGAAGAGAATCATCTCAGAAGCGAGCAAAGAGTGATTCTACCAGATCGAAGACTGAAGCATCTCAGTATAAAGTATTTACAACACTTACACTGATTACGAGGAAGACTTTTTACTTTACATACCTTTACCCAGTTAATAGATTTATCTATTAATAAAAGGTACAAGGTAAAAGTATAGGTTTGGAACGTAGTACTATAAGTCACATCAACTGACTTATATACTCTTTCTAGTACAAGCATGTAAGGAATTAAGTTTAATTCCTTAAATGCTCACAAACACTTTTATACGATCTTGTCCATGTCATCATGAACTTGGTCTATAAATAGAAAGTCTTCTCACAACTTGCAAAGGGCTTAAAACTTTAGCATTGCAACTTGTGAGATACTCTAAGTAAACTTACGAGTATTTCCAAGTTATTTAGATCACTTGTTTTTCGGGATTGTTTAGATACTTACACTTGGGTATTTATCTTTGTTCCGCAACAATCCTTGTATTTGTTTATATATCAATAAATCAAATACATTAGAAAGAAAACAACGTGTCTCAATGCTACACACTTGATTATACTTATATATATCTTATATAGTTTCTGCCATTTAGTTCTTGTTATTTATGTGAGTCCCTCGATAGCTACGGATCACTCTCGAGATCGTCTATTGTTATGTCGTGAGTGCGGAATCCTCACGAGATAACTAGTTTGATTAGTTATCGTATATATTGCTAATTATATGTATATAATCAGCCTTATGGGGTCTATGTTTGTTATACTGAAATCAGAGAATGAACTGAAGGTTTTCACTCCATAAGAGTGTAAAAATAGAAGATTGTATGAGGGTCGTACAAAATTAAAATGTTTACGTTACTCAAAAAAGATGATTAATTGATAAGGGCGCTACATTTTTTCTAAGTTCATGATTTTGAGGCTTGAATTTGCAGGCTGTGATTTGTATCATGGGAAATGGGTATATGATTCAGCTGGACCGCTATACTCAAACAACTCATGCCCTGTGTT
>CM067174.1:37574716-37597300 GCA_034093135.1 Erigeron breviscapus | reverse complement strand
GGAAGAGATGGGTCGTGGCATCCTTAGAATGTGCCAGCCCACTCTTTTGCCTTATGAGTCATACTCCC
This sequence comes from Erigeron breviscapus, assembly GCA_034093135.1. Taxonomy (NCBI): domain Eukaryota; kingdom Viridiplantae; phylum Streptophyta; class Magnoliopsida; order Asterales; family Asteraceae; genus Erigeron; species Erigeron breviscapus. The sequence continues at coordinate 37,597,232 of CM067174.1, read as the reverse complement.
ACTCTATTACTCTTCTTCACCATTTCCTTTCATGCATTCCTTCACACATTTCCTCAAAACAAGGGGGAGTTTGTTGATGCATGTTGATGTGACAACAGCAACTTAGATTTGATTAGACGCTTATTTGTATATGTAATTGATAGATTATGAACATAATGTTTTAGTAATGATTGATTACATGTTTTGGTGTTTTATATATGTTTATATATGATGGTTGTTATGTATGTCATACAAGTACAATCATAATATATGTTAGGTTCTTGTACATAAAGTACTAGGAAAATAACTAAGCATAAGATGTTGATGGTTTTTAGTACTAACGAAGATGATCTTCGTTAGGAACGAACGAAGATTATATTCGTTCTAAGGGCTGGGCTGCTAAGTTCGTAAGAACAAAGCCCAGCAGGCCCAATATCGATTATAAACGTATATAAACGATTGGAAACCCTAAATTGAGCATTCCAGTCGATATATCACACACACCTAAAGCATCTAAGTTCGTTTGTAATCAATAGCAAACGAATATAGAGCAATTAAGGCTGATTACACTCTGGTTAATTAGCAATAATATAGATAACTAATCAAACAGTTATCTCGTGAGGATTCCGCACTCACGACATAACCATAGACGATCTCGAGAGCGATCCATAGCTATCGAGGGACTCACACTATGACCGAATGTAAGCCCCTGCTTGAAGAGTTCACTGTCCAAGATGGACCGGCAGTGACGTTTGGTAATGATCAAAGTGGAAAGACTGAAGGATATGGTGTGCTCAATAACGGACAGGTCGAATTCAAAAGAGTTGCATTTGCGAATGGTTTGAAATATAACCTGATCAGTGTAAGCCAACTTTGTGATGATGGCTACAGAGTTTTGTTCGATATTGCTCAAGGCACCATATTTAATAAGGATTGGAAAGTGGTGATGGTTGCACCAAGAAAAGGAAATGTGTACATCATGGATATGGAACCAGCTCCAAAAGAGCAGTGCTTCTATACCAAGGCTGATGAAGGACACCAACTGGCTGTGGCATAAAAGATTATCCCATCTTAATTTCAAAAATATTAACAAGTTGTCTCGTAAACAACTGGTAGATGGGATACCTCAGATTTCTTTCAATAAAGAAAAGCCATGTCCAGGGTGTGAGATGGGCAAGCAGAAAAGGGCCAGTTTCAAAACAAGGAAAAACTTTAGCATCACTGAACCTCTTCACATGCTTCATATGGATCTCTTTGGTCCAGTGAATGTTCAAACTAGAGCTGGAAAGAAGTACACTCTAGTTGTGGTCGATGAATTCACCAGATATTGTTGGGTGGTATTCCTCCGGTCCAAAAGTGATGCACCTGCTGAAATCATCTCTCTCATCAAACGAATTGAACTCAAGTATACTCGAAAAGTCTGTCAGTTGCGAAGTGATAATGGTACTGAATTTCAAAATAAGGTACTTGAAACATTTTGCAATGACACTGGCATCTCTCAAAAACTTCTCATCAGCACACTCTCCAGAGCAGAATGGAGTTGTGGAAAGAAAGAATCGCACACTGATAGAAGCGGCCAGAAGCATGCTATCTGAATCAGGTCTTCCCACCAGTTTTGGGCTGAAGCAGTTGCAACTGCTTGTCACACCCAAAACCGGCCAGTCTACATCAAGAGACATAAGAAGACTGCCTATGAAGTACTCAGGAATCGAAAACCAAATATTGGATATTTTCATGTATTTGGTTGTCCAGATTACATTTTAAATGATTCCAGTCAGCTTGGAAAGTTTGATGCAAAAGCTGATGAAGGTGTATTTTTAGGCTATTCAGATATTCGAAGGCCTTTAGAGTTTATAATTATAGACTCCAAAAGGTTCACGAGACAATTCATGTCACATTTGACGAATCTAGTGATGCAATTAACAAGAGACCAAGCCTTGATATTTCTCCAGTCGTTCCAATAAATTTTGGTGAAACTGACCAAGTTCATCAGTCAGTTGTTTCACCAAAAGATGTTTCCAGTTATACTCAATTGGAACCAGTTAAGAAGAAGATCACCACCAGTGACACTTCATTTTATCCATCCATCAGTTTCAACTTACCACAGAAACTGGTGATTGGATCTGATGTACGTACCACTCCAATATCAGCACCAGTTCAAACTCCAACTTCTCCAGTTCTTCAAGAATGCCTTTTAATGAAGAATTTCATGATGCAAATCGTGACCTCATTGACTCTGATGAGGATATAGAAGTAGTTTGGACTGATCCTCCTCCAGAAGCTGCTGTAACTGAAGAAGATCGCCAGGTGACTTGCACTGATATTGTTTTGCACCAGCCTAGTCAATACACTAAATGGACTCGAGCACATCCAATTGAACAGATTGTGGGAGATCTAAGTAGTGGGGTTCAGACTAGAAGAGCCACCAGTGAGCAATGCTTAAACGTCACCTTCTTATCACTGATTGAACCGAAGAAGATTGACGAGGCTATGGTAGACCCAAGCTGGGTGGAAGCTATGCAAGAAGAGCTCATCCAGTTTGAAAGGAATAATGTGTGGAACTTGTTCCTTGTCCACCAGGGTTAAAGAAAGAACCCATTGGTACAAGATGGGTCTACCGAAACAAGATGGATGAAGATGGCAATGTTGTAGAAACAAAGCCAGATTAGTTGCCCAGGGTTATTGTCAGGCAGAGGGCGTTGATTTTGATAAAACTTTTGCTCCAGTTGCAAGACTTGAAGCCATCAGAATATTTCTGGCTTATGCAACCCATCTGCAGTTCAAAGTCTTCCAGATGGATGTCAAAAGTGCGTTCCTTAATGGAACATTGGAAGAAGAAGTGTATGTTAAACAGACTCCAGGCTTCATCGATGAGAAGCATCCTCACTGGGTATATAGACTGAACAAAGCTTTGTATGGTCTTAGACAAGCCCCAAGAGCCTGGTATGATACTTTAACTAAACATCTTCTTAAAAATGGCTTTCAAAGGGGTGCAATAGATAATACCTTATTTATCTTGAAAGAAAAAGGTAATATCTTATTGGTACAAATTTATGTTTATGACATTATATTTGGTTCAACTGATGATGCAATGTGTAAAAGGTTTCTAAAATCATGTCATCTGAGTATGAAATGAGTTTAATGGGAGAATTAACATTTTTCTTGGGTCATCAGATTAAGCAAAATGAAAATGGAATTTTTATAAACCAAGGAAAATATGTCAGAGATTTTTTAAGAAAATACAAATATGATTCAATCCCATCGAAAAACACACCTATTGCAGCACCTTTAAATTTGGACTTTGACCCAACTGGCAAACCAGTGAACACCACTGAATATCGTGGTATGGTTGGTTCACTGATGTATTTAACTGCCAGTCGACCAGATATAATGTTTGCAACTTGTCTATGTGCCAGATTTCAGGCTAACCCAAAAGAATCACATTTGCATGCTGTTAAGCTCATCTTCAGATACCTGAAAGGGTGTCCTAGCCTTGGTCTTTGGTACCCCAAAGGCTCAGGGTTAGATCTAATGGGTTATTCAGATTCAGATCATGCAAGTTGTAAGATAGATAGAAAATCAACAACTGGTGGTTGTCATTTCCTTGGAGGAAAACTGGTAAGTTGGACCAGCAAGAAGCAGACGTCAGTCTCTATGTCCACTGCTGAGGCAGAGTACATTTCTGCGGCCAGTTGCTGTGCCCAGATTCTCTGGATCAAGAACCAGTTATTAGATTATGGTCAAAAGTATACAAGGACCCCAATCTTTTGTGACAACACCAGTGCAATTTCTATATCTCACAACCCAGTGATGCACTCAAGACAAAGCATATTGACATCAGGTATCATTTCATTCGTGATCATGTTATGAAAGAAGACATTGAAATACATTTCATCCCCACTGACAAACAGCTCGCTGATGTTTTTACAAAACCTCTTGATGAGAAAACTTTTAAACATCTCATCAGCGAACTGGGAATGTTAAATCCTTAAAATTGGAGAGTTTTTTGTTATGAACGCGTCAGTGATACTGATGAAGTTCTCCAGTTGAGGAGGTCCAAATAATCTTTGCTCGCCAGGCTATCGAACGCCTTTGTGATACTATCCTGGCACTAATCGATTTCTGGATCATCATTTTAGGGGGAAAGACTCAAAATAAATTTTCTTACCAAAATTCCTTTGTTTGAAAATGGCAACTGGAGAACTCTCCAGTTGGAAACTGGCACTGGACTAATCCTCCAGTGTACAGGTTCAGTCTTGTCTTAAAACTGGTGGTCAACCAGATTTCATAACGTTGATACTTGGTCAATATTGTGACACGTGATGGTACTCGAGTGTTTTAACCTACTCATATCGTCATATGACGTGTTAAGTCATTTTTGGTAAAAGACAACTTGTTTTTATTGGGAATGAAAATTAGTGGGCGCGTGGTAGTTAAGCCGTCGTAGCATTTAATGCTGACAAGGAGAATTAAATTTTTAGTTCAAAATTCAAATTACTTTTGTAAAATATCTACAAAATTGAGTTTTGATAATAAAATATAATTCTTGGTATTTCATTGGGATCATGATTTCATTATAAATACCCCTTATTTACTCCGAACACATTTACTTTCTTTTCACATTCTCTCATTTACTCCCAATCATCATCAAAATCTCATTCTCTCTGCTTCATAAATCAAAACCCTAATTCCCAAATTCTCAGTTTCATATTCATATCTTTCAAAAATGGCACCTAAATCTAGAAGTAGGGATGTAAATCTGCTTACAGTCCCTTATAATCCATCTCAAAATGTCAAACGAGCCAGTGGTGCCCCTTCAAATTTCTGCTTCAATTAAATTAAATCCAAACAATCCAATGGCCAGTTTGAGAGGGACTCAAGCCGCCGATACATTAATCGGGAGAATCCAAGCCTTTCTTCGTGATTCTCCCCTCGGCGAGTCTTTTTCCCTCAACCCACGCAAGATGTACCATGAGTACTTGTGTGAGTTTTGGTACACAGCAGAACTTTTAGAAGACTGTTCATCTATCTCTTTCACCCTTAAAGATGGATCAGTCCAGTGTACTATTACTGCAGAAACGTTGAGGGATGCTCTGCACCTCAACTACTGGAGAGGGTGAATCTCCAGTTGTGATATCCCAGAACATCAATTTTCGCCAGGTACTCCTGGATATGGGAAATAAGGAGTGCTTGGAGAATGGGGTATTGAAAGTTAAAGGTGCTATGACTATGAAGGGCCTCTCACCATCCTGGAGGTACTTCTTCATTCACCTAGTTGAAAGCATGGGTGGGAGTTCTGGTGGATTGGACCAGATCAACTCCACACAAGCAGAGATGGCTTACTGCTTGTGGAATGGACTCAGAGTGGACTTTGCTGATATTTTATTCAGAAGCCTGGTTATTAAACTGAAGGGCTCCAAGGGATTATGCATCCCCTTCTCCAGGTATTTGTCACTCTGTTTTCTTCAACTTCTGGGCAGTGAGGAATATCATAACACTCAATCACTGTACACTGTCCCAGAGTTGTTGAGGAATCTTTACTCCCTAACATCTGTCGATGGGGAGGTTGAGATCCCTCAGAGAATGTTGCTGGCATTCTCTAAAACCGATGCACCAGTCCAAGGTGAGTCGGAAAGACAACTGGGCGGGCCTCAAAACAATGAGGGACCCACCATTTCGTCTGCTGGAATTGTGACCATTGCCGAACCCGGGCAACAGTCTAACCCCTCAGCTCCAGCGTGTCTGTCCCTAAAATCTACCCTGGAGACCTCCCAACAGGTCTTTCAGGAGCTCCAAAGGCAAAAAGAACAGTCGCCCTAGGACTCAGTCAACACTTGCCACTGACAGTAGAAACCAAACCAGCCCTCCAGTTTCCTCCCAACAGGAACCTGGAGAAAGTCAAATGGGACAACCGCAAGCAGCCACTCTCGCAATTTCTGTAGGAGAGAGTGGTGAAGATGATACTGGGCTACCCCAACCCAAATTAGAGTCTGAGTCTGCACAAAGTGTCCACGGCCTATCTTCTGACACTTCTCTTGCACGAACTGACGAAGTCTCTGGCCAGTCACTGCTGGAGACTGAGGTTCCAAACTCTACGGCTGATGATGTTATGATTGTGGATAGAGCAATTATAACTGAGGCAACCCCAGTGACCTCTATCCCTGGTGAAGTCACCTCGGTAACTAATCCTCCAACAGATGCTACCTTCCAAGAAACTGGAGAAGGTCATCTGGAGACTGACCCATCTGGTCAGCCCTCAGTTACATTCATGGATCTGGACATGGGTGTTAATGACGAGGAAATCCTTATTGAATCTTCGGATTCTGAAGGTACTGCATCAGACATTGAGATTTTTGAGTCTTCTGTACAAGATCAAAACCCTTCATCTCATGTCTCGCCTCCAGATACTTCAATTTCAATTTTACCATCTCAAGAAAATGAGCTTACTGAAAATCCATTTCCCACTTACAGCTATATATCTGGAAACAGACGTATGACACCATCACCATCTGGGCAGTTCTCACTCCTTCGAGAAATGCCACCACCACCGCCGCCGTTGGACACACCTGAGCATTCTCAGCATGTCCAACAATTTGAATTTCCTCTCCCTTCTTCTTCCACCACTCCTATTATTATTCCCTCAACTGCTGCGATGTCAACTGGGGAGGCTTCTCTCAATTTGCCTCCTCCAGTTACTCCTGTGGTAACTGCTGCTGGTCCAGTGACACGTTCTCCTCCGTCACTGGACACTCAATTTGCCTCCTTCCAAGCCGACATCCAAAACCTTATTCAAAGGGTGGAGGATGTTCAAAAGGCAATTGATAAAAATACCAAGTCCCTCTCCAGATACAACAAGGACACAACTACAAATTCTAAGGTTGTTGATCTGGGGATTAATAAGTTCGCTGAAAATGAGGACCTGGTATTCAAGAAGCTCAATGAGCTGGTCGAAGGCTGTAACAATCTGGCCACTTCTCTAAAGGAAGCCTTCGACCTCACTCAGACCAAAGTCACTACATCAATCTCCAACCTGCTGGGTAATACTGTCAGACAATCAGAGGTTGATTTGAAGGAGATTGAAAAGCAGGTTAAGGAATTGGTTGAAAAACCTGGCTTTGGGCAGCAGTTGATGACTTCAGTTGGTCAGAAAATTGATGATACACTGGGTGCAAGAGAAACACAACTAATTGAAAGGGTGATAGCTGAGATCACCAAGCTGGCCACTCCTCAGGTTGATCTGGCCCCACTCACTAATGAGATCAACCAGTTGAGGGGCAGCATAGACACATTAAACACCCAGGTATCAACTCACACTCAGTCTATTGACAAACTGACAACTGAAGTGGAAAATTTGAAGAAAAAGGATGAAGAGGTTAAGGAAAAGGTGGTTTCTGGTCTGAATGAAGATTCTAAGACCTTGGATGAACTGAAAACTGGTCAGCAACAAGTGGCAGCAAATGTTCTGACCCAGTCTAAAGAAACCAACCATCTGTGGAGATCTTTCAGGATGATGTGCACAATATTTAAAGAATGCAAGGACATACAATCGTGGCAGCCTCTTGACTGGTTGCCATCTAACCATTCTGAATGGGAAGTCATAAGGGCAGGTCTAGAAGCTGCCAAGGGGGAAAAACGTGTAGTCCTTGCACCAATTGCACCTGGAAGTACTCCATCTGGAAGTCAATCTGGTAGAGAAATGGTTGTGGCTGCCAGTACTGAAACTGGTGAGCAAAGGGTTGAAGAGGATGTATATGTGATTGATAGAGGGAATGTGGATAAGGGTAAAGGTAAAGCATCTGATGAATCTGCCCAGCCGGCCACTGATGTACCGATGTTAGAAACTGGCAATGTTGATTTGCTTCCTCCAGTCTCAGAAAGTGATAGCAAACGATTGGCAAGGCTTGGAGATCAAATTAAAGAAAGAAAGAAAATGAAACAAGCAAACCAAGCTGAAGCCAGAGAACATCTGGCTAAGATCAAATTACTTGATATAAGTGATGCTCATCTGTTGGGAATCACAAAGGAGGAATATGCCAGAGTGAAAGATGATGCAAGGATAGTGGGCATGTTGAAAGAAATGCTTGATATTGAACTAGACAGACACTATCCTGATGATGAAGCTGAGCATGATGCCAGAAATTTGAATATATCAGTGGAGAAGGCTAAAGAGAATCGGGCCAGTGGGATTCTGAAAAGAATTGAAAATGTTAAGAAGGTTGTGAAAAGGGTCTTGAATCCACCAAGAAGGAACCCTCAACCAAGAAAACCACTGCACAGAGATGCTGATCTAAGAACCTTCCTTGAACCAACTGGCGAAGTCTCAAATGATGACATCAAGGTTGCTGTGTAGGCTGCTGGAGCTGGGACTATTAAAATCTCAAATGAATCTGAAGCTAGAAACTATTATTCCCAGATCATGGCAACCAGAAAGCACAGTGGGGCAATCAATGGTGTTTTTGTAACAATTAAGCCAGGCACCAAGTACTTTCATCTTGAAGTCAGTTGTAAAGTCCCTCACACGATGGTTTAACCCACGAGTGTAAAATACAAGACAAGTATGAACTAGAATTGGACTAGTATTACTTCAATATAAATATGCAAGAATATAAACAAAGTAATAAATGACTTAAGCATATTTAAACAAGTAAATAAATGGTGGAACACAAATGTAGTTTTCAAGTGTATTTTCTTTATTGATGTATAAACAAAATACAAGATCGTTGCGGAACCTAGATATTACACGTATGTAAGTATCTAAACAATCTTTGAATTACAAGTGATCTATACTTGCTAAATAAACTCCTTTGATCGATATACTTAGAGTTGTGAAGTATAACTGTTTAGATCGAGAGTATTTAAGCAAGTTCACCAATTTGCTAAAAAGTGATTTTCTCAAAGAAATGACTTTGTATTTATAGGCAACAAAATTCACCAGTGAATTTTGTGCCGTACAAATATGGTTGCATACATTTAATGATCCGACAAGAACATTAATGTATTGGATAAGGAATAAGGATAAAGTCACATCAAATGCAAGTGTATCCTTTTTATCCAACCACCTTAACACACGTATACTTTGGTAAAGAATAAGTGGGTTGTTCTTTGGAAAGTGTGTAAAGGCTTAAAGTCAAATCCTCGATATCAGTGTTCAGACTTGTAAGGTCTAGAACACTGACAATCCTCCAGTGTGCAGATCTGGTAAGACTTCCAGTGGACTCCGCCATTTGTCAGTCTTCTTTATTCTTACTTCAGTCTTTGACTTCAGTGAGAACGTCTTCAGTAGTGTAGATCTGGACTGGGGTGAAGTCCAGTGAGCTAATCTGGAGGATGTCTCCAGATTCCTATACAAGTATTTGCTCACTGGTCTTCCATTATTTCTGAACAAATCTTCAGAGGGACTCCAGTTTCCAAGTCTGGAGTAGTCAGTTTCTGGACAGATCTTCAGTAAGGCTCCAGTAGTCGAGTCTGGAGCGAGTCCAGTAAATCTGGACCTAACAAATTCCCCCTATTTGTTTAGAAATAATGCAAGTGTTTTCAGGCTTATAGATATATAAATTTGTATGCCTGGAAAACACTTAGTCGATTTAAGTCTAAAAAATCTAAGTTACTGGAAAACACATTATAGATCATGAGTGTTTTCAGTTTCATCTTTAAGTTCTAACTTAGACTAAATCTGATCATTTACTTATATGAAATTTAAAAATTGCAACTAATATTACTTTCATCAACTGGAAAATAGTTACAACTTTCATCAAACGATTACAATAAGTACATGATAAAAGATTCAGGCCCTTCTTTTTGATGACTGCCCTGGTGCATCTTCAGTAGCCTTCCTCTTTGGTGATGGAGATGATGGAACAGACACTGGTGGTCTCAAACCCAACACAGCTTCCATTTGTTGTATTCTTTTCCAGACCTTCTCAATTCTCTTCATAAAAGCCTTAACATCTGGAGACAAATTAGTTTTACCTTTAAATGTCAATCCTATCTCCTTCAGTTCAGTCCATCCAAAAGCTTGGACTGTTGTATCTTTCCTTTCATCTGTAAAGTTACCCTCTCTGGTCAACTTTATATTAAATCTGGTCATCCCTTGATGATTTTCAGCCAACTTGATTTCAGCATCAACAATTTTTCTAGCATTAGCCCTGAAATTCATCATTTGATCATAAGATGCCTTCTACTTCGCCATCTGGACCATATATTCAGTTTCCTTGGATACACCACTCTGTTGTCCTTCAGTGACTGGAGTTGTTGGCGATTAATTCTCAGAGAAGTATCCAGGGGAATGAAAGTGCTCACATTAGCATCCTTTATTGCCTTGATTTGTTTGGCAGTAAGCTTCGGCAGACCAGTCAATCTTTTTTTGTACTCTAACTCCAGAGCACCAGCGTTCTTTCTAATCTTTCTCTGGAGGTTCACCAGTTCCTCCCTTCTTTGCCTTATCAACTCTGGAATGGTAACACCATAAATTAATGAATCATATACCTGTTCTTCTTCAGCGTAGAACGAGCGTATATGAACATCATTCAATGCATCTTGACATTGATGAACTCTGGGATCATCCTTCATCTTCTTGAACACTTCAATGTTAATGCCTAACCTTCCAGGATTATAAGAGTCCAGAGTCCCATGATTAGCCATATCCCTATGATGGGCCAGCAGTTCATCTCTTTGATTCTTCTTGAAGATTTCAATCATGATGCATTGTTGTTCTAACTTCTTGGCAGATTCATCATCAGCATCTTCAGTTCTTTCTTCCTCTTCACCAGATACCACTTTTTCTTTTCCTTTAACTGCCTTCAGTGTAGTTGGGATATCTGGGAAGGACTCAAATTGGGGCTCACTGGCTTCAGTGCCAGTAGCTTCTTCAGTTAGCCTGGCTTCAGTGCCATATGCTCTTTGTGCTGCTCTTTGTGCTAATTCTTTTAATGTCATTTGGTCACCAGACGACCTTTCCCCCTTGGAAGGATCTCTAGTCCTGGACTTGAAATCATTCCATAATTCTTCTACCATATGTCTGTCCAGAGAACCAAAAGTTCTTCCTTGTTCTGGCATGGAATCAGTCATACCTTTCTTGAGTGCCAGCACTTCTTTCTTCATATTTTCAATTTCTTCTGGCAAGTGCTTAGGCAACTCAGTGTCTATCATCTGAACAACTTCAGGCAACAAGCTATCTTGAATGGTTCTTAGAACAAAAGCAGAGATATCATCAGTGATTGTTTTCAGCATATCACCCCTAAATTTTCTAACAATTTCATCACTAAGGGTGCTAACAATATCATTTTGATCTAATGTTGGCCTGCTCTCCAGTGAACCAACCCTTGTAACCAGCTTCTCAACCTCTTCTTTCAGACCTGCCAGTGGTTGAACAATCTTACTATCCACTGCAGTCTGAACAGAACTAACAACCCTTGTTTCTAAGCCTGGACTGCCACTTTGATGTTTTCAGAATTTCGATTGGTGGCCAGTACCAGCTCATTCAGTTTCTCAAACACTAACTTCTCATTCCCAGCAAACAAGTTCATTTCTGATGCTAAATTATTTGACAATAAGGATTTGAAATCAGAAATAACCTGGGAAGAGCTCTGGAGTGATCTCTTCCAGGTCCGCCACCTTACTAAGAAGGCCTTGGACCTCGGTTGAAGATGAAGTGGAGAGACCACTGGGTGGTTCCAGATGAGAGGTCATTCTCTCCATTACTGGTACTTGTGCCCAGACCTCTTCAGTTTCAACAGTTTCAGTATTTATAACTGTAGAGTCTGGCACACCTTGTTCAGTGAGGTTGACTGGAGATTCAATGGGTGGTGGTTGAGTTTGTGAAATTTGGATTAGTGGAGTGAAGTAAGGAGTTGATTGTGGAATAGAAGGTGGTGGAGGTGGTGGTGGTGGCATGCTTGATTCTGGTGGGGGTGGAGGCATTTCTGTTTCTGGAGGGGTAATGTTTGTTTCTGGTGGAGGTGGTGGCATTTCTGGTAGACTTTCAGCTTGCTCAACATCTTCACCCAGAAAATTCATATCTACATCAAAATTTTGACCTTCAGAAATGGGAGAATCAGCCTCATCCCAAAACATATCACCAGCAGTTGCATCACCAGCCGATGTACCAGCCTGAACATTCAAATCAATCTGAGCCTCTTGCTCATCAGACTGGACAACTTGTTCTACCTGCTCAACCTGCTCACCAACCTGTTCATCAAACTGGCCAACAACTTCTACATTCTCAATCTGTTCAACATTTTCAATATGCTCAACATTCTCCTCTTCATAAAATAGAGACCCATCTAAATCCATTACATCACCAGCCTATCTTGCTGGGTTTACCTGGACTCCACCTCTCATCAGACGCCTACTAGATCTAGGTCGTCTGGAACGATCAACATTTTCTGGTTGCACACCTTCTTCTGGAGCAACTTGCCTTATTGGTTGTACCATCTCTACAACCTGAACATCTTGGTCATCACCAGGTCTTTCAACAACTTGTACTCTACCTGGTGCCTCTGCTAGTTCCCTTTGAAAAGTTAACATGGCTGGAGGAATATCTACCTCACCAGCTCTTGATTGAAGGTTGGTCAGATCCCTCAAAAACTCACTCACAGAAAAGTGAGTAGTATCATAATCATACTCATCTCCTAGAGCACTTCTAAACATAAGGGAAAGAAAACGGATATATGGAACATGGGGTTTTCTCCCTTTTGCTTTCAGTCGATCTACCAAATCATTGAACAAGATCTGAGCAAAATCTACTCTTATTCCAAACCACAAACAATAGGCAATCTGGAGCTGCATTTGATTTATCTGATCAAGTCCTCCAGAACTACCTCCCAGACATTCAACCAAATGTGTGAAGAAAAATCTCCACGAGTCTGTCAGCTACTCATATAAATTGTGCCTTTTCTCAACAACTGGCCATGGTCATCAAGAATTTCTGTGTGCCCCATCAACCTGCACACTTCCCTGTAATTAATGCCAGAGGGAAGTTCGATGGGCATCTCATTCTGGTCAAGATAGTTCAACTGTAAAACAGACCTGAGTAAACTCACTGAGAAACTTAAAGATCTGGTACCTCCCCTAAGAGTATAAGAAATTGATGAGGTTTCTTCATTATAAAATGCCGAGTACCAGAATTCACACAAATAGTCATGGTACATTCTCCCTGGATTTAGGGTTAATGCACCATACAGAGGGCATGAGAGAAAGAAAGTATTCAATCTCCCAATAATAGAACGAGCAGGATGAACACTGGAAAGTTTGGCCATCCAGTTATTCATATTGATTCGAATGGCTTTTGCCTCAAGAGTAATATGTCTCGGTTTAGCAACATTATCAACCAGAGCATATTCGGCAGATAAAAGATTTTTGGGTGCCATTTATGATTGAAAGATGAAGATGAAATTGAATAAATTTAGGGTTTATGATGAAGAAATTAATGAATTTGCAGTTAATATGAGAGATTTAATGATTGGAAACTAATGAAGAATTGAATGAAGGAATTTGAAGATTTGGGAGTAAATGTTCGAAGTAAATGTAAAGTGAAAGTGAAAATGGGTATATATAGGAGAGATAATGTGGAACTCAAACGGGTTAATTTGAAATTATCAAATATAATTTTGATCGGGTTTTGAGATCCGCATTAAGTACATCACATCACACATTAATGTGTGATGGTTCACCGCCCACAAAAACTAACAACTTGTTCTTTTTGTCTTCCCAAGGTAAAAAATACCATCATTTCGTTTGAAAAATTACATGCCACGTAGGATTTATAAGATAAATATCTTTGAAAAAGTTTGCTTACGTGGCACGCACAATGACCAAGTATTTAAAAAATATTGTGACTCAATTCAGTGCATCTGGAGGTTGACTAGACACTCCAGTATCACTAGTGGATTAGTCCAGTGAAGCATGTACTGATGGTACACTGGAGGGACACTCCAGTAAAGTACCAGTGAAAACCATTTTTGAAAGACTGGTAACTTCAAACATGCACGTCAACTAATACAGACAAATGAGAGGGACACATTTACAAGAAGACAAAAGTCTCCTCAAACATGCACTTCAACCTGTCCAATTACCAGTGAGAGGGACACATTTACAAAGCACCAGTAATATTTTCTGGAGAAAATGTCCAGTAAGAAAATTTTGTCCAGTGAGAAAATAAATTAATAAATTCCCCCTGAACTTTAAACATTTTTAAGAACAAAAATATATCTTTCAAAGTCTTCCCCCTGGAATGTTGATCCAGAAATCTATTAATGCAAGGATAGTACACAATGGCGTTCGATATCTAAGCATTCATAAATTTTAAAAATCTTTAAACCAAAGATCCTTGATAGTCCACAAAGGCGTTCAATACCAAGGTTCCAGATTTAAGGGTTTAACATTCCCAACTCACCAACAAGATATTCAAAAGTTTTGACATCCAGTGGTTTCGTAAAAATGTCAGCGAGTTGTTTGTCAGTGGGGATAAAATGGAGTTCAATGTTTCCTTTCACAATATTATCACGAATGAAGTGATACCTGAGATCAATGTGCTTGGTTTTGGAGTGCATGACTGGATTGTTTGAGATAGCAATGGCACTGGTATTATCACAAAAGATTGGAGTCTTTGAATACTTAATACCATAATCAAGCAACTAGTTCTTCATCCAGAGTATCTGAGCACAACAACTGGCTGCAGACACGTATTCAGCTTCAGCAGTGGACAATGAAACTGAAGTTTGCTTTTTACTGGTCCAACTGACCAGTTTGCCACCAAGGAAATGACATCCACCAGTAGTGGATTTCCTGTCTATCTTACAACCTGCATGATCTGAATCTGAATAACCCATTAGATCCATGCCTGAGCCTTTGGGATACCAAGACCCAAACTGGGGACACCCTTAAGGTACTTCAGTATGCGCTTTACAGCCAGCATATGAGATTCCTTTGGATTAGACTGATATCTGGCACATAAACATGTTGAAAACATTATATCTGGTCTACTGGCAGTTAAATACATCAGTGAACCAACCATGCCTCTATAGACAGTGGTGTTTACTGGTTTACCATCTGGATCAGAGTCAAGTGTCAGTGGTGCAGAAATTGGAGTTGGTTTAGATGGTGAAGAGTTCATATCATATTTCTTTAAAAGATCTCTAACATATTTTTCCTGATTAATAAAGATGCCATCTTTGTTTTGTTTAATCTGGAGTCCAAGAAAATATGTTAATTCACCCATCAAACTCATTTCATATTCAGTGGACATTATTTTCGAAAATTTCTTGCACATGTTTTCATCAGTAGGCCCAAAAATAATATCATCAACATAAATTTGTACCATTAACAGATTACCTCGTTCATGAAGAATAAATAAGGTATTGTCAATTGCACCTCGTTTAAACCATTTTTCAATAAATGTTTAGTCAGAGTGTCATACCAGGCACGTGGGGCTTGTCTGAGGCCATACAGCGCTTTGTCAGACGATATACCCAATGTGGATGCTTTTCATCAACGAAACCTGGTGGTTGTCTGACATAAACTTCTTCTTCAAGAAGGCACTCTTTACATCCATCTGGTAGACCTTGAACTGATGATGAGCAGCGAATGCTACGAATATTCTGATCGCTTTCAAGTCTAGCCACTGGAGCAAATGATTCATCAAAATCGACATCTGACTGGCAGTAGCCTTGTGCTACCAGTCTGGCCTTGTTTCTGATTACGTGGCCATCTTCATCTACCTTGTTCCTGAAGACCCATCTTGTTCTAATTGGTTCTTTCTTGCCAACTGGAAAAGGAACCAGATACCAGACCTTGTTCCTTTCAAACTGGTGAAGCTCTTCTTGCATAGCAGTCACCCAACTTGGATCTTCCATAGCCTCGTCAATCTTCTTTGGTTCATTCAGTGATAAGAAACTGACATATAAGCATTGATCACTGGAGGCTCTTCTGGTCTGAACTCTACGACTGGAGTCACCTATGATCTGATCAATAGGGTGAGCTTTTGTCCATCTGGAGTATTGACCAGGATTGTTACTGACAACAATATTAGTGCAAGAATTCAGTTGAGTCTCCTCTGGAGTTGCTTCTAGAGGAGGATCTTGCCAGATTACTTCAGTATCTTCATCTGAGTCATTTAAATCACGATTTGCATCATGAAATTCTTCATTTGAAGGCATTTCCTGGAGTACTGGTTCAGTTTGAAATTCTTCATAAGAAGACATTTCTGGTATTCTCAACTGACACTGATACTGGGGAGCAGTACGAACATCTAATCCAATATTAATTTCAGAGGGTAGTTTGAAAATAATAGAGGGATAGAATGGAGTACTACTGGATTGTTTCTTCTTCTGAATAGGTTCCAGATCAGGATGACTGGAAACTTTATCTTCTGAATCTTCTTTATTGTAGTTGATAAGATCAGATTCACAGAAGACAATTGGAGTTACTGGGGGAGAGTCAAGGGCTGGTTTGTTGATTGCAGCATTTGATTCATCGAAAGTAACATGTATGGATTCTTGTACTATCTTCAGTCTCTTGTTGTAAACTCTGAAGGCTTTGCGAATGGCTGAATATCCTAAGAAATATCCTTCATCAGCTTTGGCATCAAATTTGCATAACTGACTGGAGTCGTTCAGGATGTAAACTGGACATCCAAAAACGTGAAAATAACCAATATTTGGTTTTCTATTTCTCAATATTTCATAGGAAGTCTTCTTGTGTCGCTTCACGTACACTGATCGATTCTGGGTGTGGCAAGCAGTTGTAATTGCTTCAGCCCAGAAACTGGTAGGAAGACCAGATTCAGCTAGCATACTCCTGACAGCTTCTATCAGCGTTCGATTTTTCCTTTCTACCACTCCATTCTGCTCTGGAGTGCGTGCTGATGAGAGTTCTGGGAGACGCCAGTGTCAGTACAGAATTTCTCCAGAGTTGCAATTCTGGAATTCTGTTCCATTGTCGCTTCTTAACTGACACACTTTTCGCTTATGCTTCAGTTCAATCTGCTTGATAAGAGAGATGATTTCAGCAGCAGCTTCATTTTTAGACCTAAGAAAGACCACCCAACAATATCTGGAGAATTCATCTACGATCACCAGGGTGTATCTTTTACCAGCACGAGTCTGAACATTCACTGGACCAAAGAGGTCCATATGAAGCATGTGAAGTTGTTCAGTAATGCTGAAATTCTGTCTGGTCTTGAAACTGGCACGTTTCTGCTTACCCATCTCACATCCTGGACATGGCCTTTCCTTTTTGAAGGAAACTGAAGGTATCCCATCTGCAAGTTGTTTTCTTGACAACTTATTAATATTTTTGAAATTTAAATGGGATAACCTCTTATGCCATAACCAGTTTGTGTCTTCATCAGCTTGAGTGTAGAAACATTGCTCTGAAGAAGAGCTTTCCATATCCATCACATACACGTTCCCTTTTCTGGGAGCAATCAACACTACCTTCCAATCCTTGTTGAATACAATGCCATGAACAATATTGAATAGAACTTGATAGCCATCATCACACAGTTGGCTTACACTGATCAGGTTATATTTCAAACCATTCACATATGCAACACGTCTGAATTTGACTTGTCCATTGTTCAGAATACCATACCCCTCAGTCTTTCCACAACCATCATTTCCAAAAGTAATGGAGGGTCCATCAGAAATGATGAATTCCTCCAGCAGGGTCTTACATCCGGTCATCGTCCTGCCAGCTGCACTGTCAAGATACCAGATATACTTCTTTCGATCGCCCTACACATCCACCAGATATATCAGTTAGATTTGGGAACCCATCGACTGATGGGTTCACTGGATCCTCCCTTATGGATCCCTGAGGGTATCTGGTTGAGTTCACTTTCTTCAACAGTAGTTTTTGTTGAAAACACTACTGGAGTTGATAGTTTAGAAACCTTTTTCTTTTTCTCAACCGGAGAAATAAATTTGTCTTTCTTTGCAAAAGGTTTAGTATTTTGTCTAGGGCCAGATGAAGTACCCTCAATAAAGTTTAATCTTGCATTAAAACTTTGAAATTGACGAGTCAGTGTTTGAATCTGGCTCTCTAACCTGGAAAAAACATTTTCATCAGATGATACCTGAGCCTTTCCAGTTGTAGGCTTAGGTAGGGGATTGTTCTGAGGCAAAGGTCTATTCTGCTTAACCTTTTTAATTGGAGCAGTCATCTGGACAGCTCCAGTCTTAACCTCTGGGCAAAGAACTGGGAAAGTATTGGCCTTGGGAGTTACAGGCTCATCATAAACAGTGGTGGGCCTGAATCCCTCTGGTAATCGATCGATTACTGGTATTAATGATGCTACATGAGTATTTCCATCTAAATATGCACGTTTTTGAGTAGGAAATTGATTTACTCCAGCATCATATGGCTTTTTGGTTTCAAGCCATGATTTAATCACCAGTTTTCTTTTTCTAAAATGATCTCAAGATCTTGTTTTTCTTGGATCAATTGTTCAGTTACCAGAACCTGGGCTTGAAATGCCAGTTCAATGTCTTGAAGTTTTTTTAATTTTGATTTTAAAGCAGCATTGTAACATCCCAAAACTTAATCGTTTCTGTTGACTAACGTCATTAGGTCAAATTCTAAGTCCGTGATATGTTATGTGGTAAAATGTGTGTTTATATGTTTATGTGCCCTATATGTGAGATTTAATTATCTTTAATAAGTGACAATAAAGTGGACTAAATGATGTGTAAAAGGCCTTTGTAGTGTGCGAAAGTGCTTTAGTGTGTTATATGTATCCCCAATAGGTGTTTTTAAGCGAAATAAAGTCAATATGAAGTCCAGGGACTAGTTTTGCCAAAGGTGTAAAGTTAAAAACGGGTTTAGGTTAGGATTAGCCTAATCTAGGGTTATTTTCTAGCCTAAACATAATTAAAAAGCAAACACAAAGTTTCTTCAATCCCTAATTGATTTCTTAAGCAAAATCTTCAAGTTTTGGTCAATCGAATCGAGTGTTTTGTATTGAATTGGATCGGCCATCAATTGCTACAGGTAATCCATGATTCGTTGTCTATATTTTCAGATCTAAAGATGTTATATATTGATTCAAATCTGATTTTAAAAGGGATTCTTAAAGAATTAGGGTTTATATTATGTTTTGGTTAATTAATGATCAAAACGGTGTTAAACGAGTCTAAGGTCGATCTTGATGATCAAAAGATGTTTATTTATGTCGAAAACATGTTTTGGGAGAAGATTTAGTCGTTCGTTTATGGAAAAATCGAAGAACTTGGTCGTTTTTGAAATCTGGACGAATTACGTTAAATTCGTTAGCTGAGTCTGATTTTGTACTTGCGAAGATAATCTTCGTTTTGCTATCTTCGTAAGAACAAATCTATCTTCGTTTTGCTATCTTCGTAAGAACAAATCTATCTTCGTTTTGCTATCTTCGTAAGAACAAATCTATCTTCGTTTTGCTATCTTCGTAAGAACAAATCTATCTTCGTTTTGCTATCTTCGTAAGAACAAATCTATCTTCGTTTTGTTATCTTCGTAAGAACTGTAGCTAAGTTCGTAAGAAGGATTTTCCAGACTAATTTCGTGAGGTCTGTAAGGTTCGTTTGGGTCCCAAATGACTTATATTTTGTATATTAATGTATCTTAGGTGTCGGGGATTATTGTTAAGCACTTTTAGCCTTTCATTACGCGCGTACACTACTACCAGGTAAGATACACTACTTTGTCACGCTGAGGGTGCAACAAAAATAGTTTCATAAACTATAACCTCCAAACGGTAATGTATAACCTATATTGTGGTTGGGTTGATATGGGAGGTATTCGGGGATTAAAGATGACGATGCCTATGCTTAATGTTTCCCCGTAAATACGTTTATGATATGATATGATGATATGTTTAACGATATGATATGTTATGATGAACGGTGGTTAATGATATGATGTAATGATGATATGTGCATGTATATGTGGCTTGTTCATCTAGAACACTAGACCTTTTTAGGTTGCCATGACACGTGCACGTTTTAAGGGCCCTAACTTGAAATGATGATAGATGATGACTAGTTTAGGATAACATAAGAAACCTAAACTAAATGTGGTAAATGCTCGAGCTAATTAGATGATGAGTGTTATGCATAACCCGTGCCTGTCGGTGGATATAGGTACGCTGAGGTGGTTGCTTGGGTTGCTCCTTGCAACAGTCATACGTGGCGAGTAGTTTCGGGTGGTCTGATGACCCACCTAATGTCATGAACATAACGTGCTACTCAGGGATCGACATTGTCTTTCCTTAACGACGCAGATGGACCGTCGAAAGACTTCTCCATCAAGTCGGGTGTGAAGCTTCCTTGAGGTCGTATGACCGCCTGCACACAAACTCATACCCTATATGATAACGGTAACTTCGGTTACAACTTAACGGTAACTTCGGTTACAACTTAACGGTGACCTAGTCACAATTTAACGAGATGAATCAAAGTGACGAAATTGATTAGGCACATTTAGGGTCATGAACTCTATGCTTATATGTGACGTGGATATGTTTATATGATGATATGTATGCCTAATTAAAATGACTTAAAGTTTTAAAAGGACGATTTAAATGGAAGAAATGTTTTGCTTAAACCTGGTGTCATCTTACTTAGCTATTTATAGCTAACACTTGTTCTTTAAATGTGTTGTTCCCCAGGTTAAGCAGTGAAATGACTTGTGAAGCTTTGACGAGAGATGGGTAGAGGATCAAGAGGGCCTTAGTCTACCCAATAGTTTCTCATAGACTTTATGATATTGTTTCCTCTTGGAACCCTATGTAATGACTGCTGTTTTGATTGCTTTATGTTGGGCAATCTTATGGATTTTCTTTTATTATTTCTTACGATACGTTAGTAACACCACTATTGCTTCTCAACTGTTTTCCTTGTTGAGAGTTTTTAATAAATCGTTTCCGCATAATTGATGCCGTTAGGCAAAAGTTTTTTGGAAATCCATATTTTTACGAAACGGGTGTTTACGGCATTTCAGAGGAATCTGTTTCTAGACCATTTAGACTGTCAAATCTAACAGTTTCCACAAAAAATTAAATCAGAATTTAGAGCTTCAGCGATGTCCAATTTAAGTTCAGGATTAGTTTCAAGATCATACTCACTAACCTTTTTAATAACAATGTCGACCCAATGACCAGATGTGACATCATCCTTCACCAGATGCTCTTGATCTGCCAGAGCCATAAAACAACAATCTCTTTCCTCTTCTTCATCGACTGATGAATCATCAGAGGGAACCCATGCTTCTTCAGTGGTTGCTATCATGCATTTATTATTGTCTTCCATTTGTTTAGACAAGAGAGCAATCTGAGCCTTAAGCTTTTTGTATTTCAACTTATAGCTATCATCAGGCTTGTTATAAGAAGCAGTTGGACCAGACTGAGAGACAAACTGACTGGACCTTCACTCTTTCATGAAATGACCTTTTCTGCCACACTTAAAGCATGTCAGATTGGTCTTGTCAGTGGAAGAACTGGATGCATGTTGTCCAGTGGGCCTATTTGCTCTGGCCTTAAAACGGTTAAACGTTTTGGCCATCATTGCAACCAGGTCATCACTGTCAGTTTCATCACAGTCTGGAGAGATATCATTACAGACTCCAGAATCCATTAGTTCAGACATCATCTTCTTCATAGAAAATACATTCTCAGAAGATATTAATGCCGCACAAGGTGGTGCAGTATTAGTGACCAATGTGGAACTACTGGAAGCATGATTAAAAGAATCTTTTTCTGCCTCAATCCTCTGGGCTTGAATTTCTTCAGTGAATCTGAAGGCTCCATACAATGTTGACAAAGTATGGGAATGCAAGGTTTTACCTTGCCTCAAGACCAGAATCATGTGAGACCATTTTGTTGGAAGAATATCACAAAATTTCTCCAAAAGTATATCCTTGTCTTTTCTACCCCTAGTCCTCTTAACTGGTTTATGATGCTCATAAATCTGGTGTAAGTACCAGTAAGGGACTCATTGGGGAGAGGAAAAAATGACTCATACTTTTTGTTTAAGGAGACTTTTCTGGTAACAACAGTATCATCACCTCCCTCATGCTGGTTCACCATTTCATCCCACATGCTTTTGGCACTGGGATAGAGAACTAGTGTGGGAATAGTGTAACACCCCGCTAAAGCGGAATATACGGGATGTACAGACAAGCACAAAAGCACACAGTACAAGTTCCAACACAGCCAATAACATAAAGAAAAGAAGTATAAAAGTTATTACAGCACTTGGGATATACCCCGAATAGTTAATAATCAAAAGACAGAACAAATGTCTTGAAGTACTGGAGTCTGAACTGAATAAGCAAAGGGAGACCTTCACAGCTTCCGGTCTTGAACGTACGAACAATCGCCAAAAGAGATGAGCTTTAAAGAGGAAGACTCCTATGCTAAGAGATCTACTAGTCTAGCCTGAAAAGCATGTAAGTTCAAAAGGTCAACTACGAAAGTAGTTGGTGAGATTCACATAAAGTACTAGTACGTATACATATAATAATATGTAAGGTAAGGACAAGTCATAAGATCTGTACGTTTAACAAA
>CM067174.1:37566743-37573716 GCA_034093135.1 Erigeron breviscapus | reverse complement strand
TGAAAGCGAAAAACATACTACCTAGCATGACTTGGACTGGAGTTTCATTGCTATAGTATTGAATGTGAAAGGCATAACAGTCCAACCGCCAAATTGGACTGGAGTTTCATTGCTATAGTATTGAATCACCAGCGTCAGCTCGACAAGGGGAGATTTGAGAAGCCGGGTCACTATACCAGGACATTGGTAATAAATTTAAAATTATGTAATTCCAAACATTATGTCACATTCTATAATATGTTATCTCCTTCCTTTTTAAATGTCAGGGAAGAATCAAGGAAACCTTCAATACAATGACTGATATTTTGCATGGTTACTCAAAGTCCAAGGAAAGTAAACATAAGTATATGTTCGACACGCTTTGGGATATCCAATGTCTTAAAGTGGCAATGGAGAAGCTAGTAAATAAGCCAAAGAGGTATTTTTAAACTGAATTTGTTTGGGTTGTTAAAACATAATATCTTACGAATTTCTTGTTTTCTTTTCAAGGGCCAAGTTCGTGCCTCCGAATTTGCGGTACTTGGTGCCACGAATTATTGAAAACCGATCAATAGTGGTACCACGAATTATTGAAAACCGACCAATAGAGGAAGCAGTTGAGTCTGAGGATTTTGAGACGGTTAAAAGGGTTGGTGATGGTATTGTATCGACTGATAACAATAAGATGGATAGTTCTGTTCTGTTGCGAGATGCCGAAGCCGAATGTAACACCCCAACAAGGCGGAATCATGAGGGTTACACAAATAGCACAGCACGACATGGAAATTATGTAGAGTGAATCTAAATGCATAAAAAGGATCAAGTAATCCATACGAACCATTCAATAATGCAAGTATCCGGATCACACATAAGCATAACCCCTAATCGGGAAATGAATCACGGATACAAGAGGTCCAAGTCCAAGGCCAAAATGTCTTTGGAAAGTGTGTAAAGGCAAAAAGTCAATTCCTCGTAATCAGTGTTCAGACTTGTAAGGTCTAGAACACTGACAAACCTCCAGTCGTAGATCTGGTAAGACTTCCAGTGGACTCCACCATTTGTCAGTCTTCTTTATTCTAACTTTAGTCTTTGACTTCAGTGAGAATGTCTTCAGTAGAATAGATCTGGACTGGGGTGAAGTCCAGTGAGCTAATCTGGAGGATGTCCCAGATTTCCTATACAAGTATTTTGCTCACTGGTCTTCCATTATTTCTGAACAAATCTTCAGTGTCGCTCCAGTCTTCAAGTCTGGAGCGAGTCCAGTAAATCTGGACCTAACAAATTCCCCCTATTTGTTTAGAAATAATGCAAGGTTTTCAAGCTTCTATCTATACAATTTTGTATGCTTGAAAAACACTTGTTTTGACTTAGTCTAAAAATTTATGTTACTGGGAAACACTTTATAGATCATCAGTGTTCCAGTTTCATCTTTTAATTCTAACTTAGACTAAATCTGATCATTTACTTTATGAATCAAAATATGCAACTATATTTACAGCCATCAACAGAAAATAAGTTACAATTTTGGGAAAATAAATACAAGTACAAGTAAATGATACAAGAGTCAGGCCCTTCTCTTTGACGTCTGTCCTGGAGCGTCTTCAGTAGCCTTTCTCTTTGGAGATGGAGAGGATGGTACAGACTCTGGTGGTTTCATGCCTATTGCAACTTCCATCTGTTGCTTTCTCTTCCATACCTTCTCAATCCTCTTCAAAAATGCTTTAACATCAGTACAAATCAGTCTTCCCCTGAACGTTAAGGCAATCTCCTTCAGTTCAGTCCATCCAAAAGCTTGGACTGAAGCACTCTTCCTTTCATCAGTAAAGTTACCTTCCCTGGTCAACTTTATTTCAAACCTGCTCATGCCTTCATGATTTTCAGCTAATTTAATCTCTGCACCTATGATCCTTCTGGCATCAGCCCTGAATTTCAACATATCTTCATACTTGGCTTTTTGCTTTGCCATCTGGATCATGTATTCAGTTTCCCTGGATACCTTCTGCTGTTCGATGGCATACTGGAGTTCTTCACGATTGATTCTTTGTGAAGTATCCAAGGGAATGAAGGTGCTCAGATCAGCATCTCTGATTTCCTTGATCTGTTTGGCAGTGAGTTTTGGTAAGCCCTTTAGCTTCTTTCTGTACTCTATCTCCAGAGCACCAGCATTCTTTCTGATCTTTTTCTGGAGGTTCACCAGTTCCTCTGTCCTTTGTCTAATCAATTCAACTACACTGACTCCATATGTTACAGCATCATACGTTTGTTCTTCTTCAGAGTACCTGGAGCGAATGTATACGTCATCCAATGCATCCAGACATTGATGAACTCTGGGGTCTTCCTTCATTCTTTTATAAACATCAATATGTATGCCCAACCTGCCAGCATTGTAAGAATCAAGAGTCCCCATGTTTGCCATCTCCCTTTTGTGGGCCAGCAGTTCATCCTTTTGATTTTTCTTAAAATTTCTATCATAATGCATTCTTGTTCCAGTCTCTTCGAAGTATCATCATCAGCAGTAGTTGGAAATTCTGATGACTTCCCAGCAGTTTCACTTTCTTCTCCAGATACCATATGTTATTTTCCTTTTACAGACTTTAAAGTAGTTGTGATATCTGGGAATGATTCAAACTGGGGCTCACTGGCATCAGTACCAGTAGCCTCTTCAACCTGCACAATGGCTTCAGTGCCAAGTGCTTTCTGCGCTTCTTGTGCACTGGCATCAGTACCAGTCACTTCTTCTTGTTGCACAATGGGTTCAATGCCAAAGGCCTTTTCGATAGCACTGGCAACCACTTCTTTCTTTTTCTTTATCAACCCTTCTGGAACAGACTCAGTGGCAACAGACGACTTTTCCCCCTTGGAATGTCCACCAGTTGGAGACTTGTGGGCACTCCATAACTGTTCAAGCATGTATCTGTCTGTAGCACCAAATGTCCTTCCTGCCACTGGAACTGTGATATTCACAGTCTTCCTTAGTTGAGTCACTTCCTTCTTGATAAATTCAATTTCTGAAGACAAGTGCTTTGGCATTTCATTTTCAATCATTTTTACCACCTGTGGCAACAACCCATCTTGAATGGTTCTAAGAACAGACCCAGAAATTTCTTCAGTAATTTCCTTCAACATGCCATGTCTGAACTTCTTAGCACATTCATCACTGATGGTGCTAACAACAGCATTCTGATCAAGAGTTGGCCTGCTTTCCAAATTACTTACCCTGGTAATCAACTTCTGAACCTCCTCTGTCAGACCTGCCAGTGGTTGAACAAGTTCAGCTTTCACTGCAGTCTGAACAGAATTCACCAGCCTAGTCTCCAAGCCCTGGACTGCCACTTTGATATTTTCAGTGTTTTGATTTGTGGCCAGTACCAGTTCATCCAGCTTTTCAAATACCAGCTTCTCATTTCCAGCAAACACATTCATTTCTGATGCAAGATTGTTCGACAATAAAGATTTGAAATCAGAAACAACCTGTGATGAAGACTGGAGTGATCTCTCCAGGTCCGCCACCTTACTTAAAAGGCCTTGGACCTCGGCTGAAGAAGAAGAGGAGGGACCACTGGGAGGATCAAGAGTTGAAGTCAATCTGGTCACCATCGGTACTTGTGTCTGGACCCCTTCAGTGGAAGTTTCAGCTGTTACAACTATTGAGTCCAGCACACGTTGTTCAGATAAGTCGATTGGAGTTTCAAGTGGTGGTGGTTGAGTTTGTGAAATTGAAATGGAGGAGTGAAATATGGAGTGGTTTGTAGGAATTGAAGTGGTGGTGGTGGTGGTGCAATAATGGATTCTTGTGGTGGTGGCATTTCTGTAGAGACAAGTGGTGGGGTGACTGAAGCAATAACAGAAGTAACAACATTTTCTACTTCATCACCCAGAAATTCATATTCACATCAAACATGTTACCTTCAGACATTGGGGAATCTACCTCATCCCAATCTGGAGCTATCCCAACTGTCTGATCATCTGTTTGATCACCAACTTCTACATTTAAATCTAATCGAGCATCTTGCTCACCAGTCACCTGCTCATTAATATGTACAATATTTTCTTCCTGCTCAAAATAGGAGACCCATCTACATTCATGACATCACCTGGATGGCTCGATTCGGCTCTATCTGGATTGACCTGAACTCCATCCTTCCTAAGACGTCTGGAAGTTCTTGGTCGAGTAACATTTGCAGTCTGTTGAACCTCAGGAGCCACCTGGGTCACTGGTTGTACAATTTCAACATTGAGGACTCCAGAGGGTCCTTCACCAATTTGGTTCCCACCTGGAGCCTCTTCTGGCTCATCTGGTGATGATGCGTCAGTTGCATCATTTCTAAAATGGTGTAGCATATTTACAGGAATATCAACCTCACCAGCTCTTGATTTTAATGAGCTCAATTCCCTCAGATATTCGCACACAGAAAAGTGATTTGTGTCGAAATCATACTCAGCACCCAGAGCTCTTAAAAATACAAGTGACAGAAAACGAATATATGGAATGTGTGGTTTTCTACCTTTCACCTTTAGACGCTCTACCAGATCATCAAAGAAAATCTGAGCAAAGTCTACTCTATATCCAAACCATAGACAGTAGGCAATCTGGAGTTGCATTTGATTAATCTGGTCCAACCCTCCAGAACTGCCACCTAAACACTCAACAAGGTGAGTGAAAAAGTATCTCCATGAGTCTGACAGCTTGCTCATGTAGATTGTGCCTTTCCTTGATAACTGGCCATGCTCATCCAGTATATCAGTGTGTGACCCATCAATCTGCACACATCTCTAAAATTAAGACCAGTAGGGAGAGTTATTGCCATCTCATTTTCAGCCAGATAATTCAAATGAAGAACATCTCTAAGAGAGTCAGCATTGAGAGTAAAGGCCCTGGTGCCTTGTTGCAATGTGTAGTTGATGGATTGAGTATTTTCAACATACACAGCAGTATACCAAAATTCACATAGATAATCATGATACATCTTTCCTGGATTGAGAGTGAGAGCACCATAGAGTGGACAACTGAGGAAAAAGGCATTCAGTCGTCCGATGAGAGAGGTGGGAGCATGAGTGGTGCTAGTGAGTCTAGCCAACCAATTGTTCATATTAATCCTTATGGCCTTTGCCTCTAAAGTGATATGAGGTGCCTTAACAACATTGGCAACCGGAGCATATTCTGCAGCAAGCAGATTTTTCGGTGAATTAGATTGTCTTGGTGCCATTTTGTTTGATAGATTGATGAAATGAAGATGAAATTGAAGAATTAGGGTTTATGAAGATTTGATGAATTTAATATGAGAGAGATTTATGATTGGAAATTGAATGAAAAAGAAATAAATGAAGGAATTTGAAGAATTTGGGAGTAAATATGTTCGAAGTAAATGCTAATGAAAGTGAAAGTGGGTATTTATATTGGAGAGAGAATGTGGAACTCAAACGGTTAATTTGAAATTATCAAATATAATTTTGATCGGGTTCTGAGATCCGCATTAAATACATCACATCACACATAAATGTGTGACGGTTTACAGCCCACAAACAGTATCAAGTTGCACTTTTTGTCTTCCCAAGGTAAAAATACCATCATTACGTTGAAAAATTTACATGCCACGTAGGATTAAAATATTTTCAAAAAGATTTGCTTACGTGGCACACACAATGACCAAGTATTTAGATATTATAGACACCATGACTCATTTCAGTACATCTGGAGGTTGACTGGACACTCCAGTATCACTGGTGGATTAGGCCAGTGATGCATGCACTGATGGTACACTGGAGGGACACTCCAGTAAAGTACCAGTGAAAACCATTTTGAAAGAGATTGGTAACCTCAAACATGCACGTCAACTAATACAGACAAATGAGAGGGACACATTTACAAGGAGACAAAGTCACCTCAAACATGCACTTCAACCTATCTAGTTACCAGTGAGAGGGACACATTTACAAGGTACCAGTAATATTTTCTGAGAAAATTTTGTCCAGTGAGAAAATAAATTAATAAATTCCCCCTGAACTTAAAACACTTTTAAGAACAAAAATATCTTTCAAGTCTTCCCCTGGAATGTTGATCCAGAAATCTATTAATGCAAAGATAGTACACAAAGGCGTTCGATATCTAAGCAGTCATAGATTTATAAATCTTTAAATCAAAGATCCCTGATAGTACACATAGGCGTTCAATACCAAGGTTCCAGATTTAAGGGTTTAACATTCCCAACTCACCAACAAGATATTCAAAAGTTTTGACATCCAGTGGTTTGTAAAAATGTCAGCGAGTTGTTTGTCAGTGGGAATAAAATGGAGTCCAATGTTGTTTTTCATAATATGATCACGAATGAAATGATACCTGAGATCAATGTGCTTCGTTTTTGAGTGCATGACTGGATTGTTTGAGATAGCAATGGCACTGGTATTATCACAAAAGATTGGGTCTTTGAATACTTAATACCAAATCAAGCAACTGGTTCTTCATCCAGAGTATCTGAGCACAACAACTGGCTGCAGACACGTATCCAGCTTCAGCAGTGGACAATGAAACTGAAGTTTGCTTCTTACTGGCAGCTTGTAACAACCCCAATTTCCGACTAGGACAATTTACTTAGACTTATCTAGGTATCTATCCCTAGAGGTTTATTAAGAGAATTGGCCTTCTAGACATTTCGGCATGGTGATAATTGCCCTCTAGTTCAATGAAGTAATGTAGGTGACTAGCTATCTTATAAATGCCATAATAATAACTATAATCATTCAACACAATCTCAAGCTATAAACTAGTTCTAATTGAACTTGACAAAAAGTCACAACCGCCAAAATTTCAGGTTGACTATTGACTATTACATGTAATATTTAAATTTTTATAAAATGAATAAACATAGTATGGCATAATAAAACTGAACAAATAATTCTTGAATAAATTATGGACAATTATTGCCAAGCACTCAAATAGATATTTGAGAGTTGTTTATAAATACTTTTTCATACTTATACTATCAATAACTGTATT
>CM067174.1:37539243-37561743 GCA_034093135.1 Erigeron breviscapus | reverse complement strand
AGCCCACGTATCGGAGAAAAAGCCTCAAGAGAAGCAGCTTGAAGACATACCCATTGTACGTGATTTTCCAGAAGTCTTTCCTGAAGACTTGCC
This sequence comes from Erigeron breviscapus, assembly GCA_034093135.1. Taxonomy (NCBI): domain Eukaryota; kingdom Viridiplantae; phylum Streptophyta; class Magnoliopsida; order Asterales; family Asteraceae; genus Erigeron; species Erigeron breviscapus. Next base: position 37,561,650 of record CM067174.1, on the reverse strand, counting down.
TGGTCTTCCACCAATCCGGCAGGTGGAATTCAAAATAGACTTAGTACCTGGTGCTGCACCAGTGGCACGAGCACCATATCGATTAGCTCCTTCCGAAATGAAAGAACTTGCAAGTCAATTGCAAGAACTTTAGAGAAAGGATTCATTCGACCGAGTTCCTCACCTTGGGGAGCTCCAGTCTTGTTTGTCAAGAAGAAAGACGGATCTTTTCGCATGTGTATAGACTATAGGGAGTTGAATAAGTTGACGGTTAAAAACCGGTACCCACTTCCTAGGATCGATGACCTGTTTGATCAATTACAAGGGTCGAGTTGTTACTCGAAAATCGATCTTAGATCCGGTTACCATCAGCTTAGAGTTTCAGAAGAAGACATTCCCAAGACGGCGTTTAGAACCCGCTATGGCATTACGAGTTTGAAGTGATGCCATTTGGTTTGACGAATGCACCCGCAGTTTTCATGGACCTCATGAACCGTGTGTGCAAACCATATTTAGATAAGTTTGTTATCGTATTCATAGATGACATTCTAATCTATTCTAAAACCAAAGAAGAGCACGAGGTACATCTGAAGAAAATTTTGGAACTACTCAAGAAGGAAAATTGTACGCAAAGTTTTCAAAATGCGAATTCTGGATTCGTACAGTACAATTCTTAGGCCATGTCATTGATAGTCAAGGAATTCATGTAGATCCTACCAAGATCGTGGCTATTAAGAACTGGGAAGCACCGAAAACACCAACAGAAATACGACAATTTTTAGGTCTTGCTGGCTATTATAGAAGATTCATCGAGAATTTTTCTAAGATAGCCAACCTTTAACGTCGTTGACTCAAAAAGACAAGAAGTTTGCCTGGGAAGATAAACAAAAAAAAGCATTTCAACTGCTGAAGGAGAAGCTCTGTAGTGCTCCGATTTTGTCACTACCCGAAGGAACGGATAATTTTGTGGTATATTGCGACGCATCTTATCAAGGATTGGGATGTGTTTTGATGCAGAAAGATAAGGTGATAGCCTATGCCTCGCGTCAACTTAAGGTGCACGAGAAGAACTACACGACTCATGATCTTGAACTAGGAGCTGTAATATTCGCTCTAAAGATTTGGAGACACTATTTATATGGTACAAAGTGTACTATATTCACCGACCATAAAAGTCTCCAACATATTTTTGACCAGAAAGATTTGAACATGAGGCAACGTAGATGGGTGGAATTGCTCAGTGATTACGATTGTGAAATTCGTTATCATCCGGGCAAAGCAAACATTGTAGCAGATGCTTTAAGTCGTAAAGAAAGAGTAAAGCCACTTCGAGTACGAGCTTTAAGTATGACCATTCATACTCATCTTACTTCCCAAATTCGTGAAGCTCAACTTGAAGCATTAAAGAAAGACAATCTCAAAGAAGAAGCTTTGAGGGGAATGGAAGAGCAATTTGAAGTTAGACCCGATGGAACCCGGATATTTTTCTAACCGGATTTGGCTACCAAGCTATGGAGATTTAAGAAACTTGGTGATGAACGAATCACACAAGTCAAGATATTCGATACATCCTGGATCAGATAAGATGTATCATGGACTAAAAGAATTATACTGGTGGCCTAACATGAAAGCTGACATAGCCACCTATGTTAGCAAATGTCTAACATGCTCAAAGGTGAAAGCAGAGCATCAAAAGCCATCTGGATTGCTACAACAACCAGAGATTCCCCATTGGAAGTGGGAATGTATAGCCATGGACTTTATCACAAAGTTACCGAAGACTGCTAATGGTTGTGATACGATATGGGTAATTGTAGACCGACTCACTAAGTCTGCACATTTCTTGCCCATAAAAGAGACTGATAAAACGAGCAAGTTGGCTAGATTGTACATAAAGGAAGTAGTATCACGACATGGAATACCTTAGGGATAGTCATTTTACTTCCAGATTTTGGCAGACACTACAGAAAGCTTTAGGTACACGGTTAGATATGAGCACTGCATACCACCCGCAGACCGATGGTCAAAGTGAAAGGACCATTCAAACGCTTGAAGACATGTTGCGCGCTTGCATAGTTGATTTTGGGAATGGTTGGGAAAAACACTTGCCTTTGTGTGAGTTCTCATACAACAACAGTTACCACACTAGCATCAAGGCTGCACCATTTGAGGCACTGTATGGGAGAAAATGTCGTTCACCCATCTGTTGGGTTGAATTAGGTGACAAAATTCCAGTAAAGAAAAACAGTCCAATTACAGGTCCTGAACTCATTCATGAGACTACTAAGAAGATCGTACAGATACAAAACCGATTAAAGGCAGCACGAGATCGTCAAAAGAACTATGCTGATGTAAGAAGGAAGCCTTTGGAATTTCAAGAAGGAGATAAGGTTATGCTGAAAGTATCTCCTTGGAAAGGAGCCATCCGTTTTGGAAAACGGGGTAAGCTAAACCCAAGGTATATCGGACCCTTCGAAATTATAGAAAGAATTGGTTCAGTAGCTTATAGGCTTAGACTACCACAAGAACTTAGCCGTATACACGATGTGTTTCACGTCTCAAACTTGAAAAAGTGTTTGTCTGACGAAACACAAATTATTCCACTGGAAGAACTTCGAATGGATGACAAGCTGCACTTTGTTGAAGAACCAGTAGAGATTATGGATAGAGACGCCAAGCAGTTGAAACAGAGTCAAATTCCAATTGTCAAAGTCCGATGGAATTCAAAGCGAGGTCCTGAATTTACCTGGGAACGTGAAGATCAAATGAAACAAAAGTATCCTCACTTGTTCGAAAAAGCCCTACATTCCGACCACACGCGCTAAATTTCGGGACGAAATTTAAATAACTGGGGGAGAATGTGACAACCGCCAAAATTTCAGGTTGACTATTGACTATTACATGTAATATTTAAATTTTTATAAAATGAATAAACATAGTATGGCATAATAAAACTGAACAAATAATTCTTGAATAAATTATGGACAATTATTGCCAAGCACTCAAATAGATATTTGAGAGTTGTTTATAAATACTTTTTCATACTTATACTATCAATAACTGTATTTATGAATAGTACCGTATCCGTGAATAGTAATCGTATCTAAAAATTGTATTTATGAATAGTGATCGTGAATAGTGACTGTGAATAGTGACAATGAATAGTACGTGAATAGTGACTGTGAATAGTAACGGTGAATAGTAAAGGTAAAAAGTAAATTTTAAATAGTAAAGGTAAAAAGTAAATTTTAAATAGTAAAGGTAAAAGTAAATTATAAATAGTAAAGGTAGAAAGTAAATTGTAGAAAGGGTAATAAAATAAAATAATATAAAGGCGGGACCCACGTCAAATAATTTATATTCTACGTTGAATCTGATTTTCCGAATAAATTCAAAAGTGAATAGTGCTGAATAGTAAACATCGCTTTCATACTTTATTCTTATAATATAAACGTCCAAAACCCGCTCACGGGGGTTGATTGAGCAAAAATTATTAAAATGAAAGTTGTAGATTTTAATTCGCTGATTCTATAGGAACTTGAATCATCTCAACTGGAGTCCGTATGAATATTTTAAAGCCAAAACTAGTTATTAACATTTTTATTGCTATTTTTATAAAGGTGTATGTTGTTTAACCATGTAGGCTTATTGGTAACCAATAGTACAGTTTTGAATCACAATTTTCACAGTAATACAACCAACTCTCACCTACATGTGATATTATGTAAAAAAAATTGGGATATAGACTGTAAATATAACCACTTAGATATTATATACCCTAAATATTAAAAATTCAAAATTATTTTTTCTTCGTTGATTTCAAGTTAGGACGTACGTGTTGAAATTGTTCGTTTACTTTGAATCTACTACGCTTCTATTTTCTAAATTGGCGAGTAAGATTATTATTATAATAATCAAACGAACGAATTCGTTCGCCTATAAATAGCAGACGATATTAAACTTTAAAACACACACCACTACATATTCTCTTCTAAATACTCTCTGGTATAACTATACAAGGCTTATTTCATCTACTTGATTTCTGCTATTATCACTAAGGTGAGTCTTCATACTCCCCTTTTCAATTATTTATACATTTATTTGGGGACTGAGATACATGCATGAAAACTGTTTGTTATACTTATATGTATATTTTTAAAGTTATATACTTATATGTATATTTACAAATATATATATTATATTATATATTTTGTAACTCCACTTTATTTATTTTACCTTTGGGGTAAAATATAAACTCTTTACTGTTATGATGAACACAAGTACTCCAGAAATGTATATATGGTTGATTCTAAGTTGCTCTGTTCACTCAAAGTCCTCACTATCATGAACGATTAATTATGGAAACATAAACGTGGGTATATTGAATAGTACTATTGGGGTAGGCACCCCCATTCGTGTTGGTCATACCAGCTGTATACGGATGCATTATATTTGGAAAGCTTAGGGTACCCTGAACAAGGTACCTACTCTGGAGGCAAATAAACACACACTTGTCTAGTTTCGGTTCATGAGCTTAGAACTTGATGTATACAGTATCTACTCTTATATTCTATTTGATCCATTGTGTGATCAAATAGTTACTTTAAATCTTGTGGTTCATACTCTATATTTTAATTAAAACATATGATACTCTTTGCTGATATTGTATCATAACTATTTGACATTGCGGTAAGGCAATGGTCACACTGAACTCTGGCATTTTGTGAAACTATATTTTCTATATGAAAAACTTATGGAACTCACCAACTTTATGTTGACGTATTTTAGCATGTATTCTCAGGTAACTAGACGATACTCTATACATGGGACATTTTTCCGCTGCATACAACATACTGGACCATGGCCTACCCTCAGACTCTAGTAAAGACAAGTCAATTTGCTAAAGTCTCTGTCTACTGTTTAATATTGTTTAATATTAAATAAATGTTTTCAAGAATAATATCTTTCATAAATTGTAATATAAATTTGTGAACAATGCTTTTATATAAATGTATTTTAAAACGACAACGTTTTGTGTCGTTCAGTATATCTTGTGTTGTGAATCCATGTAAGTCATACCCCGTCTGGGGCGGGTGTGACAAAAGGTCAACGAACCAAAAACTTTATTTCGAGAAGTTAAGTTATATAAATAATAAAGTGAGTCTCACAAGTTGAGATATCAATCAAAATTCTTATAAATGTCCAACAAATCAATCACCAAACCAATTTAAGTAAATATGACATGAGAATAAAGATTTCTATCTCAAAGCATATTTATAAATTAATAGGTACATAAAAGTGTTTAAATAACAATAAGTATATATATATATGCTAAAATAAATACAAGTTTATAAATAAAGGCTTATGTAACAAATTAAAAACACAAAAAAATATACATACATATACATATACACGACATATATACATATACACATACTAGAATAAAAATGTACTTACACTACAAACTAATACAAATAACCTTACAAAATACATATACAAACACCTAACTCATACATACATTCATACACCCTTATACACTTATAAAAATAAAAAAAATAAAATAGTGAGAAACCCTACCCTTAACCCCCCCCCCCCCCCCCCCTCACACACATTCAACACATTTTTCACACACACATTTTCTCTCATCCAAAAACTCTCTCTTCTCCTCTCAAATTTTCTGCACATTTCTCTCTTTCTCCTCTCCCATTTTTGGCTCAAATAATCAAGAAAAACAAGAACAAAAATCAATCTAAACTATATTAATAATAAGGGTTAAGCAAGGGTTGTTTCAAGATAAGATTAAGGGTTGTTTCAAGCTTGGATTAAGGGTTATTAGGAGCCTAAATAGGTCCGAAATTCTGCCCATTTTTCACCTTCAAAACCAAGTTCTTCAAGGGTATAAATCTTCATCTCTTTACTAGATCTATATTGTTCTTGTTTATGTTCAAAGGTTTTATCAAAAGTTTATGTTTTCTTCTTGTTTTCTTTGTAATATACACTTGATGAAGGCAAGTTGATAGGATCTTTCTCCTCATGCATATGCATGTCGAAATCTATGAGAAAGATCCAAGGATTCAACAAGTTTAAGACCCAAAAGTGTTGTTATAGATTAGTAGCTTTTAAAGTGATTTTCCTTTTCATAGATCTATATGTTTTTGTATATTTTGAAGAATATATTTCTGAGATTTTTCATTAAAAAGATGTTTTTATGTTGTTGAAAGTTAGATCTATAAAGATTGGTATTGAAAAGTGTTGATTTGAATGAATACATGTTAGATCTAAGAAAGTTGAATCTTGTTGTTGGATTATGAGATGGATGGACTTGTATTAAGTGAAAAATATGTTAAAAGAAGTATAATAATCTGGAAATTTGATGTTGAGAGATATAAAAATAAAGTATTAATCTTGTAAATGATGAACTCAAGTGTTAATAAAGCAAGAATGGTCATTGGTGAGTTGTTATAATCAAAGACATTCTGACAGAAATAATTTTCTGTCTTAAATCGGGTGAACTGAACATGTGAGGGCCGTTTCAAGCAAAACTTTCAAAATAAAAGTTGTAGATAAAAGAGTTAAGTTTAACCTCCAACTGGAATCACTCAAAATACTAAACCAAACCAAAGATATGATTTTTCTACCAAAAGTGGTCAAAACTGGATTTTTTTCTTAATGTTGAGTCAACTTTGACGATTTTTAATTCCTTAACTAATAGGTTTCAGAAGTTTAAACTTGGTGTGAACTGAGTTCAAAGTGTCCCTAACTTAAAATAAAATTGGGAGATTTTTCTTAAATGTCCATCATAGAAATCTTTTATAAAATATCTTGAGTCGCACAACAGCTCTTGTTCTGACCAGTTTTGGTTTGGTAATTTTTAAAGGTAGTAAACAATGTCTAAAAATTTAGCAAAAATTCACATAAATATAGGACACATATATGTCTCTGTATAAAAATCACCAATGTCCAAATAATTCAACTCAACCAAGAATGACTACTCAACATTTTATGAAAATAAGTGTTAAAACAGAAAATTCCAAGTAAAAGTTCTTCACAACAAAATAAGCTAAAAGTCACTAGATTGCAACTCTAACCAACTCCAACAATCTCGTAACAAAAGGTATTATAAACCTACTGAGAATATGTCAAATAAAAGTTATAAAACTTAACTTGGTTATTAAATGGCAAAGACAAGCCTACAAATCACTAATTCGGTTCATATAAGCACTAACCGAAAGCTTTAATTTGCACACATCACACCACCACCACTATCACAACTTAAGGCACCAAAATATAATGAACATTCTGTAAATAATGAAATAAGGATGAAAATCCATTTTGACGCATTTGAATTGCTTGGAAAATGAGGCAAAAATCACTATTTCGGTAAACGATTTATAAGCTTAGAATCCTCAAAATGAGCGAGACACAAGAGAGGTTGAATTGATATGATTTTTCCCATGATAAAAGTTGCCTAAAAGGCCTGGGATTTTTAGCCAAAAAGTTGTGTGGTGATTTCTAAGAATTTCTATTAATTATTAAATTTAAATGATAATTAAAAAGGTAAATAAATAAATAAATAAATTATATAAATCATGAAATTGGTTAAATAATCATAAATAAATAAATAAATAAATAAATAAATAAATATATAAATAATAAATCAATAATTATAAATAAATAAATAAATAAATAAATAAATAAATAAATAAATAAATAAATAAATAAATAAATAAATAAATAAATAAATAAATAAATAAATAAATAAATAAATAAATAAATAAATAAATAAATAAATAAATAAATAAATAAATAAATAAATAAATAAATAAATAAATAAATAAATAAATAAATAAATAAATAAATAAATAAATAAATAAATAAATAAATAAATAAATAAATAAATAAATAAATAAATAAATAAATAAATAAATAAATAAATAAATAAATAAATAAATAAATAAATAAATAAATAAATAAATAAATAAATAAATAAATAAATAAATAAATAAATAAATAAATAAATAAATAAATAAATAAATAAATAAATAAATAAATAAATAAATAAATAAATAAATAAATAAATAAATAAATAAATAAATAAATAAATAAATAAATAAATAAATAAATAAATAAATAAATAAATAAATAAATAAATAAATAAATAAATAAATAAATAAATAAATAAATAAATAAATAAATAAATAAATAAATAAATAAATAAATAAATAAATAAATAAATAAATAAATAAATAAATAAATAAATAAATAAATAAATAAATAAATAAATAAATAAATAAATAAATAAATAAATAAATAAATAAATAAATAAATAAATAAATAAATAAATAAATAAATAAATAAATAAATAAATAAATAAATAAATAAATAAATAAATAAATAAATAAATAAATAAATAAATAAATAAATAAATAAATAAATAAATAAGTCAAAGAACAAATGTCATATAAATTAGAAATAATTAAGTAAGTGAAAATCACTAATTAATAACTATTTTTAAATTAATAGAAAAATTACATAAATAAATATATATATCACAATATTCTAAGTTAAAAAGCATAATAATCAGAATATAACCCAAATATAATTAGCCACAAATTATAAAGGCAAGTGAGGTACTTAAAAGTATTTTTAAAGAATTATTGGTTAATAAATCAAGAAAATGAATAAATAATTAATTAAATAATATTAAATTAAATACATAGTCATAAATCAGGAAGTATTCATAAATATTACTATTATGAAGTTACAAATGTCAAATATTATAATCAAGCAAAGCACACAATGGGAACCATGATAATCAAAGGCAAGCTACCGAAATTCTAACAACTTATAACTACATGTATAATGAAAGTGACCCTTTTACACCAACACCCTCTACAACCAAAAAGATGCAAATATTAACAATATACTTGGATCCCAAAATTTATGACAACATAACGAAAGTGGCATTTCTTAGTGATGGCTTAAGATAGGAACTTACGTATATTAGTCCTATCGTAGGGATAGTCTTGGCTTGGAATGTGATTGAGGAATATGACGGATATATGATCAAGGAAGCGATAGATGGGAAGTACCCATTTTGGATAAGTGAATATAATATGCGGCATATCAAGGTGAGTCATAGCCCCCTTTCAAACTCTTTTATATGTTTTACTTGCGGGGTGAAAAGCATGATTAATTAAAATGACTTTCTCTTATGAAATGATTCTTTGAAATAATGATAATGATATGGGAATTATATTGTATGTTCAACGTGTTATATGTTATGTGATGAGCTTGAGTACTGTCAAACGGTGGTCCCCTGTACACTACTATTAACTCATTTGAGGCCTGTAGTTAGAGGGTTGCGCAACTAGGATTTGTCCCCTCATCCACTATTATAGGTAACGGTGGGATGTTTGGTCTGCCTTTGTGGGCACCTTCATCGCCAGTCTGGCCTCGCGGTGCTCTAACTACTATATATTTATGGGCGTCTCCATGGCACGACCCTTGGTTATCTTTACGCACGTGATTGACAGCATGTGCTTATCATTATCTTATCATTTGGGACAATATATTGATTATTGGGACATAACCGGTCTTAGTAGTGGCTCAAGAACAATCTCATCAAATTATGTCATGGTAGTCTTACCATTGACCAAGAGGTATTGATATTATATTATGGATGGAAATTATTGATTGAACATACGGTTTGGGTATTGGACCTTATATGGAATCTTGAAAGTTGTTGAAATTGGCGATATTGAAACATTGATGACCGAATAGTTTTGGTATGATGAATGATCAATCGATTGATATATTTTTCTCTCACGATAAATGTGACAAATGAAAACTTTATAATTTACCATGGATTCTCAACTATTTTGAAATGGATATGTAATGAGATTTACTTGCAAACCTATGCACTCACCAACTACGTTTTCGTAGTTGACACTTTTTCTTCATGCTTTTCAGGAATTAGCATAAGCTTTGGGGAATTATATGCATCATGATTATTTGCATTGCACTTTGGAGTCAAAGATCAAACCTTGTGACGGGCAATGGAATCCGCCCTGATCATTGTAGTATACCATCTCATGTATTTGTTATTTGTTTCGTGGACTCAATATCCAAGTATGGTAGACGTATTGTACTTGGGAATTGGTTCACATGCTTGTGCATTGTAAAATTATTTTTATCAACTAAAGCTATGGTGAATGTTATCTATTATCCTTTGTTTTGAATACTCGACTTTCTGTACATCTCATCGTTCCGCCTTGGTTGGGTGTTACAGAAAATGGTATCAGAGCCTAAGGTTATAGAGAACATTGGGGTTCTCCCGGGAATCCCAAAACTATAGCCACTTTTCAAAACGAATTTTTATAGTCGAGTCGAGCATAAGGTTAAGCGGTTTAGTTTGAGCTTTACATGGTAGGACCATAATTAAACGTAAAGTCATGAATCTACGTTTAATTATGAGAGGACCATGTAAAACTCAAACGGCCACTTGGACTTATGTTCAAAAGGATTCCTTTTCAAAAAAAAAAAAAGAAGAGAAAAAGATCTTTAATAAATCCATTTTTATGAGCATACGTGTTGCATTTAGACATTCACCTAAGCATATATATAACGATTCGAGACTTTCTTTACTTGAGGATTATGCTAGTTTAGTAGGATTCTCCTTTTGCACATTAGAAGTGAAATGAATAAGATTGAAAGATATTCGTTGATACATGCTACTCTATGCTATAACATGTGAATTTGGGCATGATTTGATTGCAATGTGAAAGTTTAATGTGCAATGTGAAAGTTGAATGTGCAATGTGAAAGTTTGTAATATGCAATGTGAAAGTTTGGAATGTGCAATGTGGAAATTATGTGAGGAATGCATGCGTAAAAGCCTTATGATTCATGATGTTGAACTTTAAGTTGCATATGCACTTTAAAATAATGAGATTATTATAAGGCACGAAATCATTTTGGGGTATGACTTGTTCAATTTATTGAGTAATGACATTGACTATTTATGATCGATTTAGAAAGAAAATATAGGCCTGACGAGTTGATATGAAATTTCATGGACGATATGGATATAAGAGCCTTTACTCCCTAAGTTCGAGCTATTTGAAACTAGCGCGTGAATATTGCGATGATTATGTAGTCATGCCCTACTATGGAGATAGTTATTGCGCCCTAAGATTGAGCTAATTGAGGGCTAGTGCATGAACGATTTAATGATTATATAGTTGCGCCTTATTATTGAGATAGTTATTATGCTCTAAGATTTGAATATTGAGAACTGGCACCTGCTAGATGTGATTATAATGTGGTTAGTCCGTACTACTGAGATATATATTGCGTGATGACATTTGACCGCTTGGGAACTAGTGATTGTCCCTGAGAAATGCAAAATGAATTAGAAATTTCCTAAGTATGGAAGTTGTCATTAAGTACCCCTCTAATCCAATATTCGTTCACTCGTGCTCTTTTGAAATTATCCCCCATCCTATTTCTTACGACACCACTATTCATTATGGACATATGACAACGCGATATCATTGGTGGAACATCTTCCCACGAACGTTGGACGATATACCCTAAGAATTGTAGCCCCAAGATATGACGCGACTCTATCCCCTCAGATACTACGCCTAACCTTTGTATTCGATCTGAGATGGTGCGAAACATATGGAAACACCGAATGAAGTTGGAGACTTATGAAAGACGAGCGGTATTAAAGCCATATGACGATACAACGACACTGGTAGGACGCATTCCCATATATATTCTAGACGCCACGTCCTGAGAATGGCAACCCTGAAATTTGGTGCGATATTTCTATTCTAACGCGTGTACGCAAACAACTATCTATATTCTAAGCCGGCGCGACATATATTGACGTCATCAAAAGTTGGAGTCCATTGGGCAACGAAAGACACAAAAGTGATTTCTTTAAACCGCGCAAGGAGTCTGATTCGAGCCCTAATGATCCTTTTGTTTTTATATTTCCTATTTCATTCATTCGAAACCGAACTCTATATTCTTGATTATTCAAAGTAATGATCATCACCGTTTCTCTTCAAAGGTTAGTACCCTAACGACGTACAACTCACTCACGCAACACTCTGCAATGGCGAAATCGAGTAACTAGAACCCTGCCCTTGCTGCGACATCAAGGGATACGAAAGACGTGAGACATCGGCCGTCCATAAGTGAAATACTTGGGATAACTATATAGCATAAAAGATGTTATTGGATCATGTACATAAAGTAGGGCGGAGAAGATATGTGGTGTGTAAGTCAAAGTACATGGAAGCACAAGCGAAGAGTATACTAAGCTTTAACTTGGAGAAAGAATTGAAGATCTTCCCTATCTGTGTTGATCGACCGAAGGAAAAATTGAGCGGCCGACGAAAGGAAGGTCGTGTGACATGAAGGTCACCTTTGGATAAATATAAGACTTCCCTAGAACTTGGGGGAGATCACTAGCAATGTTGGAAGATGAAAGTAATTAGAAGAAGAAAACCAAGGACAATAAGATAATTAGAATGTGTCGAGTAACCCTCAAGATGGAAGAGTAACAAAAAAAAAAAAAGGGTGGGGGGGGGGGGGGGGGGGGGGGGGGGGGGGGGGGGGGGGGGGGGGGGGGGGGGGGGGGGGGGGGGGGGGGGGGGGGGGGGGGGGGGGGGGGGGGGGGGGGGGGGGGGGGGGGGGGGGGGGGGGGGGGGGGGGGGGGGGGGGGGGGGGGGGGGGGGGGGGGGGGGGGGGGGGGGGGGGGGGGGGGGGGGGGGGGGGGGGGGGGGGGGGGGGGGGGGGGGGGGGGGGGGGGGGGGGGGGGGGGGGGGGGGGGGGGGGGGGGGGGGGGGGGGGGGGGGGGGGGGGGGGGGGGGGGGGGGGGGGGGGGGGGGGGGGGGGGGGGGGGGGGGGGGGGGGGGGGGGGGGGGGGGGGGGGGGGGGGGGGGGGGGGGGGGGGGGGGGGGGGGGGGGGGGGGGGGGGGGGGGGGGGGGGGGGGGGGGGGGGGGGGGGGGGGGGGGGGGGGGGGGGGGGGGGGGGGGGGGGGGGGGGGGGGGGGGGGGGGGGGGGGGGGGGGGGGGGGGGGGGGGGGGGGGGGGGGGGGGGGGGGGGGGGGGGGGGGGGGGGGGGGGGGGGGGGGGGGGGGGGGGGGGGGGGGGGGGGGGGGGGGGGGGGGGGGGGGGGGGGGGGGGGGGGGGGGGGGGGGGGGGGGGGGGGGGGGGGGGGGGGGGGGGGGGGGGGGGGGGGGGGGGGGGGGGGGGGGGGGGGGGGGGGGGGGGGGGGGGGGGGGGGGGGGGGGGGGGGGGGGGGGGGGGGGGGGGGGGGGGGGGGGGGGGGGGGGGGGGGGGGGGGGGGGGGGGGGGGGGGGGGGGGGGGGGGGGGGGGGGGGGGGGGGGGGGGGGGGGGGGGGGGGGGGGGGGGGGGGGGGGGGGGGGGGGGGGGGGGGGGGGGGGGGGGGGGGGGGGGGGGGGGGGGGGGGGGGGGGGGGGGGGGGGGGGGGGGGGGGGGGGGGGGGGGGGGGGGGGGGGGGGGGGGGGGGGGGGGGGGGGGGGGGGGGGGGGGGGGGGGGGGGGGGGGGGGGGGGGGGGGGGGGGGGGGGGGGGGGGGGGGGGGGGGGGGGGGGGGGGGGGGGGGGTAACAAAAAAAAAAAAAAAAAAAAAAAAAAAAAAAAAAAAAAAAAAAAAAAAAAAAAAAAAAAAAAAAAAAAAAAAAAAAAAAAAAAAAAAAAAAAAAAAGGACAATAAGATAATTAGAATGTGTCGAGTAACCCTCAAGATGGAAGAGTAACAAAAAAAAAAGAAAAAAAAAGATTCTGAGCTATCCTTTTCTTTTTCAAAACACCAAAGCAAACGGATATTTGCTACATGAAGGAATCAGGAATTTGGCGAAATGAAGATCGTCAAGTATGGTGAGATAAAGTGAAAAGTAGGAAATCCCTTACATTTTTCTAGAGGAAAAATGTTAAGGGGGTAATCACAACAAAGGTAGATGCTCGAACAAGGAGTATGAAGTGCAAGATTATACTTTATCTTCCAAGAAGAGTTATTCACTAGCATCATTGAAGATGATTTGGAGTAGAATATGAAGTGAAGAAACGTCATTCGACCCAAACAAATGAAGTGAAGGCATTGACGCCATCTACAAGATGTAGTTCCGGGAGCGTTCATCTTTACGGCACTCCACACGTTATTCTCTGAATATCAATTGGAAAACCTCTATCGAAAGACAAGCTATTAGTAGAACATATCAACTGAGCCAAGAGAAAGAGATATACGCTCAACACCCGAGTTTAGAAGCACGGGGAGTCGTGAAAAGTATCCCCTCAAGGTCAATGGTGGTGATATGATTACTTAAGAACATAAGGATTGTGTAAATCCTATCATGAGGAATGCGTAGGTATAGCAAAGAAACCGAATAGGTTATATGTGCGATGTTAAAAGAGATTTGTCGGTGATGAGTCATAGATAATGGTCCTTCTAGCGTAAAAGGAAGAAATTAAAGGTACCTTAAAACGGTTTGAAAGCCAATATCGGCAAAAGCAAGAGAAATTGGTAACGATATGACTTAGCGAATAACGAAAGAGGTGACTTTGGAAAAATAAGGGCGAAATTGAAGAACAAAGTTGAGTGTGAGGAACAAGATGGAACTATCATCATACAATTTATGATTCCCTCGAACGCTATAAAGCAACAAAGACGACATTGGAAAACCCTAAAATGAGATACTACGAAGATGTACCTTTGCAATTTTAGTGCAACTCGACACCCCAGTTAGTATCACTTTTGTTAAAGGGGTAATACCTTAACAAGTGATTGGTCACAAACGACGCCAATATTTTCAAGAAGCGACAAGCGTGTCCAACGTCAAACCAAAGAAGGATGAAAGTGGGCGAGAAGCTATTGGAACGCTTCTTTAATTGGGGTAGAAGACGATAAAGGAAAGTATGCAGAGTAACAATGGAAATAAGTAGCCACCAACGATCGATATTCCAACGTTTCTAACTATTTTAGTGCAACTCACGTTACGAACCGTTTGTTCATTTTACACCTCCGTATTGACACTTGTATCCTCAACCCATCTATTTTAGCATTGATCTAGGCAAGATTGACAGCCCACGACGATTACATGCGATTAATCGCCAGTCGCCTCAAGAGGTGAGCGACATTCGTAACCTTTTTCTGTTTCGAAGTTTCTGATCAAGAGGAATTTAGGGAACCGAGGAATGGATGCCCCTATCCCTAGAGTTAAAAGCTCGCAAGAAACCAAGAATCGTGATAAAATCTTGTTTGACTTTCCCACATTATATGACTCCGTGTAGACACTCCTACTGTTGGTCTATCCATTTTTACTACCGTATGAATGATCGAACTTCGAGGACGAAGTTTCAGTTAAGGGGGTAATGATGTAACAACCCTCAATTTCCGACTAGGACAATTTACTTAGACTTATCTAGGTATCTATCCCTAGAGGTTTATTAAGAGAATTGGCCTTCTAGACATTTCGGCATGGTGATAATTGCCCTCTAGTTCAATGAAGTATTGTAGGTGACTAGCTATCTTAAAAAATAAAAAAAAAAAAAAAAAAAAAAAAAAAAAAAAAAAAAAAAAAAAAAAAAAAAAAAAAAAAAAAAAAAAAAAAAAAAAAAAAAAAAAAAAAAAAAAAAAAAAAAAAAAAAAAAAAAAAAAAAAAAAAAAAAAAAAAAAAAAAAAAAAAAAAAAAAAAAAAAAAAAAAAAAAAAAAAAAAAAAAAAAAAAAAAAAAAAAAAAAAAAAAAAAAAAAAAAAAAAAAAAAAAAAAAAAAAAAAAAAAAAAAAAAAAAAAAAAAAAAAAAAAAAAAAAAAAAAAAAAAAAAAAAAAAAAAAAAAAAAAAAAAAAAAAAAAAAAAAAAAAAAAAAAAAAAAAAAAAAAAAAAAAAAAAAAAAAAAAAAAAAAAAAAAAAAAAAAAAAAAAAAAAAAAAAAAAAAAAAAAAAAAAAAAAAAAAAAAAAAAAAAAAAAAAAAAAAAAAAAAAAAAAAAAAAAAAAAAAAAAAAAAAAAAAAAAAAAAAAAAAAAAAAAAAAAAACCCAAAATACATACATTCATACACCCTTATACACTTATAAAAAATAAAAAATAAAAAAGTGAGAAACCCTACCCTTATACCCTTGGCCGTCCCCCCCCCCCCCCCCACACACACCCCCCCCCCCCCCCCCCTTATACCCCCGTCCCCCCACCCCCCTCACACACATTCAACACATTTTTCACACACACATTTTCTCTCATCCAAAAACTCTCTCTTCTCCTCTCCCATTTTTGGCTCAAATAATCAAGAAAAACAAGAACAAAAATCAATCTAAACTATATTAATAATAAGGGTTAAGCAAGGGTTGTTTCAAGATAAGATTAAGGGTTGTTTCAAGCTTGGATTAAGGGTTATTAGGAGCCTAATAGGTCCGAAAATTCTGCCCATTTTTCACCTTCAAAACCAAGTTCTTCAAGGTATAAATCTTCATCTCTTTACTAGATCTATATTGTTCTTGTTTATGTTCAAAGGTTTTATCAAAAGTTTATGTTTTCTTCTTGTTTTCTTTGTAATATACACTTGATGAAGGCAAGTTGATAGGATCTTTCTCCTCATGCATATGCATGTCGAAATCTATGAGAAAGATCCAAGGATTCAACAAGTTTAAGACCCAAAAGTGTTGTTATAGATTAGTAGCTTTTAAAGTGATTTTCCTTTTCATAGATCTATATGTTTTTGTATATTTTGAAGAATATATTTCTGAGATTTTTCATTAAAAAGATGTTTTTATGTTGTTGAAAGTTAGATCTATAAAGATTGGTATTGAAAAGTGTTGATTTGAATGAATACATGTTAGATCTAAGAAAGTTGAATCTTGTTGTTGGATTATGAGATGGATGGACTTGTATTAAGTGAAAAATATGTTAAAAGAAGTATAATAATCTGGAAATTTGATGTTGAGAGATATAAAAATAAAGTATTAATCTTGTAAATGATGAACTCAAGTGTTAATAAAGCAAGAATGGTCATTGGTGAGTTGTTATAATCAAAGACATTCTGACAGAAATAATTTTCTGTCTTAAATCGGGTGAACTGAACATGTGAGGGCCGTTTCAAGCAAAACTTTCAAAATAAAAGTTGTAGATAAAAGATAAATAACCTCCAACTAAATCAAAAAATACTGAACTAAATAAATAAATAAATAAATAAATAAATAAATAAATAAATAAATAAATAAATAAATAAATAAATAAATAAATAAATAAATAAATAAATAAATAAATAAATAAATAAATAAATAAATAAATAAATAAATAAATAAATAAATAAATAAATAAATAAATAAATAAATAAATAAATAAATAAATAAATAAATAAATAAATAAATAAATAAATAAATAAATAAATAAATAAATAAATAAATAAATAAATAAATAAATAAATAAATAAATAAATAAATAAATAAATAAATAAATAAATAAATAAATAAATAAATAAATAAATAAATAAATAAATAAATAAATAAATAAATAAATAAATAAATAAATAAATAAATAAATAAATAAATAAATAAATAAATAAATAAATAAATAAATAAATAAATAAATAAATAAATAAATAAATAAATAAATAAATAAATAAATAAATAAATAAATAAATAAATAAATAAATAAATAAATAAATAAATAAATAAATAAATAAATAAATAAATAAATAAATAAATAAATAAATAAATAAATAAATAAATAAATAAATAAATAAATAAATAAATAAATAAATAAATAAATAAATAAATAAATAAATAAATAAATAAATAAATAAATAAATAAATAAATAAATAAATAAATAAATAAATAAATAAATAAATAAATAAATAAATAAATAAATAAATAAATAAATAAATAAATAAATAAATAAATAAATAAATAAATAAATAAATAAATAAATAAATAAATAAATAAATAAATAAATAAATAAATAAATAAATAAATAAATAAATAAATAAATAAATAAATAAATAAATAAATAAATAAATAAATAAATAAATAAATAAATAAATAAATAAATAAATAAATAAATAAATAAATAAATAAATAAATAAATAAATAAATAAATAAATAAATAAATAAATAAATAAATAAATAAATAAATAAATAAATAAATAAATAAATAAATAAATAAATAAATAAATAAATAAATAAATAAATAAATAAATAAATAAATAAATAAATAAATAAATAAATAAATAAATAAATAAATAAATAAATAAATAAATAAATAAATAAATAAATAAATAAATAAATAAATAAATAAATAAATAAATAAATAAATAAATAAATAAATAAATAAATAAATAAATAAATAAATAAATAAATAAATAAATAAATAAATAAATAAATAAATAAATAAATAAATAAATAAATAAATAAATAAATAAATAAATAAATAAATAAATAAATAAATAAATAAATAAATAAATAAATAAATAAATAAATAAATAAATAAATAAATAAATAAATAAATAAATAAATAAATAAATAAATAAATAAATAAATAAATAAATAAATAAATAAATAAATAAATAAATAAATAAATAAATAAATAAATAAATAAATAAATAAATAAATAAATAAA
Source organism: Erigeron breviscapus (assembly GCA_034093135.1). Classification (NCBI taxonomy): domain Eukaryota; kingdom Viridiplantae; phylum Streptophyta; class Magnoliopsida; order Asterales; family Asteraceae; genus Erigeron; species Erigeron breviscapus. The sequence continues at coordinate 37,543,025 of CM067174.1, read as the reverse complement.
TAAATAAATAAATAAATAAATAAATAAATAAATAAATAAATAAATAAATAAATAAATAAATAAATAAATAAATAAATAAATAAATAAATAAATAAATAAATAAATAAATAAATAAATAAATAAATAAATAAATAAATAAATAAATAAATAAATAAATAAATAAATAAATAAATAAATAAATAAATAAATAAATAAATAAATAAATAAATAAATAAATAAATAAATAAATAAATAAATAAATAAATAAATAAATAAATAAATAAATAAATAAATAAATAAATAAATAAATAAATAAATAAATAAATAAATAAATAAATAAATAAATAAATAAATAAATAAATAAATAAATAAATAAATAAATAAATAAATAAATAAATAAATAAATAAATAAATAAATAAATAAATAAATAAATAAATAAATAAATAAATAAATAAATAAATAAATAAATAAATAAATAAATAAATAAATAAATAAATAAATAAATAAATAAATAAATAAATAAATAAATAAATAAATAAATAAATAAATAAATAAATAAATAAATAAATAAATAAATAAATAAATAAATAAATAAATAAATAAATAAATAAATAAATAAATAAATAAATAAATAAATAAATAAATAAATAAATAAATAAATAAATAAATAAATAAATAAATAAATAAATAAATCAGAGCATGTGAGGGACGTTTCAAGAAAAATTTTCAAAATAAAAGTTGTAGATAAAAGAGTTAAGTTTAACCTCCAACTGGAATCACTCAAAAATACTAAACCAAACCAAAGATATGATTTTTCTACCAAAAGTGGTCAAAACTGGATTTTTGTCTTAATGTTGAGTCAACTTTGACGATTTTTAATCCTTAACTAATAGGTTTCAGAAGTTTAAACTTGGTGTGAACTGAGTTCAAAGTGTCCCTAACTTAAAATAAAATTGGGAGATTTTTCTTAAATGTCCATCATAGAAATCTTTTATAAAATATCTTGAGTCGCACAACAGCTCTTGTTCTGACCAGTTTTGGTTTGGTAATTTTTAGAGGTAGTAAACAATGTCTAAAAATTTAGCAAAAATTCACATAAATATAGGACACCTATATGTCTCTGTATAAAAATCACCAATGTCCAAATAATTCAACTCAACCAAGAATGACTACTCAACATTTTAGGAAAATAAGTGTTAAAACAGAAAATTCCAAGTAAAAGTTCTTCACAACAAAATAAGCTAAAAGTCACTAGATTGCAACTCTAACCAACTCCAACAATCTCGTAACAAAAAGTATTATAAACCTACTGAGAATATGTCAAATAAAAGTTATAAAACTTAACTTGGTTATTAAATGGCAAAGACAAGCCTACAAATCACTAATTCGGTTCATATAAGCACTAACCGAAAGCTTTAATTTGCACACATCACACCACCACCACTATCACGACTTAAGGCACCAAAATATAATGAACATTCTGTAAATAATGAAATAAGGATGAAAATCCATTTTGACGCATTTGAATTGCTTGGAAAATGAGGCAAAAATCACTATTTCGATAAACGATTTATAAGCTTAGAATCCTCAAAATGAGCGAGACACAAGAGAGGTTGAATTGATATGATTTTTCCCATGATAAAAGTTGCCTAAAAGGCCTGGGATTTTTAGCCAAAAAGTTGTGTGGTGATTTCTAAGAATTTCTATTAATTATTAAATTTAAATGATAATTAAAAAGGTAAATAAATAAATAAATAAATAATAAATCATGAAATTGAATCAATGAAATTGGTTAAATAATCATAACCAATGATAAAAATAACTCAAACCTACTGGAGAAAAATAATTAAATAAATAAAATAAAAATAAATAAATAAAAAATAAAAAATAAAATAAAATAATATAAAAATAAAATCATTTTAAGTCAAAGAAACAAATATATAAATTAGAAATAATAAAGTAAGTGAAAATCACTAATTAATAACTATTTTTAAATTAATAGAAAAATTACATAAATAAATATATATATCACAATATTCTAAGTTAAAAAGCATAATAATCAGAATATAACCCAAATATAATTAGCCACAAATTATAAAGGCAAGTGAGGTACTTAAAAGTATTTTTAAAGAATTATTTGGTTAATAAATCAAGAAAATGAATAAATAATTAATTAAATAATATTAAATTAAATACATAGTCATAAATCAGGAAGTATTCATAAATATTACTATTATGAAGTTACAAATGTCAAATATTATAATCAAGCAAAGCACACAATGGGAACCATGATAATCAAAGGCAAGCTACCGAAATTCTAACAACTTATAACTACATGTATAATGAAAGTGACCCTTTTACACCAACACCCTCTACAACCAAAAAGATGCAAATATTAACAATATACTTGGATCCCAAAATTTATGACAACATAACGAAAGTGGCATTTCTTAGTGATGGCTTAAGATAGGAACTTACGTATATTAGTCCTATCGTAGGGATAGTCTTGGCTTGGAATGTGATTGAGGAATATGACGGATATATGATCAAGGAAGCGATAGATGGGAAGTACCCATTTTGGATAAGTGAATATAATATGCGGCATATCAAGGTGAGTCATAGCCCCCTTTCAAACTCTTTTATATGTTTTACTTGCGGGTTGAAAAGCATGATTAATTAAAATGACTTTCTCTTATGAAATGATTCTTTGAAATAATGATAATGATATGGGAATTATATTGTATGTTCAACGTGTTATATGTTATGTGATGAGCTTGAGTACTGTCAAACGGTGGTCCCCTGTACACTACTATTAACTCATTTGAGGCCTGTAGTTAGAGGGTTGCGCAACTAGGACTTGTCCCCTCATCCACTATTATAGGTAATGGTGGGATGTTTGGTCTGCCTTTGTGGCCACCTTCATTGCCAGTCTGGCCTCGCGGTGCTCTAACTACTATATATTTATGGTTGTCTCCATGGCACGACCCTTGGTTATCTTTATGCACGTGATTGACAGCATGTGCTTATCATTATCTTATCATTTGGGACAATATATCTGATTATTGGGACATAACCGGTTTTAGTAGTGGCTCAAGAACAATCTCATCAAATTATGTCATGGTAGTCTTACCATTGACCAAGAGGTATTGATATTATATTATGGATGGAAATTATTGATTGAACATACGGTTTGGGTATTGGACCTTATATGGAATCTTGAAAGTTGTTGAAATTGGCGATATTGAAACATTGATGACCGAATGGTTTGGTATGATGAATGATCAATCGATTGATATATTTTTCTCTCACGATAAATGTGACAAATGAAAACTTTATAATTTACCATGGATTTTCAACTATTTTGAAATGGATATGTAATGAGATTTACTTGCAAACCTATGCACTCACCAACTACGTTTTCGTAGTTGACACTTTTTCTTCATGCTTTTCAGGAATTAGCGTAAGCTTTGAAATATAAATGTAGTAGTTGATTTTTATACCTTATGTCATTTTGTACTTAGAATGTAAACTTGTTAATATGGAAGGGGGCATAGTGTAAATAGCTCTTATGTATATAAACCCCCACCCTTATGTAATTTGTAACCTTTGAACACATAATACAAACTAATCTTTCCTTGACATCTCTCTACTCTCTCTCTACTTTCTCTCACTAGAAACTTCCATTAACACACACTAAAACACACACTAAAGCTCGAATTCGAGTCTTAACAATTGGTATCAGAGCACAATCAGAGTTGCTGAACGATCCACAAGCTTATTACAAGCTTAATTTGTGCTTAAT
>CM067174.1:37527661-37538243 GCA_034093135.1 Erigeron breviscapus | reverse complement strand
TCTATTCTGACTCTGTCTCTCGTGCAATAGGAACTTTTATTTAAACAATACAATACAAATAAAAATTTAAACATTTCACGAAAAAACACAAACACACACACACACATACACTGAACATAAACGAATAACATAGTTACAAGAGCTAAAGAGTACTGCTGATTAGATCAGATTAGCATGTTACATAAGCCTACTAGCGAGAAATAATTCTCTTATTATTAGTTATGAACAGTGATCCAAAAACGATTACCAATATGTTTGTCCTCTTAAACACTCGGTACTTCCAGTCTCCTTTTTGGTTTGTGACACTTTCGACATACCCTGGCCAAGGACAGTCACCATGCAACCCGAGTAGCCTAATATATCACTTAATCACGTTTGCGAACTTATGTGCCCCATATTCAGATACACTCTCACAATCGACACAAGCACTAAGATTAAGACATTTGGTGAGTAAAGTGAGAAAGTCTTTAAGAATCAAGTCAGCGGTGACAGGTCGGGGATTCCTCACGCGCAAAGCGACTTAACTTGACTCACGTACGGAAATATACTCAACATTGCATAATGCTAAGTACATGCATATTTGTGACATTTATTTTAAGCACTTATGAAAACCCGTGACTTTCGATGAGACCCGTGTAGCGAACTTTCTGACAACCTATCCCAAGTTGGAAGCTTTAGGTAGGCTAGGTATACAAAGACACCCCAAGGACTTACTTGTTCGAATCTCAAAGGCCACATTAGCTTCATATTTTCAAAAGATTTATTAGATATTTGCATATCTTGTCACAAATATACATCCGAAAAAGCAATACATACACATATATGTACCCAAGACCTGGGTTGTTATTCACATGGATCCTTAAAAAATGGTGGAAACCAAGGGACTAATCTAAGCCCTTGGATCAAACAATCATCAAAATCCAATCAAACATGATTGGTTACTCCGGTGAATTACTACGGCGACATTGTCCAATCATATTTGATTGGTCAAGCCAATCAAGCTTGATTGGTTACTCCGGCGAATTACTCCAGTGAATATTCTCCGGCGACATTTTCTAATCATATTTGATTGGTCAAGCCAAATCAAGCTTGATTGGTAATCACTAAGACACTAACGCCGTCGAATCTTCTCCGACGACTTCTCCGGCTAATCAATTTTGTTTTCGGGTGGATACGGAACGGTCCAGAGGCCCTTATCCGTTCTAAACTGACCGTCAAGGGACGCATATGGGAATGGTATGGCTTTGATAGGCGGCGATCCAAGAGATGGTGGAATGTGATTTTTCCGGCGACATTGTGATTTTTCCGGCGAGCTCGAAACAGTGTTTATTGGCTAGGGTTTGTGCGGAATGTGTTTCTGAGTGATTTGGTACAAGTTTCATGCATTAATTCGAAGAAACAACAAAGCTATAGTGTTTTTAATTTTTCCGGTGAGTTTTTCAAGTTTTCCGGCGAGTATAGATCGGATTAATTTCTGGTCAGGGTTTGTTCGCGGTGTGATTGTGAGTGTTTTGGTGTAAGTGTGATGTTCAAATTCGAAGGAACGAAGATTTTATCGGCGTTTGAAGTTTTCCGGCGAAGTTGTGTGTGTGTGTGTGTTCGGTGGGGGGAAGGAGACGAGGGGAAGGGGGAGGGGAGATAAAGGGTAGGGATTTATTTTTGAGGGGATAATCCAATGGCTAGGATTTGTCCCTTGGTTTCCATGGAAAAAACTAGACTCAAATGAACAAAAATCCCCGAGACCTTCTATATAAAGACCAAGTATACATAATTACAATGCAAGATCTTTCATAAGATTTAAAGAACTTGTCTATTTTAAGAACAAGCATTCTCAGCCATATATCTGAATACGTTTCCCATAAGAACATTGTATACATTTAAGTTCAGATTATAAGGAAACCTTGGTACTTTGTGCCTATCGATATATCATATAATGGTATCACTGAACTGAGCATTTTAAAGTACAATTAAGTAGGCTTAAAAGTTAAAGTATCATAACGTCTAATCGTCTTGATGCAGTGACCTTACTCCTTTTTTTATTATATTTCTTTTTCTTTTCTGATTTTTCTGATTTTTATTTTGTTTTTCTGACACTATATGACACACATACATTACGACACAAACACTGACTCATTTTACAAAGTTCCTTTTGAGAGATACTGTCACTATAGATTTCTCATTCCAATCAATTGGACTAACAACTCGAAACGAGTTCGGTCGAAAGCCTTAGTGAACAGATCAGCTAAATTAAAGTCACTCGACACCTTTTCTAGGACTATTAGTTTCTTTTCAGCACAATCACTAATAAAATGAAACCTTATGTCTATGTGCTTAGTCCTACTGTGCTTAACAGGATTATTAGTTATGGATATGGTGGATTTACTATCTGTCGTTATGAGAGTACAAAGGAAAATCTAACCGTGATAGCCAGAGCCGGCGAATGAGTATTCACTTGCTGTTATGTAATCCGATCTCTCCCCTAAGACTGACATCCACTGATGTCTACTTCCTCAAGAACACCAATTTGTTCATCCCTGTGATTAAACTAGTTCACTTCTGGAACTGACATATAACATAACCAACAACAAAATTCAAACATATAAAAATTAGAGCATGTACTATAGATCATCATATAGTTATGATCTTCTATAGTACTTTGTCTATCACATGAACAATAGTAAACATAAACTAATTAGAACAAGTCTTCTTAGAACATTGATCATGAGTTTCATGGATCTTTCTCTTTCGTCCATCTAACACATCTTCAATGTCCTTGACAGCTTGTTCATGAGACCTACAGATCTCTTCTTGTTCAGGAGTTAACACAAGAGGTACAACTTTCGGACGATCCTAACTGCGATCCTCCTTGTTAACTTCTACACTCCATACTTTATCAATCAAAACCCGAGGAAAACAAAATCTTGAAAATTCAATCTCGGTAAAAACTCGATTACTACCCTTTAATGTATAATGAGTAAGATAGACTTTTTCCTTTTCTAAGTCCTTCTTAGACATTGATACGCCTGGCAAAAGGTTCTGATCCTGTTTTTCAACAAAATTAACCTTATCAATGAAGATGCTTCCTTTTACAACTTTTCCAACCCCGGAAATTTTTCTGCCTTTGGAATCTACAAAACAGACATAGGACCCTTTAACAGGAGTAAACTCCGTCAATAGTCCCTTGTCTTCCATAATGTGCTTGGAGCTTCCGCTATTGACAAACCATAAACCTGCGGTTTTCCTTAGCAACTTCTGCACATTCACAAAGTAATTAGTTCTCAAAAGGACCCCTAGCCCTGTTGGCTTTGGGTCTATCAATCTCTTCATCAGAAACTATGTCAGCCCAATATCCACCAGTAGGCACCCAAGCCTTAGCTGGTTTAATAGTTGGGCTATCAACAGGCCTTCTGCTGGGTGAATTTCTTCCAGCACTAAGCCTACGACTGGGGGAACCACTAGGCCTCCTTTCAGTAGGTAGCCTTTGGTTATTACCTTTAGAGTTCTTTTGAAATCTTGACATTCTCTCAGGAGATGATGAAGACATTCTCCTAGGACTATGTCGCTGAAATAATGGATTAGAATTCGACTTAGCTTCAGCCATTAACCTTTCATAGTAAGCACTGTTGGGTTTATCTCTTAATTTACTAGACTGACTCGAACTACTAGAACCTTCTCGAGACGAGACACTTCTAGGCTTACTGCTACTTGTCTGGTATCTATTCTCAATCTCCCTTGGTAAGACACTTCTAGATTGCACAGACTTATCTCTAGGTGAGACACTTCTAGACTTCACAGATCTGTCTTTAGGTGAAATACTACTAGATTGAGGTGATGTGTTCCTTAGAGCTTGGGATGGTTTTCGATGTCCATTGACAACTTTTGACCTATATAGTTTCACATAGTTCTGTGCATTTACATCATCTGGATGTCTTTTTGCATAATCCTCATAATATTTATTTCTATAAGCACTCATGAACTGTGGTGAACTTACTTGATCAACTAATTTACCCTTCCCATTGCTTTCAGAAGACCCAACACTATCCTTAGACTTATCAGGTGACATCCTATATTTATTCTTCTTATAAGGACAACAACTTGATACGTGACCTATCTCACGACACTTAAAACATGACCTTTTAGAAGCCTTCTTTGATATATCACCATGAATAATCTCAGGCACTGGAACCCCATGACCTCTTAATTCATCTATATATTCAAGAGCTGCATAAACCTCTTCCCAAGAAGTCGGTGCTTGTATGGGAGGTGCATACCGTTTCACAGTTTGAATCTTTGAATCAATGGATAACATTTCTTTAATTTTTCTTTCAGCAAATTGTTCAGGTGTTTCAGATTGAACACTCAAACCTTCTGCATAATTGTAGAAGTTTGAACAAAACCTTTCTTGAAAACTGTATCTTTAAAGTTCTTGCTTTTAACAGGTTTTGGCAAATGTTCAGATTTTACGGGTTCATCAAGACTCCAGATCTGATCAATATTTTCAGGATATTTACCGTTTAAATCTGACTCCTTTGCTTAAAACACTTTATCACTACCTTTCAAAGTAAAGTAGATGTAAGTCCCAACTCAATAGATGGTACTACTGAAGACACCTCTATGTCGATGGTGGGGTTACTTTGCAATATATGCACTGAACTGGAGACGACCAGTTGCAGTGTGTATATACCAAGTTCTAGATAGATTACTTATGTAAATGACAATAAGTAAAGAACAATGCAATAATACAAATAACTTGTAAAGTAACTTGATGAGACAATATGTAATTTTCAATGTGTAATTTATTTATTGATGTTAAACAAATTACAAGGTTGTTGCGGAACCAAGATAATACAAAGAATGTAAATATCCTAACAACCTATGAAATACAATTGATCTACACTCGGAATTTCTCAAGACAATCGAAACACTTAAAGTTGTGAAATGTTCCTTTTAGCGATTGAGAGAATATTGCACAAGTTCACCAAGAATATTGCAGGTTTGCAAAGTGTGAATTCTATCGAAGAGTATTCGAAGAAGTAATATTCTTGGTTGTGCAATGACTTGTATTTATAGGCAAAGTTAACATTGGGATGTTAACTTTGGCCGTACAAATGTGGTTGAGAGCATTTAAGGAATAGCATTTAATTCCTTAAAAGGTAGTGTAAAGTTGTCGGATAATGCAACTTTATTCAACCAGCTTTATGTACCTTTTATTACTTAAATAATAAGATAAGGCTTATTATCCGGGTAAAGGTACATAAAGCATACAAGTCAATTCCTCGTAATCAGTGTAAAGCTTTGTAAGGGCTTTCCACTGATGGTCTACAGTTTGTAACTGACTAGAATGCCAACTGGGCTTTGCTGCCATTGCCATTCTCTATCTTCCATTTGTTGTCTTCGACTTCAACTGGAATGATTCTTCAACTTGGTCAGTTCTCAACTGGAGGAAGTCTTCAGTTGCGTTGACTGTATGGTGCAACTGGACTTCAATATATTTCTGGACAAATCTTCTTGGTCACCAGTTTCACTGGTCTCCAGATGCAACTGGTGACTGGCAAGTGTAAACTGGTGACTGGCAGTTCCAGGTGAACTGGTCCAATTAAATTCTGGAAATCTTCTTGGTCACCAGTTTCACTAGTCTCCAGATGCAACTGGTGACTGGAAAGTGTAAAATGGTGACTGGCAAGTGTAAACTGGTGACTGGCCAGTTCCAGTGAAACTGGTGACTGGCAAGTGTAAACTGGTGACTGGCAGTGTCCAAACTGGTGACTGGCAAGTGTAAACTGGTGACTGGACAGTGAAACTGGTGACTGGCAAGTGTAAACTGGTGACTGGCAGTGTCCAAATGGTGACTGGCAAGTGTAAACTGTCTGGCCCAGTGCAACTGGTGACTGGCCAAGTGAAACTGGTGACTGGCACCAGTGTTCAAACTGGTGACTGGCAAGTGTAAACTGGTGACTGGCAGTGTAAAACTGGTGACTGGCAGTGTAAACTGGTCTGGTCACCAGTTTCACTGGTCTCCAGATGCAACTGGTGACTGGCAAAGTGTAAAACTGGTGACTGGCAAGTTAACTGGTGACTGGCACCAGTGAAACTGGTGACTGGCAAGTGTAAACTGGTGACTGGCAGTGTAAACTGGTGACTGGCAAGTGTAAACTGGTGACTGGCAAGTGTAAACTGGTGACTGGCAGTAAATCTGGTCTTGGTCACCAGTTTCACTAGTCTCCAGATGCAACTGGTGACTGGCAAAGTGTAAAACTGGTGACTGGCAAGTGTAAACTGGTGACTGGTCACCAGTTTCACTAGTCTCCAGATGCAACTGGTGACTGGCAAAGTGTAAAACTGGTGACTGGCAAGTGTGAAACTGGTGACTGGTCACCAGTTTCACTGGTCTCCAGATGCAACTGAAGACTGGCAAGTGTAAAACTGGTGACTGGACAGTTCCAAACTGGTGACTGGCAAGTGTAAACTGGTGACTGGCAAGTGTAAACTGGTGACTGGCAAGTGTAAACTGGTGACTGGCAAGTGTAAACTGGTGACTGGCACCAGTGTTCAAACTGGTGACTGGCAAGTGAAACTGGTGACTGGCACCAGTGTCAAACTGGTGACTGGCAAGTGTAAACTGGTGACTGGCACAGTGTTCAAACTGGTGACTGGCAAGTGTAAACTGGTGACTGGCACCAGTGTCAAACTGGTGACTGGCAAGTGTAAACTGGTGACTGGCACAGTGTTCCAAACTGGTGACTGGCAAGTGTAAACTGGTGACTGGCACCAGTGCAAACTGGTGACTGGCAAGTGTAAACTGGTGACTGGCACCAGTGAAACTGGTGACTGGCAAGTGTAAACTGGTGACTGGCAAGTGTAAACTGGTGACTGGCAAGTGTAAACTGGTGACTGGCAAGTGTAAACTGGTGACTGGCAAGTGTAAACTGGTGACTGGCAAGTGTAAACTGGTGACTGGCAAGTGTAAACTGGTGACTGGCAAGTGTAAACTGGTGACTGGCAAGTGTAAACTGGTGACTGGCAAGTGTAAACTGGTGACTGGACAGTGAAACTGGTGACTGGCAAGTGTAAACTGGTGACTGGCAAGTGTAAACTGGTGACTGGCAAGTGTAAACTGGTGACTGGCAAGTGTAAACTGGTGACTGGCAAGTGTAAACTGGTGACTGGCAAGTGTAAACTGGTGACTGGCAAGTGTAAACTGGTGACTGGCAAGTGTAAACTGGTGACTGGCAAGTGTAAACTGGTGACTGGCAAGTGTAAACTGGTGACTGGCAAGTGTAAACTGGTGACTGGCAAGTGTAAACTGGTGACTGGCAAGTGTAAACTGGTGACTGGCAAGTGTAAACTGGTGACTGGCAAGTGTAAACTGGTGACTGGCAAGTGTAAACTGGTGACTGGCAAGTTACTGGTGACTGGCAAGTGTAAACTGGTCTAAGAAATAGGCTGAGAGTCTTCAGGATCAATATTCAACTTTTGCTCAAGATTTTCTTTATGTTGAATTTTGCCCCTTAGAAAGTTTGCCCATGCTTTCTCAAACCTATTCTTTTGTGCCTTCGCATCCAAAACATTCACCATCTCCACCCATTCGCTGAACCCATATTGCATAGCACCAGGATTGTCAGTTTTAACCAGTGGCCCATTGGTATAGCTAACTTCAACTTGAAAAACTTTGGTGCCTGGCTTGATTGTTACATTTACACCATTGATAGTACCACTATGTCTTCTGGTTGACATGATCTGGGAGTAATAACTTCTTGCTTCAGATTCATTTGTTATCTTTATACTCCCAGCACCAGCAGCCAGTACAGAGGACTTGATGTCTTCATTTGAAACCTCGCCAGTTGGTTCAACAAATGTGCTAAGGTCAGCATCTCTAGACAGTGGTCTTCTTGGTTGTGGAATCCTTCTTGGTGGATTCAAAGCCTTCTTCACAACCTTCTTAACATTTTCAATTCGTTTAAGAATCCCACTGGCCCTATTCTCCTTGGCCTTCTCCACTGAAATGTTCAAGCTTCTGGCATCGAATTCAGCTTCATCCTCAGGATAGTGTCTGTCCAGTTCTACATCCAGCATTTCTTTCAACTGGTCAACTATCTTGGGATCATTCTTGATCCTGACATACTCCTCCTTAGTGATACCCAAAAGATTGGCATCACTCATATCAAGTAACTTGATTTGTGCAAGATGTGCCCTGGCTTCAGCTTGGTTTCTTTGTTTTATCTTCTTTCTTTCTTTGATATCATTTCCAAGTCTGGCCAGTCTTCTGCTATCACTATCTGAAACTGGAGGAAGTATATCAGCATTACCAGTTTCAAGCATTACATCAGTGGCCGGCTGGGCAGATGCATCACCAGCTAAACCTTTTCCCTTATCCAAAACAACATTCCCCCTACCACCATCATCACCAGATCCACCAACTCTTTGCTCACCAGCTTCAGTACTGGTAGCCACAATCAATTCTTTTCCAGATGGAGTCCTTCCAGGTGCAACTGGTGTAAGGACTACACTTCTTTCCCCCTTGGCAGCATCTAGACCTGCCCGAATACCTTCCCATTCAGAGGGGTGAGATGGCAACCGGTCAAGAGGCTGCCATGACTGCATGTCCTTACACTCTTTGAAGATTCCACACATCATCCTGAAGGACCTCCATAAATGGTTGGTCTCCTTTGACTGGGTCAAAACATTGGCAGTTACTTGTTCTTGACCAGTTTTCAATTCATTTAGGATCTTGGAGTCTTCATCCAACCCAGAGACAACCTTATCCTTCACTTCATCATCCTTCTTCTTCAGATTTTCTACTTCAGTTGTCAGTCTATCTAAAGATTGAGCATGTAGAGATACCTGGGTGTTCAAACTTTCAATGCTGCCTCTCAACTGGTTGATCTCACTGGTGAGTGGGGCCAGATCAACCTGAGGAGTGGCCAACTTGGTGATCTCAGATATCACCCTTTCAACCAATTGTGCTTCTCTAGCACTCAGCGTATCCTCTATTTTCTGACCAACCAAAGTCATCAACTGCTCTCCAAGTCCAGTTACATCTAGGCCAGGTTTTTCAATCAATTCCTTAACCTGCCTTTCAATCTCTTTCAAATCAACTTCTGAAGTTCTGACAGTATTTCCCAGCAAGTTGGAGATTGAGGTTGTAACCTTGGAGTGAGTTAGGACAAAGGCTTCCTTTAAAGTACCAGCCAGATTGTTGCAGCCAGTGACCAACTCATTTAGCTTTTTAAACACCAAGTCTTCATTAGATGAAAACTTGTTTATCCCCAGATCAACCACTTTGATGTTTGTCAGGTGATCCTTGTGGTATCTGGAGAATGACTTGGTGTTTTTGTCAAGTGTCTTCTGAATCTCCTCCACCCTGGTTAGAAGGTTTTGGAGATCGGCTTGAAGTGAGACAACGTGACTGTCCAGTGACGAAGGAGAAGGTGTCAGTGGACCAGCAGAAGTTACTACTGGAGCAACTGGAGGAGGTAAACTTAAGGAAGTCTCCCCAGTTGTCAAACCAGCAGTTGAAGATATAATAGGAGTGGTGGATGAAGAAAGGACTGGAAAATCAAAGTGTTGTTCATGCTGAGAATGCTCAGGTGTGAACAACGGCGTCGGTGGGGGTGGCATTTCTCGAGCAAATGAGAATTGCCCAGTTGTGGAAGGAGCGGTATATGTTGGGAAAGATATATCAGTAGGCACATTTTCTTGGGAGGGTGAAAGTGAATTGATGCGTCTGGAAGGGAGACTGGAGATGAAGGGTCTTGAGCTTGTACAGAAGCATCAAGAATCTCCAGTCTGTTTCAGTACCTTCAGAATCCGAAGATTCTATAAGGATTTCCTCGTCATTAACATTCATGTCCAGATCCATGAATGTAACTGAGGGCTGACCAGTTTCCTGGTCAGTCTCCAGATGACCTTCCCCAGTTTCCTGGATGGGTACATCTGTTGGAGGGTCAGATACCGAAGTATCTTCACCAGGGATAGATGTAATTGGGGTTGCTTCAGTTATGGTTGCTCTATCCTCAACCACAACATTAGACGAACTGGAGGGTCCCTCATTATTTTGAGGCCCGCCCAGTTGCCTTTCTGACTCACCTTCAATAGGTGCATCAGTTGAAGCGAATGCCAGTTGCATTCGTTCTGGAATTTTGACCTCTCCAGCTTCAGATACCAGAGAGTCTAAATTCCTTAACATATCTGGAGCAGTGTACGGTGAATCTGTACTATTATATGCTTCTCTGCCTAGAATATGCTTAAAACAAAGAGAGAGGAACCTTGAAAAGGGGATACACATACCCCTTGTGCCCTTCAGCTTTTGTACCAGGCTTCTAAACAGAATATCTGCAAAGTCCACTCTCAATCCGTTCTACAAGCAGTAAGCCATTTCTGCTTGTGAGGAGTTAATCTGGTCAAGTCCACCAGAACTCCCACCCATACTCTCCACCAGGTGGATGAAAAATACCTCCATGAAGGTGTAAGGCCCTTCATGGTCATCGCACCTTTCGTTTTCAACACCCCATTGTCCAAGCACTCCTTGTGTCCCATTTCAAGAAGTACTTGACGAAAATTTATATTTGGGGGTAAGACGACT
>CM067174.1:37507574-37526661 GCA_034093135.1 Erigeron breviscapus | reverse complement strand
ATCTTTTAACTGTATGCTAATTTATTTCACTTTTTATCATAAAAGTTTTGCATGTTCAAGTACTAATCAGATATGTTTTTATGTTTTAGATAATTGAAGGAGACGCGTATGATAGAAAATGTGACGTATATAGTTTCGCCATATGTCTATGGGAAATCTATTGTTGCGACATGCAATATGCTGATTTTAAATCTGCCGAATTATCTTCAGCAGTCGTTAAACAGGTGACATATATTAAGCTCGATTAATTTTTGAAAATTCAAAGTTAATTAATTTATATATGCCAAAGTGATTCTTTATTCTAACGAATTATGCATCTTTTTGGTTTCAGAATTCACGGCCAATCATTCCAAAGTGTTGTCCACGACCTTTTGCAAGTATTTTAGAAAGATGTTGGGATGTAAATCCAGACAAGAGACCAGAGATGAATGAGGTGGTGACGTTGTTGGAAGCCATTGACACCAGCAAAGGAGGTGGAATGTTGCCGGAGGATCACACCTTCAGTTGTTTTTGCATCAGCCGCCCTCGTGGTCCTTGATCGATCTCTACCTTTCATCAAGTGCCAATTGCAATACTGATTTTTTCACAATATTTCTCTCCTTTTTAGCAAACATTGTCGTAGTTATATAATTGTTATATCTATATATTGATATATAAATACTAGTTGAAAGATTTAGGAACAATTAAGGATTTTGGTGCTATAATTTGTTGTTGGTCACAATGATTTCTACAAAAATAGGTTTTATCTTCTTGTTGTGGAAAGTATATTGACTTAGTTTAAATATTGAAGTTATTTCGCAACATTAATATTGATCTTTGATCTCGTTACATGTAGTATTGTTCTTGTTCGGTACCTTATTATTCATAACAGAAGCTCTTTGAAAAAGAATTATTTTTGTAAGGTTAAGATCAAGTCGAAGTTAATATCTTATTATAACTTTGGTGATCATGAGAAAGAGACGGTCCATATGTGGTTTAATATGTACAGTATGATAAGTGACTCTTAAAGTTTGGTTTGGGTGTGTCATGTGTGGCTATCAGGGCTAGAAGTAAGAGAGGTTTTATGAGCACTGCGATTTTCTTTTTGAATTTCAACAAGACATGTTGCGTGTGTTGGAATAAACATGATTCGATTCGAGTGATAAAACATCCCAGATCGTCCTGTGGAACCTGTAAGAGCATAAAGCATGATTGCTATTGATGTCGGGTTCCCAAAACAAGATGATTGAGTAATAATGGGATGGGAAATTCGGCTGTAACGTAATGCACGAATTTAGAGAGGAGAGACACACGAAAATTAGGGTGTATAATGTGTAAGGATTAACCTTAACTTAGGGTTAATGACTCTCTATATATAAGGAGAGTATTTACACTTTAAACCCCTTTGGTGTTTAATGTGTGCACCATTAGTCCTCTTAGTTACAATCACCTAATGAGAAACCCTATAGTATGTCTTTAAAAGTAAATACACCCATAATATATTTACTAGACATAGGGATTTCAGTTATCGTCAATTATCATATCAGGAATGATACATGATCAGTGACGGTCACACTATCGTGGTTCCAACATTCTCCCACTTGACCAAGCGATCATTTATCTATGAGTATTTAGTAAGTCCGGCCGGGATAATACTCATTTTGTTTTAAACCGAAATCATAGCCAATAAGTACAGTCGTAGAGAAGAACATCAACTCAGGACCCCCACTAGTCAAACTATGACTCAAATTTAAAACTAATAAGCAATGATCAATTGACTAAGACAAATTTTGTTATATAATGTCTATACACTATTATGAGCTCAAAGTGTAACTAATAGACAAACAAAATCTGAATAAGGAGGAAAAATTTTCATTAAAGTAATAATAATGACCAATAAGTACAACATGCTATCATAATACGTCTTTTAGTAAGCCTCATCTTCGACACGTGTCCTACGAAGATTTTAGGAGGAAACTTGTAAGTCCCAACTCAATAGATGGTACTACCTGAAGACACCTCAATGTCGATGGTGGAGTTACTTTGCAATATAAGCACTGAACTGGAGACGACCAGTTGCAGTGAGTATATACCAAGTTCTAGATAGATTACTTATTAAGTGACAATAAGTAAAGAAGAATCCAATAATACAAATAAACTTGTAAAAAATTGTGAGACAATATGTAATTTTTCAAAGTGTAATTTATTTTATTAGCTGTTAAAAATTACAAGGTTAATGCGGAACCAAGATAATACAATAATGTAAATATCCTAACAAACCTATAAATACAATTGATCTATACTTGGAAATTCTCTAACAATCGAAACACTTAAAGTTGTGAAATGTTCCTTTTTACGATTGAGAGAATATTGCACAAGTTCACCAAGAATATCGCAGGTATGCAAAGTGTGAATTTATTCGAAGTATGTTCGAAGAAGTTAATATTCTTGTTGTGCAATGACTTGTATTTATAGGCAAAGTTAACATTGGGATGTTAACTTTGGCCGTACAAATATGGTTGAGAGCATTTAAGGAATAGCATTTAATTCCTTAAAATGCAGTGTAAAGTTGCAGCATAAAGCAACTTTATTCAACCAGCTTTATGTACCTTTTATTACTAAAATAATAAGATGAATCTTATTATCCGGGTAAAAGCACATAAAGCATAAAAGTTAATTCCTCGTAATCAGTGTAAAGCTTTGTAAGAGCTTTCCACTGACGGTCTCCAGTTTGTAACTGACTAGAATGTCAACTGGGCTTCGCTGCCATTGTCATTCTCTATCTTCCACTTGTTGTCTTCGACTTCAACTGGAATGATTCTTCATCTGGTCAGATCTCAACTGGAGGAAGTCTTCAGTTGCGTTAACTGTACGTAGCAACTGGACTTCAATATATTTCTGGACAGTTTAACTGGGTCTCCAGGTGCAACTGGAGACTGGCCAGTTTACCAGGTGAACTGGTCCTAACAAATTCCCCCTATTTGTCTAGAAATATGCCAAGTCTTTTCAGTCCTTGTATCTGTACAAGTGTGAACTGGAGAGACTTGTTCGATTAAATCTATCTAAGTTTTCCAAGGCATTTTTATAGATCAATAAATGCCTTGGGTTTTTTTCTTTTAAGTTTGTTAGATCTAATCTATTATCTACCTTGTGGTTACAAACTGGTAACTTCATTTATACAAGGAAATGAAATTTATACAAGTTACAGAAGAACTTAATGAGATGGCCCTTCGCCAGTTCTTCTTCTCTTGGTCACTGAAGAGATAGGTTGTGAGTCTTCAGGGTCAATATTCAACTTTAGCTCCAGATTTTCTTTGTGTTGAATCTTGCCCCTTAAGAAGTTCACCCATGCTTTCTCAAACCTATTCTTTTGTGCCTTGGCATCCAAAACATTCACCATTTTAACCCATTCAGTGAACCCATACTGCATTGCACCAGGATTGTCAGTTTTAACCAGTGGCCCTCTGGTATAACTAACTTCAACTTGAAAGACTTTGGTGCCTGGCTTGATTGTTACATTGACACTATTGATAGTCCCACTATGTCTTCTGGTTGCGATGATCTGGGAGTAATAGCTTCTTGCTTCAGATTCATTGTTATTTTAATACTCCCAGCACCAGCAGCCAGTACAGCAGACTTGATGTCTTCATTAGATACTTCGCCAGTTGGTTCAACAAACGTGCTAAGGTCAGCATCTCTGGTCAGTGGTCTTCTTGGTTGAGGGAATTCCTTCTTGGTGGATTCAAAACCCTTTTCACAACCTCTTTACATGTTCAATTCTTTTTAGAATCCCACTGGCCCTGTTCTCCTTCGCCTTCTCCACTGATATGTTCAAACTTTTGGCATCGAATTCAGCTTCATCCTCAGGATAGTGTCTGTCCAGTTCTACATCCAGCATTTCTTTCAACTGGTCAACTATCCTGGGATCATTCTTAATCCTGGCATACTCCTCCTTAGTGATACCCAAAAGATGAGCATCACTCATATCAAGCAACTTAATTTGTGCAAGATGTGCTCTGGCTTCAGCTTGGTTTCTTTGTTTCATTTTCTTTCTTTCTTTAATGTCATTACCAAGTCTGGCCAGTCTTCTGCTATCACTATCTAAAACTGGAGGCAGTACATCAGCATTACCAGTTTCAACATTGTCATATCAGTGGCCGGTGGGCAGATACATCAACTGCTAAACCTTTGCCCTTATCAACCATTGTGAGTCCCAAATATAAAGACGAATGACTAAACCCGACTGGCAAGTACAACTAATCTTGATGGACAAGTTAGTTTACGATCCAGATATGGATAACAAGAAACAATTGACTTAAAATGCAAGAACTAAATGGCAGAAACTATATAAAGATATATATAAGTATAATCAAGTATGTAGCATTGAGACACGTTGTTTTCTTTCTAATGTATTTGATTTATTGATGTATAAACAAATACAAGGATTGTTGCGGAACAAAGATAAACACCCAAGTGTAACTATCTAAACAATCCTGAAATACAAGTGATCTAATTAACTTGGAATACTCGTAAGTTTACTTAGAGTATATCTCACAAGTTGCAATGCAAAGTTTCAAGCTTTGCAAGTTGTGAGAAGACTTTGTATTTATAGACCAAGTCCATGATGATGTGGACAAGATCGTACAAATGTGGTTGTGAGCATTTAAGGAATTAAACCTAATTCCTTACATTCTCATACTAGGAAGAGTATATAAGTCAGTTGATGTGACTTATAGTACTATGTTCCAAACCTATACTTTTACCTTGTACCTTTTATTAATAGATAAATCTATTAACTGGTAAAGGTATGTAAAGTAAAAGTCTTCCTCGTAATCAGTGTAAAGTGTTGTAAATACTTTACACTGAGATGCTTCAGTCTTCGATCTGGTAGAATCACTCTTTGCTCGCTTCTGAGATGATTCTCTTCTTCATACTTCAGTCTTTGACTTCAGAATGAATGCTTCAGATTTGTCTTGATCTGAACTGAAGTGAAGCTTCAGTGAAGGAATTCTGAGACAATTCAGAATTCTGTACAGACGTCTTCACTAAACTTCAAGCTATTTCTGAACAAATTATACTTGGTCGATTTCGACCTAACAAATTCCCCCTATTTGTTCTGAAATAGTGCATGCATCTCAGCCTTCTATCTATACATGTTTGTAAGTCTGAAATGCAAGTTTTTGTTTAAGTTGTAAAAATTTTCTAAGTACATCTTATAGATCATTGATGTCTCAGAATTTACTTGTGGTTTTCTAACTTAAACTTATCATCTACTTATTTGTTACAAGTTGCAACATATATATACAAACTGAAATGAATGTTACAAATGTAAGTATTTACAAGTACATGATAAATCTGAAGAAGAAAACTACTTCTTGGCAGGCCTTGAACCAGAAGGTGCCTCAGTAGGTTTTCTCTTCAGTGGAGAGTGATCCTTTTTGCCAAACAGCCTTCCTTCAATTTCTACCTTGGCCTGCATCTTTTGTTGTATTCTTGCTAACCATGCACCAATCAAGGCAGATTTAGGCTTCCCCTTTAGAATCTGGATCATCTCCCTATGCTCAGAAATCCCAAACTCGTGCACTGAAACCTGATGGTATTCTTCAGCTGCCCTTCCTTCTCTTTTAACAACCAAGTCAAAAAGCTTCAATCCATCAGCTTTTGTTACTTCCATATCAATTATTTTGGCTGAATGAGATCGATGCTTCATATAATGCTCATATTGATCCCTTTCATGTTTTCTTTCAATTTCAATAGCATCATCAGACATTGGTTTGAAGGTAGAAAGATCAGCATCACGAACACTCTTTCTTGATGATCTTGGTCCAGTCACTTTGGGCTTAATGGTTGGTCTGATCAACTCTTTCTCAACCTTCAGAATTTCGGCCAGAATTTCCTTCCTTTTGATCGCCATTTCTTTTTCTCTATTTTTCTTTAAGTCTTCAATGGACAACTTAAAGGTCAGACTTTCTAACTTTTGTTCCAGAGGAGAGTAGTTCATCCCACACTCATACTCAAGCATATCAACAATAACCTTTTGCACTCTTGGATCATTTTTGATTTTCAAGTATCTTTCCAATGATAAACCAAGAGCTGCAGCATCTATATGATCAAGGGTCCCCATCTTCAGATGTTGTTCCCTTTCTCTTTCTTTGTTTTCCCTCCACATAATAAATTGGTTGGAAACCTGCTTTTGCAATGCTTCCAACTTCTTACTATCAGCCTCAAGATCGTGCAAGGGATAACCTTGTTCGTCCACATTCTCACCCACAATGATTCCAGAACCCTTAGAGCTTTTCTTTGGTTCTTCTACTTCTTGAGCCTTGCCTTTGCCCTTGTCTTTCTTCTGAACTTGTTCCCCCTGAACTGAGGCACTACCAGATGGTACCTCAGTTTGCTTCTTGGTTGCTTCAATCATTTCTTGAGTACAAGCCAGCAAACCAATAGGCACACTTCCCCCTTTGGGAATCTCTGAAGGCATTTTAGCATAAAGGTCAATTGAAGTTTTAATTGCCTTCAGTGGTTCCCAACTTTTTTGTTCTAGGCAATCACATATACCCTTTGCCATTGTAGCAAACTGAGCCCTTAATCTGAATGAAGAATTAAGGTTCAGTGCTTCTTGATCTTTTAATCTTTCAACATCTTTCTATCTTCTTCAGTGAAAGAAGCAGGGGAGGAGGAGCAATAACAGTTTCTTTCTTCAGAAGAGTTAGAATTTCATCTAACTATTTAGACTGATTCTGAACTGAACCTTCAAGCTTGGACACTGAATCTCGTACTTCATTTACAGCCTTGTCCACTTTGCCATTTGTGTCTTTGGTTAGTTCAGCAATCATCATTCTAACTTCTGCACCAACCTTTTCAGAAATGGAGTCTGAAATCTGAGCAGCTAGATTCTGAGTTAGCTCAGACTTCAGATTATCCAAAATACTAACACTTATAGAAGCCCCAAGTTCTTTCTCATTTACACTTGGCTTCTGAACCAACTCATGCACTTCTCTTCCAACAGCCAAAAAATCTTGCTTCAACAACTGAACACAAGATGTCAAGTTTGCAACTACCGAAGCTTGCACATCTCTCTTTGTCAATCTGAAGGCTTCTCTGATTGCAGAGCTCACCTTGTTGCAAGTCATCACCAGCTCATTCAGCTTCCCAACTACTAGTCCTTCATTTCCAGCAACCTTGGTTAACTCAGTTCCAAGAAACATCTGAGCACCTTTCATATCAGCCACTGAACTAGTATTGGCAGTTAGAGACTTGGTTAAATCCTCCACCCTAAGAATAAGGCTTTGGACTCCGGTTTGAGTCTTCTCTAACTGTGCTTCTACATTTAAAGGAGGTGGGGGCTGTGCAGAAGCAGGAGCAACAAATGGTAAATTACCAAGCCCTTTAAGTACATTATTCATTTGTAAATCAGTTGGACTCTCAGATTCTGTCTCAGAATCCAAGTCCTTCTCTATTGGGGCATCATAATTGATGGTGGGATGTTGTGAATTTGGGGGTGAAGAAATTGAAGTGATGGAGTGAAAGTTGGATCGGTGACATAGGCAGGAATAGTGCCTGGTGGAAAAATTGGATTTTGATGAGATGGTGGTGGTGGAACATAAGGCGCATTATCTTGGATTTCTGGGAGAGGAGGGGCGTTTGCGAGGATGGGGGCTAGCTCAGAATCAGATTGATTCGCCTCCAATAAGCCCTCGTCAAACTCAAAAGTCAGCAAGAGAATCGAGATTCTCCTGAGGTAGCTCATCGTCATCCCAGAAAGCATTCACTTTTACAATCTGGTCAGATATGCCCTGGTTTGGGTCACTAGTACCCGCACCAGTTTCTGGTTCAACATCTACAGAAGCAGGTGCATCGTTACCAGATTCAACGATTTGCAACTTTTCTTTAGGTCGACTAACGGGTCCCACATTCTTTTGTGGCCCACTTAGTGACCTTTCTGAACCAGCTAGTGTGGCTGAAACAGTTTTAATAAATACCTGAAGCATAGCAGAAGAGAGTTCAGGCTCATTTTCAGCAGTGGATGCCTTTGAGAAATCTCTGCTGTATTCTGGTACTGAAGCTTCAGGTCCAGCTTGATTATATTCTTCACCAAGAATATCCATGAAACACAAGCTCAGAAATCTTGGAAAGGCGATATGCAGACTTCTCTTTCCTTTTAATTTTGTAATGAGCTGAGAAAAAGAATCTCAGCAAAGTCTGCCTGTATCCCATTCCAAATATAATCCCCCATCTCAACTTGGGGTAGTGAAAGTTGGTCCAACCCTCCATGGTTGCCACCAAGACTTTCCACAATCTGGGTCCAGAAGAACCTCCAGCAATTGCCAAATCCAGACATAAATATGTGTCCGGAGGTCTTCAGATTACCATCAGCATCCTCCATATCGCCATGACCGGTGGCGACTAGAACTCCCTGAAATTGACTCCTTTGAGTCTTTTAGCAAACCTGGGAAGGTTCGAGGTAGTTCAGATGAAGGGAATTTCTGAACCCCTCAAGAGTGATAACACACTGCTTGGTGCCCTCATTGAGAGTGAAGGAGATGGATTTTTCATCTTTGCTCACCACAGCAGTATACCAGAATTCAAGCAAGTATCGATGATACATTGCCTGAGGATTTGCAGTCAAGGCATAATGGAAAGGGGACTGCTCCCAAAAATTATTGATTCTTCCCATTAGCGTTTTGGATTTCACATTTAATTGAGCCAAGAAATTGCTCATGTTAAATCGTATTTGTGAAGGAGTGAAATTCTTTGGCCATGTGGCAGATGTTTTCACATCATTTGATGGAGTATATTTGAAATTGATGAGCGATTTAGGTTGTGAAGAAGATGATGATTTAGACATTTTAAGATTTTAAGAGTCGAAAGTGAAAGTGAAAAGAATATGAAGAGTTAAGGAATTTTGAGAGTAAATATGAGAGAGATTGATGATTGGGAAGTAAATGAAAAACGAAGTAAATGAGAATGAAAAGGAATTTGAATTTAAGATGGAATACAAAGTGATTTTCCAATTAAAAACAATTTCTGGGGTCAAGTCCGCATTTAATGCAGAGACGTTTGAGTGACCCCACCCTGCAACACTTTTTCAGAAAAAGTACTCATTTCTTTCCTTTTTACGGCGCAACTTGTGTGACACATAAGCATGACCAACGTAAGTTGAAAACATAGTATGCAGTAGGTCACGTGTACACACAATTGACCAAGTATCAAAAAAAAAATCTTGAAAAGATTGTTGTATTTCAGTGATGACTAAACAAATTCTGAGCATGGTCAGTTCCAAAAAGATCTGAACCATCTCAGTTAATAAAATTCAACTGAAATATTTTTGATTTTCTGAAGTGCTTCAGTTAAATACGTTTTTTCTGAGTAAAAGGTTCCCCCTCAAAAATGAAGGTTTATTTTAACGTTTGAAAAAAATATTTAACATTCCCCCTGAAGTGATGATCCATGAATTAATAAGTGCCAAGATAGTATCACAAAGGCGTTCGATAGCTAGGCGAGCAAAAATTACATGGATCACTCAGACTGGTGAACCAGATCAGTGTCACTGAGGCGTTCATAACAAGATTACCAGTCTAAGGATTTAACATACCCAACTCACTGATTAGATGTTTAAAGGTTTTGACATCTAAAGGTTTTGTAAAAACATCAGCAAGTTGCTTATCAGTGGGAATAAAGTGCAATTCAATATCTCCTTTCAGAATATGATCACGAATGAAATGATACCTGAGATCGATGTGCTTGGTTTTCGAGTGCATCACAGGATTGTGAGATATGGCAATGGCACTAGTGTTATCACAAAAGATTGGAGTCTTTGTGTAAGTAACACCATAATCAGTCAGCTGGTTTTTCATCCATAGAATCTGAGCACAACAACTTGCTGCAGAAATATACTCAGCTTTTGCAGTGGATAGTGATACTGCAGTCTGCTTCTTACTGGTCCAGCTTACTAATTTGCCACCAAGGAAATGACACCCACCTGTGGTACTTTTCCTGTCTATCTTACAACCTGCATGATCAGAATCTGAATAACCCATTAGATCTAGACTAGAGCCTTTGGGATACCAAAGACCCAGTCTGGGGACACCTTTAAGGTATCTGAAGATCCTTTTAACAGCATTTGCATGTGCTTCTCTGGGATCAGACTGAAATCTAGCACAAAGGCATGTTGCAAACATTATGTCTGGTCTACTTGCCGTTAAATACATCAGTGAACCAACCATACCACGATATTTTGTATGGTCCACTGGTTTTCCATGTGGATCAAAATCCAAAGTTAATGGAGCAGAAATAGGAGTATCTTTTGATGAGACTGAATCAAATTGATATTTCTTTAGTAAATCTCTGACATATTTTTTCTTGATTTATGAAAATACCATCTTCAGTTTGTTTTACTTGAAGTCCCAGAAAATATGTCAGTTCACCCATCATACTCATTTCATACTCAGAAGACATGATTTTAGAAAAATTTTCACACATCTTCTCATTTGTAGAACCAAACACAATATCATCAACATAAATTTTTACTAAAAGGATATCACTTTTATCATGCAATATGAATAAAGTGTTATCAATTGCACCACGTTTAAAACCATTTTTAAGAAGATGTTTAGTAAGAGTATCATACCAGGCTCTGGGTGCTTGTCTCAGACCATATAAGGCTTTGTTCAGTCTGTACACCCAATATGGTTTTTCTTCATTGATGAACCCTGGTGGTTGATACACATAAACGACTTCTTCTAGTTCTCCATTCAGGAATGCACTTTTGACATCCATTTGATAGACTTTAAACTGATGATGAGCTGCAAAAGCTAAGAATATTCTGATAGCTTCAAGTCTAGCAACTGGTGTAAAAGTTTCATCAAAATCTATTCCCTCTTCTTGTGCATATCCTTTTGCAACAAGTCTTGCTTTGTTTCTTATGATGTAACCATCTTCATCCATCTTGTTTCTGAAGACCCATCTTGTCCCAATTGGTTCCTTCTCCAGGTTACTGGGACAAGGAACGAGTTCCCATACATCGTTTCTTTTAAACTGGTTGAGCTCATCTTGCATGGCTTCAACCCAGCTTGGGTCTTGCATAGCCTCGTCAATCTTCTTGGGTTTAATTAGAGATAAGAAGCTGATGTGGCTCTTCTGGTCTGAACCCCTCTACTGGACTCTCCAATAATTTGCTCGATTGGATGTGCTTTTGTCCATTTAGAGTATTGACCAGGATGAACAATAATATCAGTGCAAGAACTTCTCTGAGTAACTTCAGGAGGAGCTTCAGAAAATACATCTTCAGTTTCTTCTTCTTCCTGCAGATCATGACTTGCATCATGAAATTCTTCAGATTGAGGTTGCTCAGTGGAGCCTGATATCATAGGAGAAGCAGCATATACATCTGATCCAATAGTTAGTTCAGAAGGTAGTTTGAAGCTAACTGGAGGATAAAATGGAATGTTTCTAGGCTTGTTTGTTACTGGTTCTGAACGGAGATGTTCAGAAGCAGGTTCAGTGACTGATCAGTTTCAGCAATAGGATCAGAATCACCAAAACTTATTGGACTTTCTGAGGGTGGTACAGGAATGGAATTTTTAAAGATTGCAAAGTTGGATTCATCAAAGGTAACATGAATTGACTCATCAACCTTTTCAAGTCTCTTGTTAAAGACTCTAAAGGCCTTGCGATTTGATGAATATCCTAGGAAGTACCCTTCATCAGCTTTTGCATCAAATTTTCCAAGCTGATTAGAATTATTCATAATGTATACTGGACATCCAAATACATGGAAGTATCCAATATTAGGCTTTCTATTTCTGAGTACTTCATAGGAGGTCTTCTTGTGTCTTTTGACATAAACAGATCTGTTCTTAGTGTAGCATGCAGTTGCAACAGCTTCAGCCCAGAAATTCTTGGGAAGACCAGATTCATTCAACATACTTCTAGCAGCTTCAATCAGCGTGCGATTCTTTCTTTCTACAACACCATTCTGCTCTGGTGTGTTGGCTGAGGAGAAGTTCTGAGATATGCCATTTTCAGTGCAGAAGGACTCCAGAGTGGCATTTCTGAATTCAGTGCCATTGTCACTTCTGAGCTGACAAACTTTTCGCTTGTGCTTGAGCTCAATTTGTTTGATGAGAGCAATGATTTCAGCAGCAGCTTCACTTTTGGACCTGAGGAAAATCACCCAGCAGTATCTTGAATATTCATCAACGATAACAAGGGTGTACTTCTTTCCTGCTCTGGTCTGAATATTCACTGGTCCAAAAAGGTCCATGTGAAGCATATGAAGAGGTTCAGTTATACTAAAGCTTTGCTTTGTCTTGAATGAAGTTCTTTTCTGCTTACCCATTTCACAACCTGGACATGGCTTGTCTTTATTGAAAGACATAGAGGGTATCCCATCAACAAGTTGTTTTCTAGACAACTTATTGATGTTCTTGAAGTTCAGATGGGATAATCTCTTGTGCCACAGCCAGTTTGTGTCTTCATCTGCCTTTGAATAGAAACATTGTTCAGAGGTAGAGGGATTCATATCAATGACATAAATGTTTCCCTTCCTTGGTGCAATCAGTACCACCTTTCCATCTCTGTTGAATATGGTGCCTTGTGAAATATCAAATAAAACCTTGAAGCCATCATCACATAGTTGACTGACACTGATCAGGTTATATTTCAAACCATTCACATATGCAACACGTGTGAATTTGACTTGACCATTATTCACCACACCATATCCCTCAGTTTTTCCATTACCATCATTTTCAAAAACTATTGAGGGCCCCTCTTGCACCCTATATTCCTCTAGCAGGGTCTGATAACCAGTCATGGTTCGGCCAGCAGCACTGTCCAGAAACCATATATTCTTCTTTTGGTCTCCCTGCACACAAACAAAGGTTAGTTCTTTTTGGGAACCCATCTTTGGATGGGTTCTCTAAACTCTCCCTTAGCAGTCTCAGATTTCTTTGGTTCATAAGGAACAGAAGGATCAAAGGGGATTTCAGTCATTATTTCAGATGACAAAAAAATAGTTGGTTTGATGGGGTTTTCAACCTTTTTCTTTTCAGATTTCTGCCTGATTTGCTTGGAAAATGGTTTTGTATTTTGTTTTGGTTGAAGAGGAGGAGTTTCAACATTTTTTAAACGTGCATTACAACTCTGCACTTGTCTAGCCAATAGTTGAAATTGACTTTCTAACCTTAACAAAATTGATTCTTCATTAGACACCTGAGCCTTACCTGAATCTGAGGTAGATGGCTCAGTGGGGGAGAAATTTTTCTTCTTCTTTAGGTCTTTAGGAACCTTAGATGAAGTCTGAGGGATGGCTTTTTGGATTTAGCCTTCCTTTCTGAAACAGTTGTCTGAGCTGTTTCAGATTTACCCTCAGATTGTTCCTGGGCTTTATTAGTTACAGTTTTCTGCTTGCCAACTTTAGGAAAGATGATTTCAGGTTTTATTTCCTTTGGAAGAGCATCTAAATCAGTGATTATAGATGCCAAATGAAGATCACCAGACTCATATGCTGCTCTTTGTGATGCAAAAGTATTTTTAATTGCAGCATCTGGCCTTGGTGCTTTCATCCAAGATTTAATAATTGCTTGTTCTTTTTTCAAGGATGGATTTTAATTCTTCCTTTTCCAATTCTAAAGTTGCAACCATAGACTGATAACTTTTTAGAGCCAATTGAACATCTTTCGGTTCTTTTAGTCTGGCATGACTGGCGTTCAGTTTAGAAGCATTATTTTCAAACATTTTTAGGCTTTCTGAACGCACTGTCTCAACAAATGAGATGTCAGCCTCTAAAAGAACCAAAAGGTCCAGTTTGTGTTCCTCATTATTTTCAAAGCCAAAATTACTGACCTTTTTCATTACAATATCCACCCAGCGGCCAGATTCAACATCGGATTTGACCAAATGACCTTGATCTTCTTGTGCCATGAAACACATGTCCCTAACTTCTTCATCATCAGATGATTCATCAGAATCTTCCCATTTTTCAGTTTTGGCAATCATACAACTGTTGCTTGAGTTGTCTTGTGCCAGAAGAGCCATATGTGCCTTTAACTTCTTGTATTTGGCCTTATAGCTGTCATCAGATTTCTGAAAAATAGAATGGTTAGGAGCAGATTGTGATGATGATGGTTGACTAGATCTGCATTCCTTCATGAAATGTCCTTTCTTGCCACATTTAAAGCATTCAAGATTAGACTTGTCAATAAAAGCGCTGGAAGCAAAAGGTTTGCCAGCTCGATTTGATTTGGCCTTAAAACGATTGAACGTTTTAGCCAGCATGGCAACCAGATCATCATTGTCATCCTCATCACAATCATGAGAAACTTTACCAGAGACACCAGTTTTTAACATTTCAGAAACCATCTTCTTTATCGAGTCAGAAATGTCACTCTCAGAAGATAGTAGAGCAGTGCTATGTGGTTCAGAATACTGAACCATACCAGAACTGGTAGAAACATGATTTTTGGCATCTTGCTCAGCCAAAGCTCTTTCAGCTTTGTTTTCTTCAGTATATCTGAAGGCTCCATAAAGGGAAGCAAGAGTGTGACTGTGCAAGGTTTTTCCTTGTCTTAAAACCAAGATCAAATTTTTCCATTTGGAAGGTAAAATGTCACAAAATTTTTCCAACAAAATTTCTTTATCTTTGGTTACACCCAGGGCTTTCAGTTGATTTACCAGATTTGTGAATCTGATGTAAGTTTGAGTTAAGGTTTCCCCAGGGATAGCAAAGAAAGACTCATATCTTTTGTTTAAAGCAACTTTTCTTGTGACAATTGTCTCATTTGTGCCTTCAAACTGTGTCATTAGTTCCTCCCACATTAATTTGAAATTTTCAAGTAAAACAAGAGTGGGCATAAGGGTTTCAGGAACTGCATATAAAATCATATTTTGTAACTTAGTGTCAAGGTCTACAAGTCTATGATCTTCCTCAGACCAATGATCCTTCTCCTTAGGTGACTGCCTAGGAGTCCCATCGGTATTTCTGACAACAGTAGAAGCATTCATGGGGACAAAGGGTCCTTCTTTTAAGATATCGGGCAAATGTCTCTCAACACCAGCAATATACTTTAGCATGCATGCTTTCCATGTTTGAAAGTTTTCACTGTTCCCATCAAACTTGGGAACAGGATTATTTGGAAAGTGTACGTGTACATTATGTGATGGTATATTGTTGTTGATGACAGGGGGTGGAGTAGTGTTATTAGGGTCAGGACGTTCTTGTTGAAAGTCAGCCATCTATGCAGATCAAAGGTTAATGAATTGGAAT
This sequence comes from Erigeron breviscapus, assembly GCA_034093135.1. Lineage (NCBI taxonomy): Eukaryota > Viridiplantae > Streptophyta > Magnoliopsida > Asterales > Asteraceae > Erigeron > Erigeron breviscapus. The sequence goes on along the minus strand of CM067174.1, from coordinate 37,511,414 downwards.
AATTCAACCTTTAGGCTCTGATACCAATTGTGAGTCCCAAATATAGATGATTAACTAAACCCGACTGGCAAGTACAACTAATCTTGATGGACAAGTTAAGTTTACGATCCAGATATGGATAACAAGAAACAATTGACTTAAAGTAAAATGCAAGAACTAAATGGCAGAAACTATATAAAGATATATATATGTATAATCAAGTATGTAGCATTGAGACACGTTGTTTTCTTTCTAATGTATTTGATTTATTGATATATAAACAAATACAAGGATTGTTGCGGAACAAAGATAAACACCCAAGTGTAAGTATCTAAACAATCCTGAAAAACAAGTGATCTAATTAACTTGGAAATACTCGTAAGTTTACTTAGAGTATATCTCACAAGTTGCAATGAAAAGTTTCAAGCGTTTGCAAGTTGTGAGAAGACTTTGTATTTATAGACCAGGTCCATGATGATGTGGACAGGATCGTACAAATGTGGTTGTGAGCATTTAAGGAATTAAACCTAATTCCTTGCATGCTCATACTAGGAAGAGTATATAAGTCAGTTGATGTGACTTATAGTACTATGTTCCAAACCTATACTTTTACCTTGTACCTTTTATTAATAGATAAATCTATTAACTGGGTAAAGGTATGTAAAGTAAAAAGTCTTCCTCGTAATCAGTGTAAAGTGTTGTAAATACTTTACTCTGAGATGCTTCAGTCTTCGATCTGGTAGAATCACTCTTTTGCTCGCTTCTGAGATGATTCTCTTCTTCATACTTCAGTCTTTGACTTCAGAATGAATGCTTCAGATTTATCTCGATCTGAACTGAAGTGAAGCTTCAGTGAAGGAATTCTGAGACATCTCAGAATTCTGTACAAGCGTCTTCACTAAACTTCAAGCTATTTCTGAACAAATTATACTTGGTCGATTTCCGACCTAACAATCAATGCTCACCAGTTTCAGTACTGGCAGCCACAATCAATTCACCACCAGATTGACTTTCAGATGGGGTTCTTCCAGGTGCAACTGGTGCAAGGACTGCACTTCTTTCCCCCTTGGCAGCATCTAGACCTGCCCTAATAGTTTCCCATTCAGAAGGGTGAGATGGCAACCGGTCAAGAGGCTGCCATGTTTGCATGTCCTTGCACTCCTTGAAAATTCCACACATCATCCTGAAAGACCTCCACAGATGGTTGGTCTCCTTTGACTGGGTCAAAACATTGTTGTAACCTGTTCTTGACCAGTTTTAGTTCATTTAAAAGCTTGGAGTCTTCATCCAGACCAGAAACCACCTTATCCTTCACTTCTTCATCCTTCTTCTTCAAGCTTTCTACTTCAGTTGTCAGTTTATCCAAAGATTGAGCATGTAGTGATACCTGGGTGTTCAAGTTATCAATGCTGCCCCTCAACTGGTTGATCTCATTTGTGAGTGGGGCCAGATCAACCTGAGGAGTGGCCAGCTTGGTGATCTCAGACATCACCCTTTCAATCAATTGTGCTTCTCTTGCACCCAGCGTATCATCTATCTTCTGACCAACTGAAGTCATTAACTGCTGTCCAAGTTCAGTTACATTTAGGTCAGGTTTTTCAATCAATTCCTTTACCTGCCTTTCAATCTCCCTTAAATCTACTTCAGATGTTCTTACAGTGTTGCCAAGCAAATTGGAGATTGAGGTTGTGACCTTGGACTGAGTAAGGTCAAAGGCTTCCTTCAAAGAAGTTGCCAAATTGTTGCAGCCAGTGACCAACTCATTTAGCTTGTTGAACACCAAGTCTTCATTTGATGAAAACTTGTTAATCCCCAGATCAACCACTTTAATGTTGGTCAAGTGATCCTTGTGGTATCTGGAGAAAGACTTGGTATTTTTGTCAATTGTCTTTTGAATATCCTCCACCCTGGTTAAAAGGTTTTGGATATCGGCTTGAATAGAGACAACTTGACTGTCCAGTGACGAAGGAGAAGGTGTCACTGGACCAGCAGCAGTTACTACTGAGCAACTGGAGGAGGCAAACTTAGAGAAGTCTCCCCAGTTGTCATACCAGCAGTTGAAGAAATAGTAGGAGTGGTGGTAGAAGAAAGGACTGGAATAACAATGTGTTGTTCATGCTGAGAATGCTCAGGTGTGAACAACGGCGGCGGTGGGGGTGGCATTTCTCGAAGGAGTGAGAATTGCCCAGATGGTGAAAGTGTCATACGTCTGTTTCCAGACATATAGTTATAAGTTGGGAATGGTATATCTGTAGGCTCATTTTGTTGGGATGGTGAAAGTGAATTGATGCATCTGGAAGCGAGACTGGAGATGAAGGGTTTGATCTGGTACAGCAGAATCAAAAATCTCCAAGTCTGAAGCAGTTCCTTCAGAATCCGAAGACTCTAAAAGGATTTCCTCGTCATTAACATTCATGTCTCCAGATGACCTTCCCCAGTTTCCTGGATGGGTGCATCTGTTGGAGGATCAGATACCGAAGTATCTTCACCAGGGATAGATGTGATTGGAGTTGCTCAGTTATGGTTGCTCTATCCTAAACCATAACATTAGACGAACTGGAGGGTCCCTCATTATTTTGAGGCCCGCCCAGTTGTCTTTCTGACTCACCTTCGATTGGTGCATCAGTTTTAGCGAATGCCAGTTGCATTCGATCTGGAATTTCGACCTCTCCAGCTTCAGATACTAGAGAGTCTAAATTCCTCAACAAATCTGGCACAGTGTAAGGTGAATCTGTGCTTGTATATGCTTCACTGCCCAGAATTTGTCAAAAGCAGAGAGAGAGAAACCTTGAGAAGGGGATACAAACTCCCCTGGTGCCCTTCAGTTTTTGAACTAGGCTTCTGAACAAGATATCGGCAAAGTCTACTCTCAATCCATTCCACAAGCAGTATGCCATCTCTGCTTGTGAGGAGTTGATCTGGTCAAGACCACCAGAACTCCCACCCATACTCTCCACCAGGTGGATGAAAAAGTACCTCCATGAAGGTGTAAGACCCTTCATTGTCATCGCACCCTTCGTCTTCAAAACCCCATTGTCCAAACACTCCTTATGTCCCATTTCTAGGAGGACTTGACGAAAATTAATATTTGGGGGTAAGACAACTGGAGATTCACCCTCTCTCCAGTAGTTGAGGTGTAAGGCATCCCTCAACACATCAGCGGACAAGGTACACTGGATTGTTCCACCTTTTAATGTGAAAGTGATGGAGGAACAATCTGAAAAAAGAGTGGCAGTGTACCAAAACTCACACAAGTAGTCGTGAAACATCTTGCGTGGGTTTAGAGAGAATGAGGGTCCTATTGGAGAATCCTTCAAAAAAATTTGGATTCTACCAATAAGGGTATTAGACCCTTGAGATCCTTGTAAGCTTGCCATCGGATTATTTGGATTGAGTTTGATGACCGAAGCATTACTAGGAGCACCAGATGCCGGTTTGACATCTGGTGAAGGAGCATATGGAACAGTCAAGAGATTTACATCTCTTGAACGGGATGATCTAGGTGCCATTGGAAAATGAAATTGAAATTTAGGGATTAGGGTTCTTGATTTGTGAAGCAGAGAGAAAAATGAAGCAATTTAGATGATTGGGAAGTAAATGAAAGAATGTGAAGGAAAGTAAATGTGTTCGGAGTAAATAAGGGTATTTATAAGGAATTCAAGATCCCAATGTAATACCAAAAATTATATTTTATTGAACAAAATCAATTTTGTAGATATTTTTACAAAATAAGTTTGAATTTTGAAATAAAATCATAATTTACCATGTCAGCATTAAATGTTACCATGTCAGCATTAAATGCTACGACGGCTTATCTTACCCACGCGCCCACTCACTTTTATTTTCCCAATACAAACAGTT
>CM067174.1:37488407-37506574 GCA_034093135.1 Erigeron breviscapus | reverse complement strand
CCTGACGAGCCAGTAGTTGAAACTGGCTCTCCAACCTTAAGATTTAAAAGATGGGTCAAAACGGGTCGGTTAAGGGGAACGAAGTTAACCTTCGTAAACTCAAGTGGAACGAAGATAGAGGTTATCTTCGTTTAAAACAAAATAAAACGAATTTAGCTGTGACGAAAATAAGAACAATTTTCTGACAAACAAGTCCAAACGAAGTTAAAGACTATCTTCGTAAGAACAACATTGGACTTAGAAAATTTTTCAAGATTCTTCATCACGAAACTTTCCACGATGCGACCCTTTGACCTAATCCTGTACATAGCAATAACTCGTTAAAAGCAACTTGTTCATGCCTTGTACCAAGAAGTACCACCATCTAAAATCATCATCATAATGTAAGTATTTTACAAACATTATAATCTTGAAAAAACAAAACCCCAAGGTCTAAAAACAACCATCACCAAACTTGAAAATAATCAATGAACATATGAACAACGTTACCAACCACGACCATGATACGGAGAGCATTTCGCTAATCATTGAGATGCTTGACGGCAAACCATCTTGAAACACTTAAGTCCCATATTAGATGCCGTCTACAAAACTAACAAAAAATGAATAGTCCAAAAATCCAATGAAGGACTTTGTAAAGTTTTCGAAATCATGTCATAAGTCAAGGTACGAAAATCAAAAGAAACACGTATCAACACTGATTATTTTCACTAAATACATGAAATGTAAAGTAAATAAATACTCCAAAGACAGGTTCATGTATTTTTCCTTCACGTGCTCATATTTGCATCACAATATTGTCATTTCACACCAAAAATCTTGTCTCCACGATATCATCAGTATGAATAACACTGTATTGCAACAAAGATCAGCACTCCAACTTTATCTTCTTAACCTGAACATTGCACACTTACCAAAAACTCATTAACGCATCAAGAGCAAAGGCATAATAATGCAGAAAATTCAAGCTAAAACACACAAAATTAGGGTTAACAATTACGAAATATTCAAGATTCTAACAAAAGATCAAGGGAGGTCATTCCATTGTCAAACCCTAAAAGATCACCAAGTTATTAATTAAATTCATAACTTTTCACATAAGATTTAAAAGATCATTTTCTAAACTTAAACAAATTAATGTCCATATTAGAAAATCTTCTTTTGAACTAATCACATAGCCTCATCAAGAATTCAAATGAATGAATTCAGCAAAACATATACTCAACAGAATTTAAGTAGAATCTCTCGTGCAATAAGAACTTATGAAAATACTTATTTTGACTCAATAAAATGAAAAATAAATTAGAATAAAAAATTACAGAACAATAAACTAATCTAAACACTAGTTAACTTAATTTATTCATTACATGTGACCAGGGTACTGCTGATCAGATCAGATTAACAGTGATCCAAAAAACGATTACCAATATGTTTGTCCTCTTAAACACTCGGTACTTCCAGTCTCCTTTTTGGTTTGTGGCACTTTCGTATTACTTGAGACAAGGACAGTCACCATGTAACCTAGTAAGTTACTCATGCCACAATTTTAGTTTGCGAACTTATGTGCCCCATATTCAAATACACTCTCATAATCGAAACAAGCACTAAGATTAAGACATTTGGTGAGTAAAGTGAGAAAGTCTTTAAGAATCAAGTCAGCGGTGACAGGTCGGTGATTCCTCACGCGGAAAGCGACTTAACTTGACTCACGTACGGAAATATACTCAACATTGCATAATGCCAAGTACTTGCATATTTGTGACATTGATTTATTTTAAAGCACTTATGAAAACCCGTGACTTTCTATGAGACCCGTGTAGCGAACTTTCTGACAACCTATCCCAAGTTGAAAACTTCAGGTAGGCTAGGTATACAAAGACACCCCAAGGACTTACTTGTTCGAATCTCAAAGGCCACATTAGCTTCATTTTTTCAACAGTTTTGTTTGATATTTGAATATTTTGTCACAAATACACATCCAAAAAAAAACAATACATACACATATATGTACCCGAGACCTTCTTTATAAAGACCAAATATACATGATTATAATGCAAGATCTTTCATAAGATTTAAAGGACTTGTCTATTTTAAGAACAAGCATTCTCAGCCATATATCTGAATACGTTTCCCATAAGAACATTGTATACATTTAAGTTCAGATTAAAAGGAAACCTTGGTACTTTGTGCCTATCGATACATCATATAATGGTATCACTGAACTGAGCATTTTAAGTACAATTAAGTAGGCTTAAAAGCTAAAGTATCGTCACGTCTAATCATGTAGTGCAGTAACCTATATATATATATATATTTTAATTTTTTTTTTATTTTTTAATTTTTATGACACTATTTATATACGACTTAAGCTACTAAGACTCGAAAAGAAAATTTAAGTTCTTTGAGAGAAACTACTCGGCATTCTTCATACCATTGAGTTGATATAACAACTCATGATGAGGTCTATCAAAAGCTTTAGTATAAAGATCAGCAAGGTTATCATCAGTAATAACCTTTTCTAAATGAATAAGCTTTTTCTCAAAACAGTCACGTAAAAAGTGATGCTTTATATCTATGTGCTTGATGACTTTAAAGTTTTTCGGATTCTTAGTAATATCTATGGCAGACTTATTATCAATACAAATAGGAGAGTATGAGATATCCATACCATAGTCGCGCAATTGTTGCTGTATCCAAAGTACCTGAGAACAGCATTGACCAGCAGCTATGTATTCTGCTTCACAGGTAGACTGTACAACAGATGTCTGCTTTTTGCACTGCCACGATATAATTCTCCCCCCTAAAAGTTGACATCCACCTGACGTTGATTTCCTATCCGAACTGCAGCCACCATAATCCGAATCAGTATAAGCTTTGAATTCAAAGGAACCATGCATGGGATACCAAAGCTCTAGACGAGGCTTGGCCTTCACATAACGAAGAATCCTTTTCGCAGCTTTCAAATGTGACTCTTTCGGATTAGCCTGATATTTAGCACACATACAAACAGCAAAGGTAATGTCTGGACGTGAAGCCGTCAGATACATCAAGGAACCAATGATAGCCCGATATTGAGTGGCATCGACTTCTGGATCATTAGTCTTATCAGGACACAACCCATGATTAGTCTGAATGGGAGTAATAACATCTTTAGCATCGGTCATTCGAAACCTAGTAAGAAGATCTTGAACATATTTGCTCTGATGAATAAAGAACCCATCCTTCAGTTGATCCACCTGTAGTCCAAGGAAGAAAGTTGAATAAGAACCCATCCTTCAGTTGATCCACCTGTAATCCAAGGAAGAAAGTTAATTCCCCCATAGCACTCATTTCGAACTTAGCCTTCATGCTCTGCTCAAACTCCTTGCACATATTCTTATCAGATGAACCAAAAATAATATCATCGACGTAAACCTGTACAAGCAAATAGTCCTTCCCTTTCCATTTGATAAACAACGTGCTGTCAATAGAGCCTCTAGTAAAACCATTTTCATGCAGATGAGTAGACAGTTTTTCATACCAAGATCGAGGAGCCTGATGTAAACCATATAGAGCCTTATCAAGACGATATACTCTATTAGGGAAATCTGGATCCTCAAACCCCTGAGGTTGATCTACATACACTTCTTCTCTAATTTCTCCATACAAAAAGGCACTCTTTACGTCAAGTTGATACACCTTTATACCTTTATAACTAGCAAATGCCAGAAATAATCGAATAGCTTCTAGTCTAGCTACAGGTGCAAAAGTCTCATCGTAATCAAAGCCTTCTTGTTGCTCAAATCCTCTAACCACCAACCGAGCCTTATTGCGAGTGACTACACCTTTGTCATCCTTTTTACAACGAAAAACCCATCGCGTTGATAAAGGAGATTCACCCGGAGGTAAGTCAACTAATTTCCATACATCAAGCTTCCTAAACTGAGCCAATTCTTCTTGCATCGCCTCAACCCATGACGGATCTTTAAGAGCCATTCTAACATTTTTAGGCTCAACCTGAGAGATGAAGCAAAAGTACAAGTACCAAGTAATTGCCCCAGTATCCTTAATTTCAGCAAACATACTTGACAATTTTTTCCTATTCTGATTTCTCGTGCGAACAGAGGCAGAAGCATCACCAATGATTTGCTCTACTGGATGATCCTTGTTGACCCTTGTTTGAGAAACTGTATCGACTGTAAGATCATTTCCCAAGTTAGTCTGCACATGTTGCTCTGGAGTTTTAGGCTCCTCCTGATTTTCACCTTCCGTGTCGTCAGTATCATAGAAGGGAGTATCAGGTAGAGGTATATGTAAAGGATCAGTAGGATCTTTAGGAGCAATCTCTAAGGTAGAATCTGCTTCTTTGGTCCCACTTGATTCTCCAGATTTAGAAGCAGGCTTAACGAATGGTGAGAAAACAGGAGGAGAAACAGGAACCGTCCCACCTTCAAGTGGATCATGAAGAGTAACTACATCCTCCACAATCGGAACACCTGTAAAAGAAACAGGACCACGAAAAGATGTGAAAACGCCATCATAATCGAAGTCATTAGCAGGACCAATGTGTACAGCAGGTTTATGACTGACAATAACCACATTTGTACCAAAATTAACTTTGCCAGTTTTCTGATTGTACACACGCCGAATTGGTGTACTAGGTATATAGCCTAAAAAGAAACCCTCCTCAGATTTTGGATCAAATTTTCCCTGAGGAAGAACTTTAAGAAAAGTACAAGGAACACCAAACGGCTCAACATTTTGTAAATTGGGCTTTGTGTTGTGCAAAAGTTCATAACAAGTTTTCTTGAACCGTTTAACTGTTAAAACCCGATTTAAAATGTGACAAGCTGTATTCACTGCCTCCCCCCAGAAAGTAACAGGAAGCCCTGAATCAGCAAGCATCGTCCTAGCTGTTTCTATCAATGTCCTGTTTTTCCTTTCAGCTACTCCATTCTGCTGTGGCTCATGCGGTGCACTGAATTGATGTTGAATACCCTTGGTCAAGCAGAAAACAGTAATAGTATTATTCTTGAACTCAGTGCCATTGTCACTCCTGATTCTCTTAACTTTAACTTCATGGACATTCTCAACTTGTCTAACAAAATCCATAAACCGGTTTTGCGGTCTCGTCCTTTGTCTTCAAGAAAAATACCCATGAGTACCTTGAGTAATCATCAGTGATCACCAAACAGTAGGACATCCCCCCAATGCTTCTTACGTTCACAGGACCAAAGAGATCCATATGAAGTAGTTCAAATGGTTTGGATATAGTGTTGTGCACCTTTGGTTTATGAGGATTCTTGTGTTGCTTTCCTTTCAAACACGGTACACATTTATCTTCCATCCCAAACTTCTTAACTGGAACACCTTCAACTAATCCAAGACTAACAAGTTCATTCATCTTCTGAAAGTTGATATGTCCCATTCTACGATGCCAGAGGAGAGATTCAGACTCATTTGCTTTGCTCAACAAACAGAGGGGCTCCGTTGGATTATCAACACCTAAAACTAAGCCATAGATGTCTCTCTTCCTAGGAGCTCTGAGCATTATCCATTCTTCTGGAATAACAAAACCCGGCTTCAAGATGAATGCCTCCTTTTTTGTGAAATGAACATTGTTGCCCTTGTCACAGATCTGGGAGATACTCATTAGATTATGAGTAAGTTGTTCCACATAGTTTACTCTTTCAAGAGTAAGTTGTCCATTGATGACATCTCCTTGACCGGTGATGTTGCCGCCCTTGGATCCAGCAAAACTAACATACGACCCATTTATACCAGTATAATTGGACAAGAGTTTCCTGTCCCTGTCATGTGCCTGGAGCATCCACTGTCAAGGTACCATAAATGAATTGGTGTCCTAGGAACTCCCTGCACATAAAATGAGAAAAATTAGTTTTCATTGGGGACCCAAACCTTCTTAGGTTTGGGTCGACCCTTCTCATCCCTGAGAATCAGTTCAGTCCAATATCCATTGCTCGAAGCCGTGGATGAGACATGATTCTCGTTTCGTCTTCTCACTGGAGGAGACTTCTGACCTCTCGTCGGAGAAGGTCTAGGAGAATGAGGACCATAAGAAGGTCGAACACTTGAATGAATTTGGTCATAATATGAATTTTGATTTCTAGGGGCAGAATGAGCAGGTCGTGGAGGTGTTTGAAAACGATTTGAAATCTCATGAACATTTCCTGATGAACCTTTCAGTGGAGATTCACGTCGTTGAGGTATAGTAAACGGTTTTGGAGAAGATTGAACTTTAGCCTCATTAACCTGTTTATCATTACCCAACCCCCTTTTTCCTTCCGAGGTGGAAACCTTTGAAGGAGAACCTGATCTTCGAGGTCTATTTGGACATACACTATAAACATGACCCTTTTCATGACAAGCAAAGCAGGAAAGGACCTTGAACTTTTTGTTTGTATCTACCTTTTTATCGGTACCTACAGATTCATTGTTAGCATTAATGTCCACTGACCTTCTAGCACCATCTTTCTCATGTTTACCTTTACTTGGAGATTTCTTAAGTGCAGGCATTAAGATGTGCTTTAAAGCCTTAGTTGCTTCCTCATTAATGGCTAATTTGTCTTCCGATTTTCTAATCCTAGACTGCTTAGGTAACGGAGTGAGACGCTGCTGACTTAATTTCTTCATATCCTCAATAGCTACATCCCAGACTTTATCAATCCTCTTAGGGTCAATAGATTCTAATGGAAATTCTAACTCAGTATAGACTCTATTACTCTTATGAAGTGTAAAGTGTACAATACTGTCTTTCTGACCATAAGGAGTAGACGGATTTAGGACAACACCTTTCAATTTCTCTTCCTTGTTAGGTTGAGAAGAAACTTCCTTACCATCTACAACACTAGGTTGAAGCAGGATTTCAGGAATATTAGGTTCAACAGAAGTATAGTTATTATTGAAAGGAGGAGGAACATCTTTATAAGATATCTTAGCAGTGTCAAGACTCTTAGAGGAAGAATCCTCAAACTTTGTCATATGCACTAAAAGCTCAGCATGTCTAACAGAATCAGATTTAGCATTTAATTCCAAGATTTCTATCCTAGCATCAGCAAGTTCCTTTTCAATGGTAGCACACTTTCTAGCTAACAAGGAGTAAGCTTCACTACCTACTCTTTCTACGGCCACAGACTGATTGATTTTATCTTTCATAGCTCTAATGTCAGACTCTAAAGATCTAATCTTTTCCTTGAAGAATTTTTCCTTATCATTAACAGTTAGACCCTTTTTAATTAACTTATCTCTTTCATCATGAGCAGCATTAACAGCAGATTCTAATTTCTTAATTTGTTCATTCTTTTGTTCAATTTCATCAAACATTCGATTAACAATTTTGCAAACATGAACAATAGTATGTAGAGAATAAGATACCTGTTGGTCTGCCTCTTTGCAATCTGCCATGTAAGCAACAAAGTCATCCACAGTCATGCCAGCCGGAATCTCAAACTCTTGCATCTGCTCTCCAATTGTCTTTTCATCCTTTTCAGTAGCAAAATCATCTTTAACATCAGCAGCTTTCACCTCTTCAGTAGCTTTCACTTCATCAAGATTCTTGACATCTTCTAACTCATTGTCAGATTCGGAATCAGTATCATATATACCAGCAGCAACAGATTCCAATTTCGAACTTTTAGTATTCTCATACAATTGCTCTTCACTGTGGTAAACTGTGGTATCCAAGAAGTCATCAGGAGAATCAACTATTTGAGCCATATCATCAAGAATTTCAGCCAAATAAGCGTTATTGGTCTCATCATGTGGAAGATTCCAAACATAAGAACCATCAGACTGAACAGCTACTATAGCCTTGTCATTGCCGTTGACATTCGCAGTAGGATCATCAGTCAACAAAAGAGCTCTAGTTGAATTTTGATTGAGCGGACGATTACCACCTCTATCTTGACGTGTAGGGGTAACATTGGCCTCTCTCTTAGGCCGTTGACACTCTCTGGCAAAATGTCCAAAACCTTCGCAGTTATAGCACTTCACCTTTGACTTGTCAAAACCTTGAGTACCTCCAGTAAGCTGTCTGCCTGTTCTATTCATAAACTTTTGCACTCTCCTGGTGATCATTGCCAATTGCCATTTCAGATCCATTTCTTCAACATCATCTGGATCTATCTGGTCGTAATCTTCATCAATAAGTGCTGGATCTGTGATTCTTCCTGCAACAAAAGCTTCATGTGCAGCACACATAGTAGCAAATACATTCATCCTGCCCTCAGCTGATTTCATATTCATAGGCATGGACTTGTAACCAGCAGAAGAAGATGTAATGTTTCTGAACTTCATATTTCCTGTCTTTGCACCTTCATTAGCCCTTTTACCCCTATTACCAGCATCAGTAGCCATGAATCCGGAAGAATCATCTCCATCCATTTGTGGACCACAATTGTCTGTCTCACCAGTACTACCAACTCCAGAAAAGAAAGCATTAATGTTTGCTGTTGGATTTTTCATAGTGGCATGATAGAGAGATGGATCTTGTGTGAAGTTATCTTGAAGATCCTTTGCCTTATCCTTCATTTCTTTGTTTCTTAGTGTGGATATCACTCCATCTATTCGAAGAGATGCATAATCAGCTCTTTCTTGTAATCCATGACGAAATTCTTTGTAAGCTTTCGGCAAACCATCCAAGAATTTATCCACTATCTCAGTAGGAGTGTATTTAAGATCAAAATAAGCTAATTCAGCAAGAAGATGTTGATATCTCAGAATAAGATCCTCAACTTGTTCATTCTTTGTAGCATTGAAGCAGTCAAATTGTTTCTTAAGCATTTTAATTCTATTTTGCTTCAATAGTGGATCACCTTCACAATGAGCTTCAATAGCATCGAACAGTTGCTTTAAGGTCTTGTATTCCTGTTTAGGAAACAAGTGCACCAACTCTTGAGGAATGCACATACGAAGTGTGGAAAGAGTCTTTACTTCAATGGCATAGTTAGCCTTTTCTTCACCCGTTAATTCTCCAACCTTGTACGTAGAAGTAACTCCATTCACAGTAAGAGTGGGCCATTCATAACCTTCAGTGATCATGAGCCACATGTTTAAGTCTTCTCGTTGAATAAAATCTTCAAATCGACCTCTCCACGCCCAGAAGTCAGCTAATGAAACTAACTTTGGTGGAGAATTAGTACGTCCTACAAGATGATCATGATAAACCAGAGAATTGAGGTATTGGGCAACAACATTGTTGGTTGAAGATGAGGAAGCCATAAATGAAAATTACTGTTCAAACAAAGATAAGAGATGGAACGAAAATAGGTTAAATTCGTAAGAACAAGGTCTGAACGAAGATAGCTTAAGTTCGTAGACTAAGGATCTGAACGAAGATAACTTAAGTTCGTAGACTAAATTCGTTTGAAGAAGATTCAGAACGAAAATGAAGATAACTTCGTTTTCTATCTTCGCTTGATGAACTATAGAACGAATTTAAGTTAAATTCGTTTTTAAACTTCGTTTTGCTAAGTTCGTAGGTCAAACGAACTTAGCGACAGAAAGGGTGTTCGGGAGGTTTTTGAGAAAATAACAATCAAACAAACGATCTCAACCCTTCGATAAGATATCGAATGGCTCTGATACCACTTGTGAGTCCCTCGATAGCTACTGATCGCTCTTGAGATCGTCTATTGTTATGTCGTGAGTGCGGAATCCTCACGAGATAACTAGTTTGATTAGTTATCGTATATATTGCTAATTATATCAATATAATCGGCCTTATGTGATCTATCTTCGTTTTCTATAAGCTAGAAATGAACTTAGTCGCCTTTGGTGTGTGAGATATGAACCAGACCTCAATTTAGGGTTTCCATTCATTTATATATGTTTCTGATCGATATTGGGCCTGCTGGGCTTTGTTCTTACGAACTTAGCAGTCCAGCCCATATAACGAAGATTATCTTCGTTAGTTCCTAACGAAGGTTATCTTCGTTAGTACTAAATACCATCAACATCTATACTTAGTTATTTTCCAAGTACTTTCATGTACAAGAAACCTAACATATATTATGTTTGTACTTGTATAACATACATAACAAACATCATATATAAACACATATATATAACACCAAAACATGTAATCGATCATTACTAAAACACTAAGTCCATAATCTATCAATTACACATATATAAATAAGACTAATCAAATCTAAGTTGCTGTTGTCACATCAACATGCATCAACACAGCTGCACTGTCAAGATACCAGGCATGCTTCTTTCGATCGCCCTGCACATCCACCAGATATATCAGTTAGATTTGGGACCCATCGACTGATGGGTTCACTGGATCCTCCCTTATGGATCCCTGGGGGTATCTGGTTGAGTTCACTTTCTTCAACAGTAGTTTTTGTTGAAAACACTACTGTAGTTGATAGTTTAGAACCTTTTTCTTTTTCTCAATTAAAGGAATATTTTTCTCTTTCTTAGAAAAAGGTTTGGTATTTTGTATAGGGCCAGATGAAGTACCCTCAAAGTTGTTTAATCTTGCATGACAACTTTGAACCTGACGAGCCAGTAGTTGAAACTGGCTCTCCAACCTTAACAAAATAGATTCTTCAGATGAAACCTGAGCCTTTCCAGTTGACTGGACTTTTGGCTTAGGAAGGGAATTGTTTTTTTTCCTTTGAACCTGGGGTTCATTAGAAACAGTCTGAGGCAAAGGTTTATGCTTATTGACCTTTTTAACTGGAGCAGTCATCTGGGATGCTCCAGTCTTGACCTCCAAAAATTGAGCTGGTATTATACAAGATTTTGGGGTAGAAGGTTCATCATATAAGGTACTAGGTTTAACCTCCTTTGGTAACCGGTCAATTACTGGTATTAATGCTGCAACATGAGTATTTCCATCCAGATATGCACGTTTTTGGGATGGAAATTGGTTTACTCCAGCATCATATGGATTTCTTGTTTCAAGCCATGATTGAATAACCTGTTTTTCTTTTTGCAAAATTATTTCCAGGTCATGTTTTTCTTGAACCAGTTGTTCAGTTACCAAAACTTGTGCTTGAAATGCCAGTTCAATGTCTTGAAGTTCTTTTAATTTTGATTTTAAAGCAGCTATTTTAGAGGAATCTGTTTCTAAGCCATTTAGACTGTCAAATCTAACAGTTTCCACAAAAATTAAATCAGAATTTAGAGCTTCAGCAATGTCCAATTTAAGTTCAGGATCAATTTCATTATCATAATCACTAACCTTTTTAATAACAATGTCTACCCATCGACCAGATGTGACATCATCCTTCACCAGATGCTCTTGATCTGCCAGATCCATAAAACAACAGTCTCTTTCCTCTTCTTCATCGACTGACGAATCATCAGAGGGAACCCATGCTTCTTCAGTGGTTGCTATCATGCATTTATTATTATCTTCCATTTGTTTAGACAAGAGAGCAATTTGAGCTTTAAGCTTTTTGTATTTCAACTTATAGCTATCATCAGGCTTGTTATAAGAAGCAGTTGGACCAGACTGAGAGACAAACTGACTGGACTTGCACTCTTTCATGAAATGACCTTTTCTGCCACACTTAAAGCATGTCAGATTGGTCTTGTCAGTGGAAGAACTGGGTGCATGTTGTCCAGTGGGCCTATTTGCTCTGACCTTAAAATGGTTAAACGTTTTGGCCATCATTGCAACCAGGTCATCACTGTCAGTTTCATCACAGTCTGGAAAGATATCATTACAGACTCCAGAATCCATTAGTTCAGACATCATCTTCTTCATAGAAAATACATTCTCAGAAGATATTAATGCCGCACAAGGTGGTACAGTATTAGTGATCACTGTGGAACTACTGGAAGCATGATTAAAAGAATCTTTTTCTGCCTCAATCCTTTGGGCTTGTTTTTCTTCAGTGAATCTGAAGGCTCCATACAATGTTGACAAAGTATGGGAATGCAAGGTTTTACCTTGCCTCAAGACCAGAATCATGTGAGACCATTTTGTTGGAAGAATATCACAAAATTTCTCCAAAAGTATATCCTTGTCTTTATCAACCCCTAGTCCTCTTAACTGGTTAATAATACTCATAAATCTGGTGTAAGTACCAGTAAGAGACTCATTGGGGAGAGCAAAAAATGACTCATACTTTTTGTTTAAAGACTTTTCTGGTAACAACAGTATCATCACCTCCCTCATGCTGGTTCACCAGTTCATCCCACATGCTTTTGGCACTGGGATAGAGAACTAATGTGGAAATAAGAGTTTCTGGAACAGCCCCGAGGATCATATTTTTAAGAAGTGTATCAAGATTTACCAATCTTTTCTCCTCTTCGGACCAGTGTTCCTCTCTCTTTTCCCTTCCACTTCTTGATCCAGTAGGGTCAAGAAGTGCATTGATAGGAAGTCTTGGCACATAGGGTCCTTCATTTAAGATTTTCATCATATTCCTTTCAATACCAGTAACATGCAATATTATCCTAGCTTTCCACGTACCAAATTCATCACTGCTCCCATTGAATTTAGGAACAGGATTATTTGAATAATGCACATGCACATGTGGAGAAGCAGGAGGAGGAGGAGGTGGTGGATTGTTATTTCCAGTGGGTGGGTCATTAAGATTAGTTTCATGAGTTTCTTGAGTATTTTCTGGGATTGCCATCGCGAACAGATCTAGGTAAGTATATTAACCTTCTGCTCTGATACCAAATGTAAAGTCCCTCACACGATGGTTTAACCCACGAGTGTAAAATAACAAGTCAAGTATGAACTAGAATCGGACTAGTATTACTTTAAATATAAATGCAAGAATATAAATAAAGCAATAAACGACTTAAGCAATATTTAAACAAGTAAATAAATGATGGAACACGAATGTAATTTTCAAGTGTATTTTCTTTATTGACGATAAACAAAATACAAGATTGTTGCGGAACCTAGATATTACAAGTATGTAACTATCTAAACAATCTTTGAATTACAAGTGATCTATACTTGCTAAATAATCTCCTTGGATCGATATACTTAGAGTTGTGAAGTATAACTGTTTAGATCCAGAGTATTTAAGCAAGTTCACCAAATTGCTAAAAAGTGATTTGAACGAGAAATATGACTTTGTATTTATAGGCAGATAATTCAACAATGAATTTATTTGCCGTACAAATATGGTTGCATGCATTTAATGAACCGACAAGGTTATTAAATGCATTGGTTAAGGTACAAGGATAAAGTCACATCAATATGCCTTTATTCTTTTAACCAACCACCTTTACACACGTATAAACTTTGGTAAAGAACAAGTGGAATGTTCTTTGGAAAGTGTGTAAAGGCAAAAGTCAATTCCTCGATATCAGTGTTCAGACTTGTAAGGTCTAGAACACTGACAATCCTCCAGTGTACAGTTCTGGTAAGACTTCCAGTGGACTCCGCCATTTGTCAGTCTTCTTTATTCTGACTTCAGTGAAAACGTCTTCAGTAGAGTAGATCTGGACTGGGGTGAAGTCCAGTGAGCTAATCTGGAGAATACTCCATATTTCCTATACAAGTATTTGCTCACTGGTCTTCCATTATTTCTGAACAAATCTTCAGAGGGACTCCAGATTCCAAGTCTGGAGTAGGTCCAGTTAAATATCATTTCTGGACAGATCTTCAGTAAGGCTCCAGTAGCCGAGTCTGGAGCGAGTCCAGTAAATCTGGACCTAACAAATTCCCCCTATTTGTTTAGAAATAATGCAAGTGTTTTCAAGCTTATATCTATACAATTTTGTATGCTTGAAAAACACAAGTTTTGATTTTAGTCTAAAAAATCTAAGTTACTGGAAACACTTTATAGATCATGAGTGTTTTCAGTTTCATCTTTTAAGTTCTAACTTAGACTAAATCTGATCATTTACTTTTATGAATTAAAAATTGCAACTAATATTACATACATCAACTGATAAATAGTTACAATTTTTATCAAACGATAAATTACAATAAGTAAATGATATAAGTGTCAGGCCCTTCTCTTCGATGTCTGTCCTGGAGCATCTTCAGAAGCCTTTCTCTTTGGTGATGGAGAAGATGTTACTGATTCTGGCGATTTCATGCCTATTGCAACTTCCATCTGTTGCTTTCTTCTCCATACCTTCTCAACCCTCTTCAGAAATGATTTAACGTCAGACGACAAATTTGTCTTCCCCCTGAACGTTAAGGCAATCTCCTTCAGTTCACTCCATCCAAACACCTGGACTGAAGTACTCTTTCTTTCATCAGTAAAGTTACCTTCCCTGGTCAACTTTATTTCAAACTTTGACATACCTTCATGATTATCAGCAAGCTTAATCTCTGCACCAGTGATCCTTCTGGCATCAGCCCTGAAATTCAACATTTCATTATATTTGTCTTTCCATTTGGCTGTCTGGATCATTGCTTCAGTTTCCTTTGATACTCTCTTTTGTTCTACAGCAGACTGGAGTTGTTGACGATTGATTTTCAGAGAAGTATCTAGGGGAATGAATGTACTCATATCTGCATCTTTAATTGCTTTGAGCTGTTTGGCAGTAAGCTTAGGTAAGCCTGTGAATTTCTTCCTGTACTCTAACTCCAGAGCACCAGCATTTTTCCTTATCTTCTTTTGGAGGTTCACCAGTTCCTCCTTCCTCTGCCTGATAAGTTCTGGTACACTAACACCATAAATTATTGAATCATAAATCTGTTCTTCTTCAGCGTAAAAGGAGCGTACATGAACATCATTCAATGCATTCAGACATTGATGAACTCTGGGGTCTTCCTTCATCTTTTTGTACACATCAATGTTTATGCCTAACCTGCCAGCATTATAAGAGTCCAGAGTCCCCATAGTTGCCATCTCCCTATGATGGGCCAGCAGTTCATCTTTTTGATTTCTCTTAAAGATCTCTATCATAATACATTCTTGTTCCAGTTTCTTAGAGGTTTCATCATCAGCAGTGGGAAACTCTGATGAACCTTCAACAGTTTGTTCTTCTTCACCAGATACCATTTGTTCTTTTCCTTTTAAAGACTTCAGAGTTGTTGGGATATCTGGGAAAGATTCAAACTGGGGCTCACTGGCTTCAGTACCAGCAGCCTCTTCAACCTGCATAATGGCTTCAGTGCCAAATGCTCTCTGTGCTAATTCGTGCACTGGCATCAGTACCAGTCACTTGTTTTTGTTGCACAATGCTTTCAGTAGCAAAGGCCTTTTCAACAGCACTGGCCACAACTTCTTTCTTTTTCTTTCTAATCAAACCTTCTTGGACACCAGACGACTTTTCCCCCTTGGAATGATCACCAGTTTTGGACTTGAGATCATTCCATAATTGTTCTAGCATGTGTCTGTCCAGTGCACCAAAAGTTCTTCCAGTCACTAGAGTTGTATCATTCACATTCTTTCTGAGTGCCTGCACTTCCTTTTTAACATTTTCAACTTCTTGAGGCAAGTGCTTTGGCAATTCTTTTTCTATTAACTTCTCCACTTGGGGTAACAACCCATCTTGAATAGTTCGAAGAACAGACCCAGAAATTTCTTTAGATATTTCTTTCAACATACTAAGTCTGAACTTCTTTGCACATTCATCACTAATCGTGCTAACAACAGCAGCCTGATCAAGTGTGGGCCTGCTTTCCAATGAACTAACCCTAGTAACCAACTTCTGAACCTCATCCTTCAGACCTGTCAGTGGTTGAACAAGTTCACCTTTCACTGCAGTCTGAACAGCATTCACCAGCCCTGTCTCCAATCCCTGGACTGCCACTTTGATGTTTTCAGTGTTGTTATTAGTGGCCAGTACCAGCTCATCCAGCTTCTCAAAAACAAGCTTTTCATTCCCAGCAAATATATTCATTTCAGATGCTAGATTGTTTGATAATAAAGATTTAAAATCGGAAACAACCTGGGATGATGACTGGAGTGATCTCTCCAGGTCCGCCACCTTACTTAAAAGGCCTTGGACCTCGGCTTAAGACGAAGTGGAGAGACCACTGGGAGGTTTGATGTGACCAACTTATACCCATTGCCCACATTGTTTTTGGCCTTTATATTATATGTTTTTAGTCGAATTTGTGTGCATTTGGCGCGTTTATGTGTTTGTTAGTGTTTTCAGGTTCTAAACAAGTACGCGTTCATTTTGTGCAAATTCGATGATTATTGGCCAGAAGTCATTTGTGAAGTCGAGAGTCGTTTCGAGTGGAAGAGATAGCGAGTGTCGGGATCGTAAGATGAAGGTTGTACACCCAGCATTTGACTGCGCCGCAGTGGAGATGTACGTGGTCCACTGCGCCGCAGCCATATTCCACGGCATTGTTTGTACAAACCCCCACTGCGCCGCAGTGGGGATGGTTTGATGGTTACTGCGCCGCAGTCAAATATAGAAAAAGAAAGACGTGGAAATGCACTGCGACGCAGTGGTGGGTTCACATACCCACTGCGCCACAGTCTCGGGTGGTCAGACGTATCAAGAACCTCACTGCGCCGCAGTGAGGGAAGGCACAACCTCACTGCGCCGCAGTGAGTACACGGTACTGAAGGGTTTTAGCAGTTTTCTGCATCAGAATGAGAGGAGTATAAATAGAAAAATAACCTATTCTTCTAGGGTATCAAAATATCTTTCTAGGAGCTGCACTTCAGGGAATTCTTCAAGGGTCAATTCAAGATCTAATCGTCTTCGATTCATTGAAGATTCACGTGCACCCATCTAGATCGTATCTACTTATTGTCTCGCAATTTCGTTTCTTCAAACAATTGGTACTTTATGTTCTTTCTTGATTCTTATTGTAATTTCAATTTAATCATGAGTGGCTAATTCTTCTATTGTCCACCTTGATGAAACTAGACGAATGATGTGATTGCTTTATATTTTAATTCAAAGAGTTGATTTCAATTCGTTGTGTCGTGATCTTGATGATTTAATTCCTTTATTTGTATTAATTTGATATTGGTGGCATGTGTGTTCTTCGTTAGTGGTACTAGTCGAATGCATATGTGATTTTCTAATGGTCGCTTGTCTATGAGCGATTATCACTAGTTCATGGTATGATAGTGAATGTCAAATTAATAAAAGGAGTCATTTTGTCAACATGTTTAGAAACGGTTGGTGGTACCACGTTTTAATTCACATAGGCACAATTGGTAATTTGGTAATCAAACAAGCTAAGTGTTGGTAAGATTGTCTAGGCGTTGGTGGTACCGGCTTGGGTAATTAAACTAGCAGTTAGGGGTTTGGGTGACTTGTGAGCGGTTGGTGGTACCACGCGAGCATTTCATTCTCTCACGTTTATCGTGTCAACTCTTAACGAATTTGGTCTTAATTGAAAGCAATCATGTTTGAAGTCTAGCGGAGTCAAGGTGGATGATATTTACCATTATTGTTTGAGACTTACATTTATTTATACGCATTTGTCTTTTAAAGTTATTATCAGAGTGAGAATCAAAGTAACACCCTTTTTCCAAACCCCTTTACTAAACAATTAATTCAAACCAATCCCCGCGAACGAACCTGGACTTACCTTTTCACTATATTACATACGATCGGGTCCACTGCCCGATAGTGTGTAGTAGTGAGTTTTTAGGTATTTCTTGTTTATAAATTTTAAACTCGATTTAGCACATCAAGTTTTTGGCGCCGCTGCCGGGGATTGTGCGCTGTTTTAGTTGTTAATTTAGTGGTTTGATCCTTCCTCACGCGTGAGGAAGTTAATTGCTTTAATAGTTTAGTTTTTCTTTTCTTATCTTATCACAGGTGCAGTTGACGTGTTTGGTTAGTTGTGTTTTGCAGGTCTACTTTTTAGTTGATGAACTTGAGGTCTTCTGGTTTACCACTTAATAGTCCGTTGAGAACACCATCTAGACGTAGATCTAACAACACAACACCAACACCATTCTCACCTATTGCTAAGCCCACTCCTGATTCAGACGAGGAGGGGTTTAATTTGGACGAATTTTTCAATCTTGAAGTTAAGTTAGAAGAGACCGAAATGGCAGACGAAGAAAGGGACCCAAATGATATACGGTATGGCGAGAGGGTTCGTACTATTCCTGCAAACCGTGGTAGTCCTATTAGACCTCCGGCAATTGCTCATGACTTCAACCTAAAGGGTAATCATCTTAAGAGCATTGAGGAACAACAATTTGATGGTAAGAGGAAGTGGGATCCGTATCAACATCTAGAAAGATTTGAAAAATTGGCAAGGTTATACCAATACGGGCAGAATCAAATGAATGCGTAAAACT
>CM067174.1:37439598-37476414 GCA_034093135.1 Erigeron breviscapus | reverse complement strand
GACCAAGAAGATTTTTCCAGAAATATATTGAAGTCCAGTTGCACCGTACAGTCAACGCAACTGAAGACTTCCTCCAGTTGAGAAATGACCAGTTGAAGAATCATTCCAGTTGAAGTCGAAGACAACAAATGGAAGATAGAGAATGGCAATGGCAGCGAAGCCCAGTTGGCATTTTAGTCAGTTACAAACTGGAGACCATCAGTGGAAAGCCCTTACAAAGCTTTACACTGATTACGAGGAATTGACTTGTATGCTTTATGTACCTTTACCCGGATAATAAGCCTTATCTTATTATTTAAGAAATAAAAGGTACATAAAGGTGGTTATGTAAAGTTGCTTTATCATGCGACTTTACACTGCTTTTTAAGGAATTAAATGCTATTCCTTAAATGCTCTCAACCACATTTGTACGGCTAAAGTTAACATCCCAATGTTAACTTTGCCTATAAATACAAGTCATTGCACAACAAGAATAAGAAGTGAAAACATACAAACACTTCACACTTTGCAAACCTGCAATATTCTTGGTGAACTTGTGCAATATTCTCTCAATCGCTAAAAGGAACATTTCACAACTTTAAGTGTTTCGATTGTCTTGAGAAATTCCGAGTGTAGATCAATTGTATTTCATAGGTTGTTAGGATATTTACATTCTTGTATTATCTTGGTTCTGCATCAACCTTGTAATTTATTTAACATCAATAAATAAATTACACATTGAAAAATACATATTGTCTCATCAAGTTATCTACAAGTTATTTGTATTATTGCATTGTTCTTTACTTATTGTCATTTAAATAAGTAATCTATCTAAAACTTGGTATATACACACTGCAACTGGTCGTCTCCAGTTCAGTGCATATATTGCAAAGTAACTCCACCATCGACATTGAGGTGTCTTCAGTAGTACCATCTATCGAGTTGGGACTTACAAGTGGTATCAGAGCAGAAGGGTAATAAACTTGCCTAGATCTGCTAAGATGAACACTACTGAAGGTGGAGATGGTTCTATGGTTCTTGTCAAGGTGAAATCCCTTTGAATAATAATGCCCAACCTTTTCAAAATGTGAATACTAACCCTCCTCCTCCTACTACCCCAAACCACGTCCATGTACACTACTCTAACACTCCTGTTCCCAAATTCGATGGAAACAGTGAGACTTTTGGTACATGGAAAGCTAGAATGCTTTTGCATTTTGGTGGGATTGAAAGGTATATGTTGAAAATCCTTAAGGGTGGACCATATATACCCATGTCCCTTGGGGTCAGTCCTCTTCTAGATCCAACTGGAATAAGAGGTTCAAGAGAAAAGCCTGAAGACCATTGGTCTGATGAGGATCGTAGACTTGTTGATCTGGACACCAGACTCAAGAACATGATCCTTGGGGCTGTTCCTGAAGATCTAATTCCAACACTTGTGTTGTTCCCCAGTGCAAAATCAATGTGGGACGAATTAGTTATTCAGTTTGAAGGAGGTGATGACACTATTGTCACTAGAAAAGTTGCCTTGAACAAGAAGTATGAATCCTTCTTTTCCTTGCCTAATGAAAGTCTAACTGGTACATACACCAGATTTTCTAGCCTCATTAATCAGTTGAGAGGTGGGTGTAGAGAAGGATAAGGATATTCTTCTTGAGAAGTTTGTGATATTCTTCCTTCCAAATGGGAAAACATGGTTCTTGTCTTGAGACAAGGTAAAACCTTGCACAGCCATACTCTTGCATCGCTCTATGGAGCCTTCAGATTCACTGAAGATAATAATGTTGCATGACTAGTGGCTGAGAAAGATGCCATGAACCATGCCCAGAGTTCCAAGGTTGCTAGTGTACCTGAGCGACCTTGTGCTGCCTTAATGTCTGCAGAGAGTGTCCAGGCACACTCGATGAAGGAGATGTTAAATAGTTTCTTGAACTCTGGCCTGACCACTGAAAACAGTGATGGTTGTAATGAAACTGACGATGATGATCTGGTCGCCATGATTGCTAAAACCTTTAACAGGTTAAGCATAAATCTAAAAGATTTAATGGCCCCAACAATGCTTCCAGCTCCAGCTCTCTGGATAAGACCAATCTTACATGCTATAAGTGTGGCAAGAAGGGTCACTTTATGAAGGAATGCAGATCTAGTCAGTTGAACAACCAAACTGGCCCCCCTGTCCCTAATTTCAATCGGCCTGATGATAGCTACAAAGCTAAATACAAGAAGCTTAAGGCCCAGATTGCCCTCCTGTCCATGAAAAAGGAAAAGGATCAGTGCTTAATGGCACAAACTGAGGGAAAATGGGAGTACTCTGATGACTCATCAGTTGATGAAGAAGAGGAAAGGGACATGTGTTTCATGGCCTTGGAAGATCAACAGCACCAGCACGTGGCAAAAGAAGATGTCATCACTGGAAGATGGGTGGACATCATCTTGAAAAAGATATGTGATTATGATCACCAGATTGACCCTGAACTAAAACTGGACCTGGCTGAATCATTAAGTGGTGATTTAGCTTTTGTGGAAACTATTAGAGCTGATAGTGAAAGATATCTTGACACTATCTTAATTGAACTGAACATTGTTAAACCACAACTGAATGATTTACAAAGTGTCCAGTTGGCTCTCAAGGAGTCAGTTTTAAAGATTGAGGCTTTAGAACTTGATAATCAAAAACTATTTTCTGATCTTGAAAAAGAACAAAAGATTATCAAGTCATGGGTTAAAAGCATCTGGTAAAAACTATGATGCATTTTCAAGAACTATCGATGCCCAGAAGAATGCATGGAAATCTGGAGATCTGGAGATGGCAGCTCTCATACCAGATCTTCATGCATTGCCTCCAGCTCTCTAGGTTGAAACACCTTATGATCAACCTGAAGCTGTTGAAACTGAAACCTTTGAGACCACCCCATTGAGGTTAAAACTGGAGCCAAATAGGCTAAAGCTCCAGTCAAAAAGGCCACTGGTACCAAGCCTTTACCTCAAAAGTCTAAGGTGCCCAAGACCTGACAGACTAAAACTCCAACTGAACCAAGGTCCAAGGTTCAGTTGCCTGATGAAAATAATATTTTGGTTAAACTGGAAAGTCAACTCCAACTTTTGTCTTGACAGGTTCAGAGTTGTACTGCCCGGATTAACAATCTGGAAGGAGGTTCATTACCTCCAGTTTTCAAACAAAATATTAAATCACTCCCTTCAAAACCTAATCAAAAGAATGTTCCATCTGGAACAAAATCTGGTAAAAATAAAGGGAGTAAGTATCAAGTACCAATCATTTTTACTCCTGCACCTGGAGCTGGTGATAAAGCTCCAGATGCAGCCTCCAGTTCAACACCTCAACAATCAACTGTGACTTCTGTAGAGAAGTCCAGTGAACCCATCAAGAAAAGATGGGTTCACAAAAAGAACTAATGATTTTTTTGTGTGTGTAGGGCGATCGAAAGAAGAATATCTGGTATCTGGACAGCGCTGCTGGCCGGACTATGACCGGATATAAGCCCCTACTGGAAGAGTTCACTGTCCAAGATGGACCGACAGTGACGTTTGGTAACGATCAATCTGGAAAGACTGAAGGATATGGTGTGCTCAATAATGGTCAAGTCGAATTCAAAAGAGTTGCATTTGTGAATGGTTTGAAATACAACCTGATCAGTGTCAACCAACTTTGTGATGATGGCTTCAGAGTTTTGTTCGATATTGCTCAAGGCACCATATTTAACAAGGATTGGAAAGTGGTGATGATTGCACCAAGAAAAGAAAATGTGTACATCATGGATATGGAACCAGCTCCAAAAGAGCAATGTTTCTATACCAAAGCTGATGAGGACACCAACTGGCTATGGCATAAAAGATTATCCCATCTTAATTTTAAAAATATCAACAAGTTGTCTCGCAAACAACTGGTTGATGGGATACCTCAAATTTCTTTCAATAAAGAAAAACCATGTCCACGGTGTGAGATGGGCAAGCAGAAAAGGGCCAGTTTCAAAACTAGGCAAAATTTTAGCATCACTGAACCTCTTCACATGCTACATATGGATCTCTTTGGTCCAGTGAATGTTCAAACTAGAGCTGGAAAGAAGTACACTCTAGTTGTGGTTGATGAATTCACCAGATACTGCTGGGTGGTATTCATCAGATCCAAAAGTGATGCACCTGCTGAAATCATCTCTCTCATTAAAAGAATTGAGCTCAAGTATACTCGAAAAGTTTGTCAGTTGCGAAGTGATAATGGTACTGAATTCCAAAATAAGGTACTTGAAACATTTTGCAATGACACTGGCATCTCTCAAAACTTCTCATCAGTTCACTCTCCAGAGCAAAATGGAGTTGTGGAAAGAAAGAATCACACACTGATAGAAGCCGCCAGAAGTATGCTATCTGAATCTGGTCTTCCCACCAGTTTTTGGGCTGAGGCAGGTGCAACTGCTTGTCACACCCAAAACCGGTCAGTCTACATCAAGAGACATAAGAAGACTGCCTATGAAGTACTCAGGAATCGTAAACCAAATATTGGATATTTCCATGTATTTGGTTGTCCAGTTTATATCTTAAACGATTCCAGTCAGCTTGGAAAGTTTGATGCAAAAGCTGATGAAGGGGTATTTTTAGGTTATTCAGATATTCGAAAGGCCTTTAGAGTTTATAATTATAGACTCCAAAAGGTTCATGAGACAATTCATGTCACATTCGATGAATCAACTGAAGCAATCAACAAGAGACCAAGCCTTGATACTACTCCAGTCGTTCCAATCAATTTTGGTGAAGCTGACCAAGTTCATCCGCCAGTTGTTTCACCAAAAGATGTTTCCAGTTACAACAAATTGGAACCAGTTAAGAAGAAGAAAAGCACCAGTGACACATCATTCTATCCCTCCATCAATTTCAACTTACCACAAGAATTGGTGATTGGATCTGATGTACGTGCCACTCCAATATCAGCACCAGTTCAAACACCTACTTCTCCAGTTCTTCATGAAATGCCTTCTAATGAGGAATTTCATGATGCTAATCGAGACCTCATTGACTCTGATGAGGATGTAGAAGTTGTTTGGACTGATCCTTCTCCAGAAGCTGTTGCAACTGAAGAAGATCGCCAGGTGACTTGTACTGATATTGTAGTTCACCAGCCTAGTCATTACACTAGATGGACTCGAGCACATCCAATTGAACAGATTGTGGGAGATCCAAATAGTTGGGTTCAGACTAGAAGAGCCACCAGTGAGCAATGCTTAAACGTCACCTTCTTATCTTTATTGAACCAAAGAAGATTGACGAGGCTATGGCAGACCCAAGCTGGGTGGAAGCTATGCAAGAAGAGCTCCTCCAGTTTGAAAGGAACAATGTTTGGGAGCTTGTTCCTTATCCACCAGGGTTAAAGAAAGAACCTATTGGTACCAGATGGGTCTACCGAAACAAAATGGATGAAGATGGCCATGTTGTAAGAAACAAGGCCAGACTAGTTGCCCAGGTTTTGTCAAGCAGAGGGCGTTGACTTTGATGAAACTTTTGCTCCAGTTGCAAGACTTGAAGCCATAAGAATATTTCTGGCTTATGCAGCCCATCTGCAGTTCAAGGTCTTCCAGATGGATGTCAAAAGTGCGTTCCTAAATGGAACATTGGAAGAAGAAGTTTACGTTAATCAGACTCCAGGTTTCATCGATGAGAATCATCCTCATTGGGTTTATAGACTGAACAAAGCATTGTATGGTCTAAGACAAGCCCCAAGAGCCTGGTATGATACTTTAACTAAACATCTTCTTAAAAATGGCTTTCAAAGAGGTGCAATAGATAATACCTTGTTTATCTTGAAAGAAAGAGGTAATATCTTATTGGTACAAATATATGTTGATGACATTATTTTTGGTTCAACTGATGATGCAATGTGTAAAAAGTTTTCTAAAATCATGTCATCTGAGTATGAGATGAGTTTAATGGGTGAATTAACATTTTTCTTAGGTCTTCAGATTAAGCAAACTGAAAATGGAATTTTCATAAACCAAGGAAAATATGTCAGAGATTTGATAAGAAAATACAAATATGATTCAATCCCATCGAAAAACACACCTATTGCAGCACCATTGAATTTGGACTCTGACCCAACTGGCAAACCAGTTAACATAACTGACTATAGAGGTATGGTTGGTTCACTGATGTACTTAACTGCCAGTCGACCAGATATAATGTTTGCAACATGTTTATGTGCCAGGTTTCAGGCTAACCCTAAAGAATCACATTTGCACGCTGTAAAGCGTATCTTTAGATACCTGAAAGGGTGTCCTAATCTTGGTCTTTGGTACCCCAAAGGCTCAGGATTAGATTTAATGGGTTATTCAGATTCTGATCATGCAGGTTGTAAGATAGATAGAAAATCAACAACTGGTGGTTGTCATTTCCTTGGAGGAAAACTGGTAAGTTGGACCAGAAAGAAGCAGACTTCAGTCTCTATGTCCACTGCTGAGGCAGAGTACATTTCTGCGGTCAGTTGCTGTGCCCAGATTCTCTGGATCAAGAACCAGTTACTAGATTATGGTCAAAAGTATACAAGGACCACAATCTTTTGTGACAACACCAGTGCAATTGCTATATCTCACAACCCAGTGATGCACTCCAAAACAAAGCATAATGACATCAGGTATCATTTCATTCGTGATCACGTTATGAAAGGAGACATTGAAATTCATTTCATCCCCACTGACAAACAGTTAGCTGATGTTTTTACAAAACCTCTCGATGAGAAAACCTTTAAACATCTCATCAGTGAACTGGGAATGTTAAATCCTTAAAACTGGAGCTTTCTTTGTTATTGAACGCGTCAGTGACACTGATGAAGTTCTCCAGTTGAGGAGGTCCAGATAATCTCTGCTCGCCAGGCTATCGAACGCCTTTGTGATACTATCTTGGCACTAATTGATTTCTGGATCATCATTTTAGGGGGAAAGACTCAAAAAATTTTCTGACTAAAATTCGTTTTTTGTTTGAAAATGCAACTGGAGAACTCTCCAGTTGGAAACTGGTACTGGACTGATCCTCCAGTTACCAGATTCAGTCTTGTCTAATTTTATAACGTTACAAATACTTGGTCAATATGTGTGACACGTGATGATACTCGAGTGTTTTAAACCACTTGGTATTGTGATCTGACGTGTTTCAAGCCATTTTAGTACTTGACAACTGTTTGTATTGGGAAAATAAAAAGTGAGTGGGCGTGTGGGTAAGATAAGCCGTCGTAGCATTTAATGCTGACATGGTAGCATTTAATGTTGACATGGAAAATTATGATTTTATTTCAAAATTCAAACTAACTTTGTGAAAATATCTTCAAAAGGGATTTTGTTTATTAAAATATGATTTTGGTATTTCATTGGGATCTTGAATCCCTTATAAATACCCTTATTTACTCCGAACTCATTTACTTCCTTCTACATTCTTTCATTTACTTCCCAATCATCAAAATTGCTTCATTTCTCTCTCTGCTTCACAAATCAAGAACCCTAATTCACAAATTTTCAATTTCAATTTCCTATGGCTACTAGATCATCTCGTTCAAGAGATGTAAATCTCTTGACTGTTCCATATGCTCCTTCACCAGATGTCAAACCGGCATATGGTGCTCCTAGTAATGCCTCTATCATCAAACTAAATCCAAATAATCCGATGGCAAGCTTACGAGGATCTCAAGGGTCCGATACCCTTATTGTTAAAATCCAAAAGTTTTTGAAGGATTCTCCAATAGGACCCTCATTCTCTCTTAACCCACGCAAGTTGTATCACAACTACTTGTGTGAGTTCTGGTACACTGCCAGTCTTTCTTTCGATTGTTCCTCCATCAGTTTCACATTAAAGGATGGAACAATCCAGTGTACCTTGTCAGCTGATGTATTGAGGGATGCCTTACGCCTCAATTACTGGAGAGAGGGTGAATCTCCAGTCGTCTTACCCCCAAATATAAATTTTCGTCAAGTACTTCTTGAAATGGGACACAAGGAGTGCTTGGACAATGGGTGTTGAAAACGAAAGGTGCGATGACCATGAAGGGCCTTACACCTTCATGGAGGTATTTTTTCATCCACCTGGTGGAGAGCATGGGTGGGAGTTCTGGTGGACTTGACCAGATTAACTCCTCACAAGCAGAAATGGCTTACTGCTTGTGGAACGGATTGAGAGTGGACTTTGCAGATATTTTGTTTAGAAGCCTGGTCCAAAAGCTGAAGGGCACAAGGGGTGTGTGTATCCCCTTTTCAAGGTTCCTCTCTCTCTGTTTTAAGCATATTCTGGGCAGAGAAGCTTATAATAGTACAGATTCACCGTACACTGCTCCAGATATGCTAAGGAATTTAGACTCTCTAGTATCTGAAGCTGGAGAGGTCAAAATTCCAGAACGAATGCAACTAGCATTCGCTTCAACTGATGCACCTATTGAAGGTGAGTCAGAAAGGCAACTGGGCGGGCCTCAAAATAATGAGGGACCCTCCAGTTCGTCTAATGTTGTGGTTAAGGATAGAGCAACCATAACTGAAGCAACCCCAATTACATCTATCCCTGGTGAAGATACTTTGGTATCTGATCCACCAACAGATGCACCCATCCAGGAAACTGGGGAAGGTCATCTGGAGACTGACCAGGAAACTAGTCAGCCCTCAGTTACATTCATGGATCTGGACATGAATGTTAATGACGAGGAAATCCTTATAGAATCTTCGGATTCTGAAGGTACTGAAACAGACTTGGAGATTCTTGATGCTTCTGTACAAGCTCAAGACCCTTCATCTCTAGTCTCCCTTCCAGACGCATCAATTTCACTTTCACCCTCCCAAGAAAATGTGCCTACTGATATATCTTTCCCAACATATACCGCTCCTTCACCAACTGGGCAATTCTCATTTGCTCGAGAAATGCCACCCCCACCGATGCCGTTGTTCACACCTGAGCATTCTCAGCATGAACAACACTTTGATTTTCCAGTCCTTTCTTCATCCACCACTCCTATTATATCTTCAACTGCTGGTTTGACAACTGGGGAGACTTCCTTAAGTTTGCCTCCTCCAGTTGCTCCAGTAGTAACTGCTGCTGGTCCAGTGACACCTTCTCCTTCGTCACTGGACAGTCAAGTTGTCTCACTTCAAGCCGATCTCCAAAACCTTCTAACCAGGGTGGAGGAGATTCAGAAGACACTTGACAAAAACACCAAGTCATTCTCCAGATACCACAAGGATCACCTGACAAACATCAAAGTGGTTGATCTGGGATAAACAAGTTTTCATCTAATGAAGACTTGGTGTTTAAAAAGCTAAATGAGTTGGTCACTGGCTGCAACAATCTTGCTGGTACTTTAAAGGAAGCCTTTGACCTAACTCACTCCAAGGTTACAACCTCAATCTCCAACTTGCTGGGAAATACTGTCAGAACTTCAGAAGTTGATTTGAAAGAGATTGAAAGGCAGGTTAAGGAATTGATTGAAAAACCTGGCCTAGATGTAACTGGACTTGGAGAGCAGTTGATGACTTCGGTTGGTCAGAAAATAGAGGATACGCTGGGTGCTAGAGAAGCACAGTTGGTTGAAAGGGTGATATCTGAGATCACCAAGCTGGCCACTCCTCAGGTTGATCTGGCCCCACTCACCAGTGAGATCAACCAGTTGAGAGGCAACATTGAAAGATTGAACACCCAGGTATCTCTACATGCTCAATCTTTAGATAGACTGACAATTGAAGTAGAAAATCTGAAGAAGAAAGATGATGAAGTGAAGGAAAAGGTTATCTCAGGTTTGGATGAAGACTCCAAGATCCTAAATGAATTGAAAACTGGTCAAGAACAAGTAACTGCCAATGTTTTGACCCAGTCAAAGGAGACCAACCATTTATGGAGGTCCTTCAGGATGATGTGTGGGATCTTTAAGGAATGTAAGGACATGCAGTCATGGCAGCCTCTTGACCGGTTGCCATCTCACCCCTCTGAATGGGAAGGTATTCGGGCAGGTCTAGATGCTGCCAAGGGGGAAAGAAGTGCAGTCCTTCCACTAGTTGCATCTAGAAGGACTCCATCTGGAAGAGAATTGATTGTGGCTACCAGTACTGAAGCTGGTGAGCAAAGAGTTGGTGGATCTGGTGATGATGGTGATAGGGGGAATGTTGTTTTGGATAAAGGCAAAGCTTTAGCTGGTGATGCATCTGCCCAGCCGGCCACTGATGTAATGCTTGAAACTGGTAATGCTAATGTACTTCCTCCAGTTTCAGATAGTGATAGCAGAAGACTGGCCAGACTTGGAAATGATATCAAAGAAAGAAAGAAGATAAAACAAAGAAACCAAGCTGAAGCCAGGGCACATCTTACTCAAATCAAGTTACTTGATATGAGTGATGCCAATCTTTTGGGTATCACTAAGGAGGAGTATGTCAGGATCAAGAATGATCCCAGGATAGTTGACCAGTTGAAAGAAATGCTGGATGTAGAACTGGACAGACACTATCCTGAGGATGAAGCTAAATTCGATGCCAGAAGCTTGAACATTTCAGTGGAGAAGGCCAATGTAACACCCGTTTCGTAAAAATATGGATTTCCAAAAATTTCGCCTAACGGCGTTAAATCATGCGGAAACGATTTAGGAAAATACTCAACTAAGGAAAACAGTTGAGAAAACATTGGTGGTGTTACTAATAGCATCAAATCTGTAATAAAAGAAATCCATAAGATTGCCCAACATAAAGCAATCATAACATAGTCATTACATAAGTTCCATAAAGGAAATCAATAGCATAAGGTCTATGCGAAGCTATTGGGTAAACTAAAGCCAGCTTGATCATCTACCCATCTCTCGCCAAAGCTTCACACGTCATCTCACTGCCTAACCTGAGGGTGTCAACACATTAAAAGAAACAAGTGTTAGCTATAAAGCTAAGTAAGATAACACCAGGTTTAAGCAAACATCTCATCCATTTAAATCGTCACTTTAAAGCATTACGTCATTTTAATTAGGCATTCATACCACCGTATAAACATATCCACATCACATATAAGCATAGAGTCCATGACCCTAAGTGTGCCTAATCCATTTCGTCATTTCATCTCATTAAGTTGTGACAAGGTCACCGTTAAGTTGTAACCGAAGTTACCATTAAGGAAAGACAATGTCGATCCATGAGTAGCACGTTATGTTCATGACATTAGGTGGGTCATCAGGCCACCCGAAACTACTCGCCACATATGACTTGTTGCAAGGAACCACCCGAGCAACCATTTTAACATACCTATAACCACCGTCAGGCATGACGTACCTATTACCACCGTCAGGCACGATTTATACGTACCTATTACCACCGTAAGGCACGATGTACCTATTACCACCGTAAGGCACAGGTTATGCATAACACTTAACATCTAATTAGCTCGAGCATTTATCATAATTAGTTTAGATTTCCACCTTTAACCTAAACTAATCCATACTATCATCTTTTCACGTTAGGGCCCTTAAAACGTGCACGTGTCATGGCAACCTAAAAAGGTCTAGTGTTCTAGATGAACAAGCCACCAATACATGCACATAACAACATTACAACATATCATTAACCACCGTTCATCATAACATATCATATCGTAAACATATCATTAACCACCGTTCATCATAACATATCATATCGTAAACATATCATTAACCACCGTTCATCATAACATATCATATCGTAAACATATCATTAACCACCGTTCATCATAACATATCATATCGTAAACATATCATTAACCACCGTTCATCATAACATATCATATCGTAAACATATCATTAACCACCGTTCATCATAACATATCATATCGTAAACATATCATTAACCACCGTTCATCATAACATATCATATCGTAAACATATCATTAACCACCGTTCATCATAACATATCATATCGTAAACATATCATTAACCACCGTTCATCATAACATATCATATCGTAAACATATCATTAACCACCGTTCATCATAACATATCATATCGTAAACATATCATTAACCACCGTTCATCATAACATATCATATCGTAAACATATCATTAACCACCGTTCATCATAACATATCATATCGTAAACATATCATTAACCACCGTTCATCATAACATATCATATCGTAAACATATCATTAACCACCGTTCATCATAACATATCATATCGTAAACATATCATTAACCACCGTTCATCATAACATATCATATCGTAAACATATCATTAACCACCGTTCATCATAACATATCATATCGTAAACATATCATTAACCACCGTTCATCATAACATATCATATCGTAAACATATCATTAACCACCGTTCATCATAACATATCATATCGTAAACATATCATTAACCACCGTTCATCATAACATATCATATCGTAAACATATCATTAACCACCGTTCATCATAACATATCATATCGTAAACATATCATTAACCACCGTTCATCATAACATATCATATCGTAAACATATCATTAACCACCGTTCATCATAACATATCATATCGTAAACATATCATTAACCACCGTTCATCATAACATATCATATCGTAAACATATCATTAACCACCGTTCATCATAACATATCATATCGTAAACATATCATTAACCACCGTTCATCATAACATATCATATCGTAAACATATCATTAACCACCGTTCATCATAACATATCATATCGTAAACATATCATTAACCACCGTTCATCATAACATATCATATCGTAAACATATCATTAACCACCGTTCATCATAACATATCATATCGTAAACATATCATTAACCACCGTTCATCATAACATATCATATCGTAAACATATCATTAACCACCGTTCATCATAACATATCATATCGTAAACATATCATTAACCACCGTTCATCATAACATATCATATCGTAAACATATCATTAACCACCGTTCATCATAACATATCATATCGTAAACATATCATTAACCACCGTTCATCATAACATATCATATCGTAAACATATCATTAACCACCGTTCATCATAACATATCATATCGTAAACATATCATTAACCACCGTTCATCATAACATATCATATCGTAAACATATCATTAACCACCGTTCATCATAACATATCATATCGTAAACATATCACGGACTTAGAATTTGACCTAACGACGTTAGTCAACATATACGTTTAAGTTTTGGGATGTTACAATTACCTCCCCCTTAAGAGGATTCCGTCCCCGGAATCACTTCAGCATCAAAAAGGTGGGGATAGGTCTCCCGCATTACGGACTCGGTCTCCCAAGTCATACTTTCGCCGTGATTGTGTTTCCACTTTATGAGAACTAGATCGATAGTCTTTCGTCGTAACTTCTTTTGTTTCCTTCCCAATATAGCAACAGGTTCATCGACAATCTGCTTGTTGGGATTAATACTTACGTCCTCGAGTGGAATGACATCCGTTTCATTCGCATAGCACTTACGTAGGTAACACACATGAAATGTGTTGTGAATTCCATTAAGTTCTGGAGGTAATTCCAGTTGAAATGCCTGTTCATTAACCTTCTTGATAATCTTGAAAGGTCCAATGAATCTGGGGCTTAACTTTCCACGTTTTCCAAACCGTAATACACCTTTCCAAGGCGACACTTTGAGTAAAACCATTTCGCCTTCTTTAAAATCGAACGGCCTCCTTTTCTTATCAGCATATGACTTTTGCCTTTCGCGAGCAACACGTAAGGCTTTCTTTGCAACATTAACTTTATCGGCCGTAATTTGTACCACTTCGGGTCCAGCAAATTGCTTTTCCCCGGGCTCCAACCAACAACTAGGAGTCCGACACTTTCTACCATATAACATCTCATAAGGTGGCATTCCAATGCTCGCATGATAACTATTGTTATACGCAAACTCAATAAGAGGTAGGTGTTTATCCCACGAACCACCATAATCCATCACACAAGCTCTGAGCATATCTTCGAGCGTTTGAATAGTCCTTTCACTTTGCCCATCGGTCTGCGGGTGATAGGCTGTGCTCAGACGAACTTGAGTACCAACTTCCCGTTGAAAACTCTTCCAAAAGTTGGAAACGAATCGAGCATCACGATCTGACACAATCGATATCGGAACACCATGTTTAGTAACCACTTCATCAATATACAACGTAGCGAAGTTCTCCATAGGAGCAGTCTCACGAACTGGGAGAAAGTGAGCACTCTTCGTTAATCGATCGACAATAACCCATATCATATCGTGACCACGAGGCGTCCTCGGAAGTTTGGTCACAAAATCCATCGTAATGTGATCCCATTTCCACTCAGGGATCTCAAGTTGCTGAAACTTCCCGTAAGGCTTTTGATGTTCAGCTTTCACCTTCGCACACGTCAAACATTTCTGCACATACATCATCACATCGTTCTTAATACTGGGCCACCAATAAATAGGCTTCAAATCTGCATGCATCTTTGTGGCACCAGGGTGTACAGAATACTTAGTTTTGTGAGCTTCATCCATTACTAACTCACGATTGCCTCCATAGAGAGGAACCCATATTCTACCTTTGTAGGTTCGAAGGCCACGACTATTTTCTTCCATTTGGAGTCTGTTCTTCTTCTTTTTCCCAATAGACTCCGCTTTCACATTAACATCCTTTAACGCTTCGATTTGAGCTAATCGAATAGGTTCCAGTAAATTCGACTCAATCTTTGTAATCATCGCACATAATCTACTCTTCGCATATCCTTTGCGGCTTAAGGCATCAGCAACCACATTAGCTTTGCCTGGGTGATATTTAATTTCACAATCGTAATCCTTTAATAACTCCATCCACCGCCGTTGTCTAACATTCATGTCCTTCTGAGTAAACACGTACTGTAAGCTCTTATGATCCGTATATAGGGTACACTTTGTACCATACAGATAATGTCGCCACAACTTCAGAGCAAAAACAACCGCAGCCAGCTCAAGGTCATGAGTAGGATAGTTCCGCTCATGAGGCTTCAGCTGTCGAGAGGCGTAAGCGATAACTTTGTCTCGTTGCATTAGTACACACCCTAACCCCGTGATGGATGCGTCACTATAAACCACTAGATCATCTGTTCCTTCGGGTAAAGCTAAGACTGGAGCTTCACACAACTTCTTTTTCAACGTCGTGAAGGCTTTCTCTTGAGCATCGGTCCACACAAACTTCACACCTTTCTTCGTTAATTCAGTCATTGGCTTGGCAATGCGCGAGAAATCCTGAATAAAACGTCGATAATAGCCAGCCAAACCGAGAAAACTCTTAATTTCAGTAGGAGACTTAGGCTGCTCCCACTTCGACACTGCTTCTATCTTCGAAGGATCTACTTTTATACCATCAGAGGAGACGACATGGCCGAGGAAATGAACTTCCTTTAGCCAGAACTCGCACTTGGAGAATTTAGCATATAGCTTTTTCTCTCTGAGGACTTGAAGGACAGCTCTCAAATGCTCTCTATGTTCCTCTTCCGACTTTGAATACACAAGAATGTCGTCGATAAAAACAATAACGAAATGATCCAAAAATGGTCGACAGACACGGTTCATCAAATCCATAAACTTCGCTGGAGCATTTGTCAAACCGAATGGCATGACAAGGAACTCATAATGACCATAACGAGTTCGGAAAAAAAAAAAAAAAAAAAAAAAAAAAAAAAAAAAAAAAAAAAAAAAAAAAAAAAAAAAAAAAAAAAAAAAAAAAAAAAAAAAAAAAAAAAAAAAAAAAAAAAAAAAAAAAAAAAAAAAAAAAAAAAAAAAAAAAAAAAAAAAAAAAAAAAAAAAAAAAAAAAAAAAAAAAAAAAAAAAAAAAAAAAAAAAAAAAAAAAAAAAAAAAAAAAAAAAAAAAAAAAAAAAAAAAAAAAAAAAAAAAAAAAAAAAAAAAAAAAAAAAAAAAAAAAAAAAAAAAAAAAAAAAAAAAAAAAAAAAAAAAAAAAAAAAAAAAAAAAAAAAAAAAAAAAAAAAAAAAAAAAAAAAAAAAAAAAAAAAAAAAAAAAAAAAAAAAAAAAAAAAAAAAAAAAAAAAAAAAAAAAAAAAAAAAAAAAAAAAAAAAAAAAAAAAAAAAAAAAAAAAAAAAAAAAAAAAAAAAAAAAAAAAAAAAAAAAAAAAAAAAAAAAAAAAAAAAAAAAAAAAAAAAAAAAAAAAAAAAAAAAAAAAAAAAAAAAAAAAAAAAAAAAAAAAAAAAAAAAAAAAAAAAAAAAAAAAAAAAAAAAAAAAAAAAAAAAAAAAAAAAAAAAAAAAAAAAAAAAAAAAAAAAAAAAAAAAAAAAAAAAAAAAAAAAAAAAAAAAAAAAAAAAAAAAAAAAAAAAAAAAAAAAAAAAAAAAAAAAAAAAAAAAAAAAAAAAAAAAAAAAAAAAAAAAAAAAAAAAAAAAAAAAAAAAAAAAAAAAAAAAAAAAAAAAAAAAAAAAAAAAAAAAAAAAAAAAAAAAAAAAAAAAAAAAAAAAAAAAAAAAAAAAAAAAAAAAAAAAAAAAAAAAAAAAAAAAAAAAAAAAAAAAAAAAAAAAAAAAAAAAAAAAAAAAAAAAAAAAAAAAAAAAAAAAAAAAAAAAAAAAAAAAAAAAAAAAAAAAAAAAAAAAAAAAAAAAAAAAAAAAAAAAAAAAAAAAAAAAAAAAAAAAAAAAAAAAAAAAAAAAAAAAAAAAAAAAAAAAAAAAAAAAAAAAAAAAAAAAAAAAAAAAAAAAAAAAAAAAAAAAAAAAAAAAAAAAAAAAAAAAAAAAAAAAAAAAAAAAAAAAAAAAAAAAAAAAAAAAAAAAAAAAAAAAAAAAAAAAAAAAAAAAAAAAAAAAAAAAAAAAAAAAAAAAAAAAAAAAAAAAAAAAAAAAAAAAAAAAAAAAAAAAAAAAAAAAAAAAAAAAAAAAAAAAAAAAAAAAAAAAAAAAAAAAAAAAAAAAAAAAAAAAAAAAAAAAAAAAAAAAAAAAAAAAAAAAAAAAAAAAAAAAAAAAAAAAAAAAAAAAAAAAAAAAAAAAAAAAAAAAAAAAAAAAAAAAAAAAAAAAAAAAAAAAAAAAAAAAAAAAAAAAAAAAAAAAAAAAAAAAAAAAAAAAAAAAAAAAAAAAAAAAAAAAAAAAAAAAAAAAAAAAAAAAAAAAAAAAAAAAAAAAAAAAAAAAAAAAAAAAAAAAAAAAAAAAAAAAAAAAAAAAAAAAAAAAAAAAAAAAAAAAAAAAAAAAAAAAAAAAAAAAAAAAAAAAAAAAAAAAAAAAAAAAAAAAAAAAAAAAAAAAAAAAAAAAAAAAAAAAAAAAAAAAAAAAAAAAAAAAAAAAAAAAAAAAAAAAAAAAAAAAAAAAAAAAAAAAAAAAAAAAAAAAAAAAAAAAAAAAAAAAAAAAAAAAAAAAAAAAAAAAAAAAAAAAAAAAAAAAAAAAAAAAAAAAAAAAAAAAAAAAAAAAAAAAAAAAAAAAAAAAAAAAAAAAAAAAAAAAAAAAAAAAAAAAAAAAAAAAAAAAAAAAAAAAAAAAAAAACCCGTTTCGTAAAAACCGTAAAAACTAAATGTCTAACTTAGGAGCAAACAGAGTAGACACAAAAGATTTGTTCGCACCAGAATCAAATAACACATTAGCAGGTTTGGAGTTAACAATAAGGGTAGCAGTAACTACCTGATCATCGTCTTTTGCCTCCTCAGCCGTCATCTGAAAAGCACGGGCTTTGGCTTTGGAAGCTTCTGCCTTCTTTCCCTCATCTTTCTTCACCTTCAATTGATGATAGCCAGACCGTAAATCAATCTTTGAGAAATAAGAAGCACCTTGAAGTTGATCGAATAAATCATCAATACGAGGGAGTGGATATTTATTCTTCACCGTTCTTTTATTCAGCTCGCGATAATCGATACACATGCGCATGGATCCGTCTTTCTTCTTTACGAAAAGGATAGGAGCACCCCATGGAGAGGAACTCGGACGAATGAAACCTTTATCTAAAAGTTCCTGAATTTGCGTCATTAACTCCTTCATCTCCGTCGGAGCTAATCGATAGGGAGCTTTGGCTACAGGAGTAGCACCAGGAATGAGATCAATAGAAAATTCAACCTCACGATCAGGAGGAAGACCTGGAAGATCTTCAGGGAAAACATCAGGAAACTCGGAAACAACTTCGACATCAGAGACTGTAGGCTTCGCGATACGAGAATCGATGACATAAGCTAGAAAATGTGACTTAGTTTGTCGTATACAACGAAGTGCTTTCATCATCGAGATCACCTTAACATTTCCC
This sequence comes from Erigeron breviscapus, assembly GCA_034093135.1. NCBI lineage: Eukaryota > Viridiplantae > Streptophyta > Magnoliopsida > Asterales > Asteraceae > Erigeron > Erigeron breviscapus. The sequence goes on along the minus strand of CM067174.1, from coordinate 37,458,255 downwards.
GGCTTCTTGTCACCATAAACACAGACACCTTTACCGTCGGGAGTAGCGATTCGGACTATCTTTTTCGAACATAGGACGACAGCATCATTCTTAGACATCCAATCCATACCGAGAACAACATCGAAACTAGGAATGGTAGCGGGTAACAGGTTAGCAGTAAACAAACGACCCTCTATTTCTAAAGGACAATCAGAGTAACCTTCCCGAATAATAGACGTTGCACCATTAGCCACTTCTACTTCTATAGGGCACCGTAAAGAACTAGTAGTCATGTCTAACTTAGGAGCAAACAGAGTAGACACAAAAGATTTGTTCGCACCAGAATCAAATAACACATTAGCAGGTTTGGAGTTAACAATAAGGGTAGCAGTAACTACCTGATCATCGTCTTTTGCCTCCTCAGCCGTCATCTGAAAAGCACGGGCTTTGGCTTTGGAAGCTTCTGCCTTCTTTCCCTCATCTTTCTTCATCTGCGGGCAGTCTGCAATACGGTGCTTGGTGTCTCCACATTTATAACATCTAGCCTTGTCAGTGCATTGATCAATGGTATGACCCTGAGTTCCACACCTATTGCACCTGCGGGTCTTTGTAGAACACTGACCAGAATGGATAGATTTGCAGCCAGGGCACCATTTTCCATCCTTGTCTGCCCTTCCCTTGTCAGAGGACGATGAAGATCCCTTAAATTTCTTACCAAAACGATTTGACCCACCAAACCTCCGCTTATTGCCAGACTTCTTCTCATCCTCTTTCTTTTCAACTTTCTTATCCGCAGCAAAATCATCATCAAGCTTTTTGGATTCTTTGATTGCTTCAGTTAGGGTCTTATGCTGCCTACAAATACCTCGATAACTTGGAGGTAAACCATCGACATAGCAGGCGACTTGATCTGCATCAGTTCTGAATAGATGACCCACAAATTTCATCTTTTCCATAAAGGAACGAGCATAATCATTGACTTTACCAATTTCAGCCGTCAAAGCACGAAACTCTTTTTCCATCTTGCGCTGTTCATGAGTCCCGATATACTCCTCAATAAACTTCTGCTTGAAGGTAGCCCATGTGATAGCAGATACCATATCTGGAGTCATCGAAATAGTAATGCTCTTCCACCAATCTCGAGCACCTTCTTTCAACATTCTACTCGCACACAACACCTTTTTATCCTCTGGACAGTCACAAGCTTCAAAGACCATCTCAGTATCATCAAGCCATTCCATACAGCCTACTGCGTTAAGTGTTCCATTGAATTTCTGAGCTCCACACTTCTGGAAACTTTCGAACTTAAATCGAGGAGCTTGAACTACATTAGGAGGAGCCACATCAACATTAACAGGGGGAACGACAACATTATCCACTGGTGGCTCAATGTGGTGAGATGGCACTGAGTAGTTGCCATCAGTTCCTTCAGCATTCTCAGCAAGAGCGTTGTTCAGTTGTTCTTGAGTCTGTGCTAACTGGGCTTGGAGAGTCAGCACAAGATTGTACAGTTCAGCTGCATTAGGGATTTGCTCCACCACTGCTTCGTTAACTCTAGGTGGATTGCCGGGAGGTGGAGGCATTGGACCTAATGGGCTTGGCTGATTTACTTGCTGGGGGTTTCCTCGATTTCCATTCGTATTAGCTGCATCAGCAGCAGCATTGGCAGCATTACTAGCACCGGCACCTGGATGGACAGGTGGGGTAATGCTTGCAGTAACTCCATCGCGTCGTAAGTTGCCTTGACGAGTGTTAACCATCTTGCGCTGTTCATGAGTCCCGATATACTCCTCAATAAACTTCTGCTTGAAGGTAGCCCATGTGATAGCAGATACCATATCTGGAGTCATCGAAATAGTAATGCTCTTCCACCAATCTCGAGCACCTTCTTTCAACATTCTACTCGCACACAACACCTTTTTATCCTCTGGACAGTCACAAGCTTCAAAGACCATCTCAGTATCATCAAGCCATTCCATACAGCCCACTGCGTTAAGTGTTCCATTGAATTTCTGAGCTCCACACTTCTGGAAACTTTCGAACTTGAATCGAGGAGCTTGAACTACATTAGGAGGAGCCACATCAACATTAACAGGGGGAACGACAACATTATCCACTGGTGGCTCAATGTGGTGAGATGGCACTGAGTAGTTGCCATCAGTTCCTTCAGCATTCTCAGCAAGAGCGTTGTTCAGTTGTTCTTGAGTCTGTGCTAACTGGGCTTGGAGAGTCAGCACAAGATTGTACAGTTCAGCTGCATTAGGGATTTGCTCCACCACTGCTTCGTTAACTCTAGGTGGATTGCCGGGAGGTGGAGGCATTGGACCTAATGGGCTTGGCTGATTTACTTGCTGGGGGTTTCCTCGATTTCCATTCGTATTAGCTGCATCAGCAGCAGCATTGGCAGCATTACTAGCACCGGCACCTGGATGGACAGGTGGGGTAATGCTTGCAGTAACTCCATCGCGTCGTAAGTTGCCTTGACGAGTGTTAACCATCTTTCCTTCACTGAAAGATAGAGTCGATAAGCGCAAAGATAAGGCTAAAACATACTTCGTATCGTAAACATCTCATAAGCCCTATCAGGCACCATTTATACGTACCTATTACCACCGTCAGGCACCATTTATACGTACCTATTACCACCGTCAGGCACCATTTATACGTACCTATTACCACCGTAAGGCACGATTTATACGTACCTATTACCACCGTAAGGCACAGGTTATGCATAACACTTAACATCTAATTAGCTCGAGCATTTATCATATTTAGTTTAGATTTCCACCTTTAACCTAAACTAATCCATACTATCATCTTTTCACGTTAGGGCCCTTAAAACGACTCTCGTATGACCTTAGGACTGACTACGTAAAAGTCCAGCATTAAACCTTACGAATTTAGCCTAAAACGAATTTAGAAAACGAATTTGAACATTAAACGAACTTAGCCTTCGTTTTTAGCTTCAAAAAAAAAAAAAAAAAAAAAAAAAAAAAAAAAAAAAAAAAAAAAAAAAAAAAAAAAAAAAAAAAAAAAAAAAAAAAAAAAAAAAAAAAAAAAAAAAAAAAAAAAAAAAAAAAAAAAAAAAAAAAAAAAAAAAAAAAAAAAAAAAAAAAAAAAAAAAAAAAAAAAAAAAAAAAAAAAAAAAAAAAAAAAAAAAAAAAAAAAAAAAAAAAAAAAAAAAAAAAAAAAAAAAAAAAAAAAAAAAAAAAAAAAAAAAAAAAAAAAAAAAAAAAAAAAAAAAAAAAAAAAAAAAAAAAAAAAAAAAAAAAAAAAAAAAAAAAAAAAAAAAAAAAAAAAAAAAAAAAAAAAAAAAAAAAAAAAAAAAAAAAAAAAAAAAAAAAAAAAAAAAAAAAAAAAAAAAAAAAAAAAAAAAAAAAAAAAAAAAAAAAAAAAAAAAAAAAAAAAAAAAAAAAAAAAAAAAAAAAAAAAAAAAAAAAAAAAAAAAAAAAAAAAAAAAAAAAAAAAAAAAAAAAAAAAAAAAAAAAAAAAAAAAAAAAAAAAAAAAAAAAAAAAAAAAAAAAAAAAAAAAAAAAAAAAAAAAAAAAAAAAAAAAAAAAAAAAAAAAAAAAAAAAAAAAAAAAAAAAAAAAAAAAAAAAAAAAAAAAAAAAAAAAAAAAAAAAAAAAAAAAAAAAAAAAAAAAAAAAAAAAAAAAAAAAAAAAAAAAAAAAAAAAAAAAAAAAAAAAAAAAAAAAAAAAAAAAAAAAAAAAAAAAAAAAAAAAAAAAAAAAAAAAAAAAAAAAAAAAAAAAAAAAAAAAAAAAAAAAAAAAAAAAAAAAAAAAAAAAAAAAAAAAAAAAAAAAAAAAAAAAAAAAAAAAAAAAAAAAAAAAAAAAAAAAAAAAAAAAAAAAAAAAAAAAAAAAAAAAAAAAAAAAAAAAAAAAAAAAAAAAAAAAAAAAAAAAAAAAAAAAAAAAAAAAAAAAAAAAAAAAAAAAAAAAAAAAAAAAAAAAAAAAAAAAAAAAAAAAAAAAAAAAAAAAAAAAAAAAAAAAAAAAAAAAAAAAAAAAAAAAAAAAAAAAAAAAAAAAAAAAAAAAAAAAAAAAAAAAAAAAAAAAAAAAAAAAAAAAAAAAAAAAAAAAAAAAAAAAAAAAAAAAAAAAAAAAAAAAAAAAAAAAAAAAAAAAAAAAAAAAAAAAAAAAAAAAAAAAAAAAAAAAAAAAAAAAAAAAAAAAAAAAAAAAAAAAAAAAAAAAAAAAAAAAAAAAAAAAAAAAAAAAAAAAAAAAAAAAAAAAAAAAAAAAAAAAAAAAAAAAAAAAAAAAAAAAAAAAAAAAAAAAAAAAAAAAAAAAAAAAAAAAAAAAAAAAAAAAAAAAAAAAAAAAAAAAAAAAAAAAAAAAAAAAAAAAAAAAAAAAAAAAAAAAAAAAAAAAAAAAAAAAAAAAAAAAAAAAAAAAAAAAAAAAAAAAAAAAAAAAAAAAAAAAAAAAAAAAAAAAAAAAAAAAAAAAAAAAAAAAAAAAAAAAAAAAAAAAAAAAAAAAAAAAAAAAAAAAAAAAAAAAAAAAAAAAAAAAAAAAAAAAAAAAAAAAAAAAAAAAAAAAAAAAAAAAAAAAAAAAAAAAAAAAAAAAAAAAAAAAAAAAAAAAAAAAAAAAAAAAAAAAAAAAAAAAAAAAAAAAAAAAAAAAAAAAAAAAAAAAAAAAAAAAAAAAAAAAAAAAAAAAAAAAAAAAAAAAAAAAAAAAAAAAAAAAAAAAAAAAAAAAAAAAAAAAAAAAAAAAAAAAAAAAAAAAAAAAAAAAAAAAAAAAAAAAAAAAAAAAAAAAAAAAAAAAAAAAAAAAAAAAAAAAAAAAAAAAAAAAAAAAAAAAAAAAAAAAAAAAAAAAAAAAAAAAAAAAAAAAAAAAAAAAAAAAAAAAAAAAAAAAAAAAAAAAAAAAAAAAAAAAAAAAAAAAAAAAAAAAAAAAAAAAAAAAAAAAAAAAAAGAAGGATTCCACAACCAAGGAGACCACTGTCAAGAGATGCTGACCAAACGAAGTTAGATTCCAGAAAACGAATTTAGGCTCTTACGAAGATGGCTCAAACGAACTTAAGCCTAAGTTCGTCCAGAATTCAAAAACGAACATGTTCTTCATTTTTTTCCAGAATCGAACGACTATGGCTTCTTCCAAAACACGTTTTTGACATAATTGAACATCTCTTGATCATAAAGATCGATTATAGACCCGTTAAACACTATTACGAACATCAATTAACCAAAACATCTTTTAAACTCTAATTAATTGCAAAACCCTTTTAAAATCAGTTTTGAATCAATATTAAAACATCTTTTGATCTGAAAATACAAATAACAACCCATTGATTACCTGATTGCTTTGATAGCCAATTGAAAGTAACCCAAAATACTCAATCAATTCAACCAAAACTTGATCAATTGCTTTAGAAATCGGTTAAGGAATTGGAGAGGCTGTGCAGGTGTTGTTAATTAGGTTAATTACTCAAAAATGATCCTAGATTAGGTTAATCTTAACCTAATCCCGTTTTTAACTTTACACCTTTGGCAAAACTAGTCCCTCGACTTCATATTGACTTTATTTCACATTAAAACACCTATTGGGGATACATATAACACACCAAAGCACTTTCGCACACTACAAAGGCCTTTTACACATCATTTAATCTACTTTATTGTCACTCATTAAAGATAATTAAATCTCACGTATAGGGTACATAAACACATATTTCCACATAAACATATCACGGACTTAGAATTTGACCTAACGACGTTAGTCAACATATACGTTTAAGTTTTGGGATGTTACAGCCAAGGAGAATAGGGCCAGTGGGATTCTTAAACGTATTGAAAATGTTAAGAAGGTTGTGAAGAAGGTTTTGAATCCACCAAGAAGGATTCCACAACCAAGGAGACCACTGTCAAGAGATGCTGACCTTAGCACATTCGTTGAACCAACTGGCGAGGTATCCAATGAAGACATCAAGTCCACTGTACTGGCTGCTGGTGCTGGGAGTATAAAAATTACAAATGAATCTGAAGCTAGAAGCTACTACTCCCAGATCATGTCAACTAGAAGACATAGTGGTACTATCAATGGTGTAAATGTAACAATCAAGCCAGGCACCAAAGTTTTTCAAGTCGAAGTTAGTTATACCAGGGGGCCACTGGTTAAAACTGACAATCCTGGTGCTATGCAATATGGGTTCAGCGAATGGGTGGAGATGGTGAATGTTTTGGATGCGAAGGCACAAAAGAATAGGTTTGAGAAAGCATGGGCAAACTTTCTAAGGGGCAAAATTCAACATAAAGAAAATCTTGAGCAAAAGTTGAATATTGATCCTGAAGACTCTCAGCCTATTTCCTTGGTGACCAAGAGAAGAAGAACTGGCGAAGGGCCATCTCATTAAGTTCTTTCTTCAGTTATCTACTTGTAATTTGTATTTACATTCTGTAACTTGTATAAATTCCATTTCCTTGTATAAATGAAGTTACCAGTTTGTAACCACAAGGTAGATAAAAGATTAAAATCTAAAAAACCTAAAAGAAAAACCTAAGGCATTTATTGATCTATAAAAATGCCTTGGAAACTTAGATAGATTTAAATCGAACAAGTCTCTATAGTTCACACTTTTATAGATACAAGAACTAGAAAAAGACTTAGACTATATTTCTAGATAAATAGGGGGAATTTGTTAGGACCAGTTCACCTGGAACTGTCCAGTCACCAGTTTACACTTGCCAGTCACCAGTTGCATCTGGAGACCAGTGAAACTGGTGACCAAGAAGATTTGTCCAGAAATATATTGAAGTCTAGTTGCACCGTACAGTCAACGCAACTGAAGACTTCCTCCAGTTGAGAACTGACCAGTTGAAGAATCATTCCAGTTGAAGTCGAAGACAACAAATGGAAGATAGAGAATGACAATGGCAGCGAAGCCCAGTTGGCATTCTAGTCAGTTACAAACTGGAGACCATCAGTGGAAAGCCCTTACAAAGCTTTACACTGATTACGAGGAATTGACTTGTATGCTTTATGTACCTTTACTCGGATAATAAGCCTTGTCTTATTATTTAAGTAATAAAAGGTACATAAAGGTGGTTGATTAAAGTTGCTTTATCATGCGACTTTACACTGCTTTTTAAGGAATTAAATGCTATTCCTTAAATGCTCTCAACCACATTTGTACGGCTAAAGTTAACATCCCAATGTTAACTTTGCCTATAAATACAAGTCATTGCACAACCAAGAATATCACTTCTTCGAATACACTTCGATAGAATTCACTTTGCAAACCTGCAATATTCTTGGTGAACTTGTGCAATATTCTCTCAATCGCTAAAAGGAACATTTCACAACTTTAAGTGTTTCGATTGTCTTGAGAAATTCCGAGTGTAGATCAATTGTATTTCATAGGTTGTTAGGATATTACATTCTTGTATTATCTTGGTTCCGCATCAACCTTGTAATTTATTTAACATCAATAACTAAATTACACATTGAAAAATACATATTGTCTCATCAAGTTATCTTACAAGTTATTTGTATTATTGCATTGTTCTTTACTTATTGTCATTTAAATAAGTAATCTATCTAGAACTTGGTATATACACACTGCAACTGGTCGTCTCCAGTTCAGTGCATATATTGCAAAGTAACTCCACCATCGACATTGAGGTGTCTTCAGTAGTACCATCTATCGAGTTGGGACTTACACACACACTTAGGCCCCTCGACTTTACTTCTTTACGTTTATGGCTCAAACGACCTAACGGGAATACTTACTAACACTTTAAACACATTTAATCATCTTAAATACATTAACACATGAATCATTAAGGCATTAAAACCTTACACATATAGCACATTAATCACACATAAACCAATTAAGGCACATAAACTTGACGAACCTAACGTTAACTAACGGAATAGTCAAATGGTCAAACTCGAAAAGTTTGGGATGTTACAATTACCTCCCCCTTAAAAGGATTCCGTCCTCGGAATCTCCTTGGAAATGAACAACTCTGGATACTTCTCCTTCATCACGGATTCGGTCTCCCAAGTTAGACTTTCACCATGATTATGCTTCCAGTCACCAGTTTACACTGCCAGTCACCAGTTTACACTTGCCAGTCACCAGTTTACACTTTGCCAGTCACCAGTTTACACTTGCCAGTCACCAGTTTACACTGGTGCCAGTCACCAGTTTCACTCTGCCAGTCACCAGTTTACACTGGTGCCAGTCACCAGTTTACACTTGCCAGTCACCAGTTTACACTTTGCCAGTCACCAGTTGCATCTGGAGACCAGTGAAACTGGTGACCAGTCACCAGTTTACACTTGCCAGTCACCAGTTTACACTTGCCAGTCACCAGTTTACACTCTGCCAGTCACCAGTTTACACTTGCAGACAGTTTCACTGGTGCCAGTCACCAGTTTACACTTGCCAGTCACCAGTTTACACTTTGCCAGTCACCAGTTTACACTTGCCAGTCACCAGTTGAACACTGGTGCCAGTCACCAGTTTACACTTGCCAGTCACCAGTTTACACTGTCCAGTCACCAGTTTACACTTGCCAGTCACCAGTTTAACTGCCAGTCACCAGTTTACACTTGCAGTCACCAGTTTACACTTGCCAGTCACCAGTTGCATCTGGAGACCAGTGAAACTGGTGACCAAGAAGATTTGTCCAGAAATATATTGAAGTCTAGTTGCACCGTACAGTCAACGCAACTGAAGACTTCCTCCAGTTGAGAACTGACCAGTTGAAGAATCATTCCAGTTGAAGTCGAAGACAACAAATGGAAGATAGAGAATGACAATGGCAGCGAAGCCCAGTTGGCATTCTAGTCAGTTACAAACTGGAGACCATCAGTGGAAAGCCCTTACAAAGCTTTACACTGATTACGAGGAATTGACTTGTATGCTTTATGTACCTTTACTCGGATAATAAGCCTTGTCTTATTATTTAAGTAATAAAAGGTACATAAAGGTGGTTGATTAAAGTTGCTTTATCATGCGACTTTACACTGCTTTTTAAGGAATTAAATGCTATTCCTTAAATGCTCTCAACCACATTTGTACGGCTAAAGTTAACATCCCAATGTTAACTTTTTCAGCTGTGATCTCAATGATTTCAGGACCCGTAAACTGCTTTTCACCGGGCTCCAACCAACAACTTGGAGTCCTACATCTCCTACCGTAAAGCATTTCAAACGGTGGCATTCCAATACTTGCATGATAGCTGTTATTATAAGCAAATTCAATCAATTTCAAATGATCATCCCATGCTCCACCATACTCTAAAACACAAGCTCTTAACATATCTTCCAAGGTTTGTATCGTTCTTTCACTTTGCCCATCAGTTTGAGGATGATAAACGGTGCTCAGGTTTACTCTAGTACCTAACTCTTGTTGAAGACTTTTCCAAAAGCTAGATACATACCTCGTATCTCGATCTAAGACAATAGACAAAGGAACACCATGCTTTGAAATGATCTCATTTGTAAGTGTAATCTAGAAGGGGGTGAATAGATTATACCAAATTTTTAACTTCTTTTTGAATAATTATTCATAGAAAACAAAGTCTTGAAGTTTAGTTTGTGCAAGGATGTATAATGAGACAAAATAAAATAAAATTCACAACAATTTAAAAGATAGAGTTAGAGAAATATCACTAAACACATGAACACCGCAATATATAGTGGTTGGGGCGAATGTTAACGAATTCGCCTTAATCCACTTCCCAATTCACTAATCGAGATTTGTAGCACTATATTCTTCAAACCCGGTGAAGAATCCGTTCGTACAATCTTGATGTAAAGTCCCTCACACGATGGTTTAACCCACGAGTGTAAAATAACAAGTCAAGAATGAACTAGATTGGACTAGTATTACTTTAAATACAAATGCAAGAATATAAATAAAGTAATAAAGACTTAAAGCAATATTTAAGCAAGTAAATAAATGATGGAACACAAATGTAATTTTCAAGTGTATTTTATTTATTGATGTTAAACAAAATACAAGATTGTTGCGGAACCTAGATATTACAAGTATGTAACTATCTAAACAATCTTTGAATTACAAGTGATCTATACTTGCTAAATAATCTCCTTGGATCGATATACTTAAAGTTGTGAAGTATAACTATTATGATCGAGAGTATTTTAGGAAGTTCACCAAATTGCAAAAAAGTAATTTGTACGAGGTATGTGACTTGGTATTTATAGGCAAATAAATTCAACAGTGAATTTATTATGCCGTACAAATATGGTTGCATGCATTTAAGGCAACTACTTTAATTCCTTAAATGCATTGGTTAAAGTACAAGGATAAAGTCATATTGATGTGACTTGTCATCCTTTTAACCAACCACCTTTACACACATATTGTACTTTTATCAATAGACAAATGGGTTGTCCGTGTAAAAGTGTGTAAAGGCAAAAGTCAATTCCTCGTAATCAGTGTTCAGACTTGTAAGGTCTAGAACACTGATAAAGCTCCAGTCAGGAGATCTGGTAAGACTGTCAGTGGGCTCCACTGCTTGTCAGTCTTCTTTCTTCAAACTTCAGTATTTGACTTCAGTCAGAATGTCTTTAGTAGAAACGATCTTGACTGGAGTGAAGTCTAGTGAGCTAATCTGGTGGAATCCAGATTCCTGTACAAGTAAACAGCTCACTGGTCTTCTATTATTTATGGACAAATCTTCAGTCACGCTCCAGTCTTCAAGTCTGGAGTGGGTTCAGTAAATCTGGACCTAACAAATTCCCCCTATTTGTTCAGAAATAATGCAAGGTTTTTCAAGCTTCTATCTATACAATTGTATGCTTGAAAAACACTTGAATTTGACTAAGTCTAAAAATTTAAGTTGCTGGAAAACACTTTATAGATCATCAGTGTTCCAGTATTTAATCTTTTAGTTCTAACTTAGACTTAATCTGATTACTTACTTGTGAATCAAAATATGTAACTATATTTACAGCCATCAACAGAAAATAAGTTACAATTTTGGGAAATAAATACAATACAAGTAAGTAGATAAAAAGTCAGGCCCTTCTCTTTGAAGTTTGTCCTGGTGCATCTTCAGTGGCCTTTCTTTTTGGTGAAGGTGAAGCTTCTAGAGAGCGCATACCCAAAATAGTTTCCATTTGTTGCTTCCTCTTCCAGACCTTCTCAATCCTTTTCAAAAATGCTTTGACATCTGGGGATATATCAGATTTCCCCCTGAATGTCAAGCCAATCTCCTTCAGTTCAGTCCATCCAAAAGCTTGGACTGAAGTGTTCTTCCTTTCATCCATGAAGTTACCTTCCCTGGTCAACTTCACTTGAAACTTAGACATGCCCTCATGATTTTCAGCAAGCATGATCTCAGCATCAATGATCTTTCTGACATCAGCCCTGACTTCATCATTTCTTCATACTTAGCTTTTTGCCTTGCAATCTGGATCATGTATTCAGATTCCCTTGACACCTTTTCTTGTTCCATGGCTTTCTGAACTTGAGTCCTATCAATTTTTATGGTTGTGTCAAGTGGAATGAAAATACTAATATCTGCATCCCCGGCTGCCTTGATCTATCTGGCAGTGAGTTTGGGTAAACCCTTTATTTTCTTTCGATATTCAATCTCCAGGGCTGCAGCATTTGTTCTGACCTTTTTCTGGAGATCTACCAGTGCACCCCTTCTCTTGGCAATCAAATCTAGAACACTTTCCCCATAGGTTTCAGAATCAAACTTCTGTTCTTCCACAGAGTATCTGGAACGAACATGTATATCGTCCATGGCATCAAGGCATTGATGGACTCTGGGATCATCTTTCATTCTTTTGTAAACATCAACATGGATGCCTAGTCTTCCAGCATTATAAGCATCTAGTGTGCCCATCGTTGCCATTTGATTTTTGTGTTCCAGGAGTTCATTAATTTGGCTTCTTTTGTAAATATCAATCATAATGCCCTCCTGTTCCAGTCTCTTGGATCTTTCTTCATCAGCACTTGGGAACTCAACATCCTCTACAATCTCACTTCCAGATACCAAGTGTTCTTTTCTTTTCAGACTTTTCAATTCTGTTGGCTTATCTGGAAATGCTTCAAACTGTGGCTTACTGGCATCAGTACCAGCAGCTTGTTCTTCATGCACAATGACTTCAGTGCCAAGTGCTTTCTGTGCACTGGCATCAGTACCAGTCACCTTTTCTTGTTGCTCACTAGCTTAAGTACCGAAAGCTTTTTCAATTGTACTGGCAACCACTTCTTTCTTTTTCTTCAGAATTAAACCTTCAGGAATAACCTCAGTGACAACAGACTTTTCCCCCTTGGAATGATCACCAGTTTGAGACTTGTGGGCATTCCATAACTGCTCAAGCATGTGTCTGTCTGAAGACCCAAATGTTCTTCCTGACACTGGAGTTATGATATTCACAGTCTTCCTTAACTCAGTCACTTCCTTCTTAATAATCTCAACTTCTTGAGGCAAGTGTTTTGGCATTTCAGTATTTATCATGTTGACCACCTGAGGCAATAACCCATCTTGAATATTTCTAAGTATTGACCCAGAAATTTTTGAAGTGATTTCTTTCAGCATCTCAACTCTAAATTTTCTGGTACATGCATCACTGATGTTGCTGATGACAGAATTCTGGTCAAGTGTTGGCCTGCTTTCCAGATTGCTAATTCTGGTGGTCAACTTCTGAATCTCCTCTGTCAGACCTGTCAGAGGCTGAACAATCTCGGCTTTCACTGTAGTCTGGACAGATTTTACCAGCTTCGTCTCCAAACCCTGGACTGCCACTTTAATATTTTCTGAATTTTTGTTTGTGGCCAGTACCAGCTCATTCAACTTCTCGAAGACCAACTTCTCATTTCCAGCAAATAGGTTCATTTCTGATGCAAGATTATTTGACAAAATTGATTTAAAATCAGAAACTACCTGAGAAGAAGACTGTAGTGATCTCTCCAGGTCCGCCACCTTATTTAAAAGGTCTTGGACCTCGGTTGAAGAAGAAGTGGAGAGACCACTGGGAGGAGCAAGTTCAGAAGTCATTCTGGTTGCCAAAGGAACTTGTGTCTGGACTCCTTCAGTTGATGCTTCAGTTGTAATAACAGTTGAGTCCAGCACACGAGATAATTCCAGTGGTCCTTCAAGAGGTGGAGGTTGATTAGGTGAAATCTGGATTAAACTTGGGTTGAAATAAGAAGTGTTTTGCAGAATTGAAGGTGGTGGAGGTGGTGGTGCATTCAAGGATTCTGGTGGTGGTGGCATATTAGTTTCTGGTGGTGGTGGTGGAACATTTAGTGATTCTGGAGGTGGTGGCATTTCTGATGTCTGCTCCACTTCCATAGTATCATCACCCAAGAAACTCATATCAGCATCAAAATTATTACTATCAGACATTGGTGACTCAGCTTCATCCCAATCAATAATTTCACCAACTGTCTGATCACCAGCCTCTCTATTCAAATCAATCTGAGCATCCTGCTCAACATTCTCACTCTGTTCAACAATCAATGACCCATCTGCATTCATTATGTCACCAGCCGAAGAATGTGAGACTAGAGTTACTAGAGGTGAGGCTTCAGTAACCCCAGTCTGTGCAAGAGTTGTGTCAGAAATTTGTCTATGTTCAATTGATTGTGCTGACACGGACTCTACTGAGGGTTGGGCAGACCCCCTATTTTCTTCACCACTATCCCCTAAAAGAATATTGGAAGTGATTGCTTGTGGGTTTTCCCTTATGACATCTCCAGAATCCTGTTGGGAGGATTCTGGATGGCTAGATTGGGTACTACGAGAAGCGACCGGAACTCCTCCTTTCCTAAGACGTCTGGTTGTAGTTCTTGGTCTAGTGGGAGGGTCTGGTGGAACAATATCATCATTTTGCTGAGGGTCAGGAACCACCTAGGTAATAGATGGAACCATTTCAGCAATGAGGACTCCAGTAGGTCCCTCACTATTTTGAGGCCTGCCTGGAGCCTCTTCTGACTCATCTGGTGATGATGCATCAGTTTCTTCCCTTTGAAAACTAGTGATCATGACCTGAGGAATATTTACCTCATTTGCAGAAGATTTAAGATTGGTCAGATCACGCATATATTCACATACTGAAAAATGAGTGGTTTCAAAATCGTACTGGTTACCCAGAGCTCTTTTAAAAATAAGTGAAAGAAAACGAATATAAGGTACAAATGCTTTTCTACCTTTCACTTTAAGACGCTCTACCAGATCATCAAAGAAAATTTGGGCGAAATCCACTCTGTATCCGAACCAGAGACAGTAAGCAATCTGGAGGTGTGTCTGATTTATCTGGTCAAGTCCTCCAGAGCTTCCTCCCAAACACTCAACTATGTGAGTGAAAAAGAATCTCCATGAGTATGTCAGCCTACTCATGTAGATTGTTCCCTTCCTGGATAGCTGGCCATGCTCATCCAGGATCTCTGTGTGTCCCATCAGTCTACACACTTCCCTTGTATTAATGCCAGAAGGTATTTCAATGGGCATCTCATTCTGTGAAAAATAATTCAATTCGAGAGCAGTTCGAAGAGAATCAACAGTTATAGCCAATGGTCTGGTGCCTTGCTTCAGTGTGTAAGTGATGGATTTTTCTGCATCCACATACACAGCTGTGTACCAAAATTCACATAAATAGTCGTGGTACATCTTTTCGGGATTTAAGGTTAATGCACCATAAAGAGGACATGAAAGAAAGAAAGTATTCAATCTCCCAATGATGGATTGGGTATCATGAACAATGGAAAGAGAGAGTTTGGCCATCCAGTTATTCATGTTTATACGAATGGCCGCTGCAGTTAGAGAGATATGCTCCGCCTTTATCACGGCGGCGACAGGAGCATATTCGGCAGACAGAAGATTTTTGGCAGAATTAGATTGTCTAGGAGCCATTGTATTTAGTATAAAGAGATGAAATTGTTAGGGTTTTGATGAAGATTTTTATGAATTGAATATGAGAGAGATTGATGATTAGAAATTTAATGAAGAAGAAAGTAAATGAAGGAATTTTGAAGATTTGGGAGTAAATGATTTTTCGGGATGAAATAAAAGTGAAAGTAAATAAGAGTATTTATATAGGAGAGAGAAAATGGAATTCAAAACGGTTAATTTGAATTTATTCAAAACAATTTTGATCGGTTTTGACATCTGCATTTAATTCATCCCATCACACATAAATGTATGACAGTTTGACAACCCACAAAAATAACCAACTTGCACTTTTTATCTTCCCAAGGTAAAATATCCATCATTAAGTTTGAAAAATGACATGCCACGTAGGATAAACAGTAACTGTCCATTCAAAGGTTGGCTTACGTGGCACGCACAAGGACCAAGTATCGAAATATTATGACTGACACACCATGACTCATTTCAGTGCATCTGGAGGTTGACTGGACACTCCAGTATCACTGGTGGATTAGACCAGTGAAACATGCACTGATGGTACACTGGAGGGTCACTCCAGTAATGTACCAGACGACCTCAAACATGCACATTAACTAATACAAAGACAAGTGAGAGGGACACATTTACAAGGAGACCAAAGTTACCTCAAACATGCACATCATCCTATCCAGTACCAGTGAGAGGGACACATTTACAAGGTGCCAGAGATATTTTCCAGAAAAATCTTCCAGTGAGAATAAATTTCCCCTGAGATTAAAAACATTTTAAGGACAAAAATATATGGTCTGAGTCTTCCCCCTGGAATGGTGACCAGTAAATCTATAGTGCAAAGATAGTATCACAGAGGCGTTCGATAGCCAAGCAAGCATAGATTTAAAGATCTGGAAATCAAAGAACCCTGCCAGTGTCACAAAGGCGTTCATAACAAGGTTCAACATTCCCAACTCACCAACAAGATATTCAAATGTTTTTACATCCAGTGGTTTTGTAAAAATGGCAGCGAGTTGTTTGTCAGTGGGAATAAAATGAAGTTCAATATTATTTTTCATAATATGATCACGAATGAAATGATACCTGAGATCGATGTGCTTTGTCTTTGATTGCATGAATGGATTGTTTGAGATAGCAATGGCACTGGTATTATCACAAAATATGAGAGTTTTTGAATATTTAATACCATAATCAAGCAACTGGTTCTTCATCCAGAGTATCTGAGCACAACAACTGGCTGCAGACATGTATTCAGCTTCAGCAGTGGATAATGAAACTGAAGTTTGCTTTTTACTGGTCCAGCTGACCAGTTTGCCACCAAGGAAATGACATCCACCAGTAGTGTATTTTCTGTCTATCTTACAACCTGCATGATCTGAATCTGAATAACCCATTAGATCCATGCCTGAGCCTTTGGGATACCAAAGGCCCAAACTGGGGACACCTTTAAGGTATTTCAGTATGCGCTTTACAGCAAGCATATGAGATTCTTTTGTATTAGACTGATATCTGGCACATAAACATGTTGAAAACATAATATCTGGTCTACTGGCAGTTAAATACATCAGTGAACCAACCATGCCTCTGTAGACAGTGGTGTTCACTGGTTTTCCATCTGGATCAGAGTCCAGTGTCAGTGGTGCAGAAATTGGAGTAGGTTTAGATGGTGAAGAGTTCATATCATATTTCTTTAAAAGATCTCTAACATATTTTTCTTGATTAAAAAAAATACCATCATTGGTTTGTTTAATCTGAAGACCTAGAAAAAATGTTAATTCACCCATTAAACTCATTTCATATTCTTAAGACATGATTTTAGAAAATTTCTTGCACATGTTTTCATCAGTAGACCCAAAAATTATATCATCAACATAAATTTGTACCAACAGAAGATTACCTTTTTCACGAAGAATAAATAAGGTATTGTCAATTGCACCTCTTTTAAAACCATTTTTCAACAAGTGTTTAGTCAGACTATCATACCAGGCACGTGGACCTTGTCTAAGACCATAAAGTGCTTTGTCCAGACGATATACCCAGTGGGGATGTTTTTCATCAATGAAACCTGGTGGTTGTCTGACATAAACTTCTTCTTCTAATTTTCCATTTAAAAAGGCACTTTTTACGTCCATCTGGTAGACCTTGAATTGATGATGAGCAACGAATGCTAAGAATATTCTGATCGCTTCAAGTCTAGCTACTGGAGCAAATGATTCATCAAAATCAACATCTGATTGGCAATACCCATGGGCAACCAATCTGGCCTTGTTTCTGATAACATGACCATCTTCATCTACCTTATTTCTGAAGACCCATCTAGTTCCAATTGGTTCTTTCTTGCCAACTGGAGGAGGAACCAGATACCATACCTTGTTCCTCTCAAACTGGTGTAACTCTTCTTGCATAGCTAACACCCAGCTTGGAACTTCCATAGCCTCGTCAATCTTCTTCGGTTCTACCAGTGATAAGAAGCTGACGCATAAACATTGTTCATTGGAGGCTCTTCTGGTCTGAACCCCTCTACTGGAGTCACCTATGATCTGATCAATAGGATGAGCTTTTGTCCACCTAGAGTATTGACCAGGATTATTGCTTACAACATTATCAGTGCAAGAGTTCAGTTGAGTCTCCTCTGGTGTTGTATCAGGAGGAGGATCTTGCCAGACTAATTCAATATCTTCATCTGAATCAGTAAGATCACGATTTGCATCATGAAATTCTTCATTTAATGGCATTTCTTGAATTACTGGCGCAGTTTCAACTGAGACTGATACTGGGGGAGTAGTACGAACATCTGATCCAATAACAAGTTCAGAGGGTAATTTGAAACTTATTGAAGGATATAAAGGCGTACTACTGGGGGTTTTCTTCTTTTGAACTGGTTCCAAGTCAGGATGACGGAAACTTCTTCAGGTGAATCTTTATTGTAGTTGATAGGATCAGATTCACAGAAGACAATTGGATTTACTGGGGGAGAATCAAGGGCTGGCTTTTTATTGATTGCATTATTTGATTCATCAAATGTGACATGTATTGACTCTTGTACCTTCTCCAGTCTCTTGTTGTAGACTCTAAAGGCTTTGCGAATGGCTGAATATCCTAAGAAATATCCTTCATCAACTTTGGCATCAAATTTGCCTAACTGACTGGAGTCGTTTAGGATGTAAACTGGACATCCAAAAACGTGAATATAACCAATATTTGGTTTTCTATTTCTTAATATTTCATAGGATGTCTTCTTTTGTCGCTTCACATACACTGATCAACTCTGGGTGTGGCAAGCAGTTGCAATTGCTTCAGCCCAGAAACTGGTAGGAAGACCAGATTCAACAAGCATACTTCTGGCAGCTTCTATCAGCGTTCGATTTTTCCTTTCTACCACTCCATTCTGCTCTGGAGTGCGTACTGAAGAGAAGTTCTGAGAGATGCCAGTGTCAGTACAGAATTTCTCCATAGTTGCATTCTGGAATTCTGTTCCATTGTCACTTCTTAACTGACACACTTTTCGCTTGTACTTGAGTTCAATCTGCTTGATGAAAGTGATGATTTCAGCAGCAGCTTCACTGTTAGACCTAAGAATGATTACCCAACAAAATCTGGAGTATTCGTCAACTATCACCAGGGTAAATCTTTTACCAGCACGAGTCTGAACATTCACTGGACCAAAAAGATCCATATGAAGCATATGAAGTGGTTCAGATATGTTGAAATTCTGCTTGGTCTTGAAACTGGCACGTTTCTGCTTTCCCATCTCACATCCTGGACATGGCCTTTCCTTTTTAAAGGAAACTGAAGGTATCCCATCTGCCAGTTGTTTTCTAGACAACTT